>CAWUFW010012675.1:0-526281 GCA_963921515.1 Calotriton arnoldi | reverse complement strand
CAAATGTTTAAAAAATATATATATATATTCTCATGGAAAAATATTGCTTTTAACAGTCCTATTGGATGGAGATTCAGATGTATGCAGACATTTTAATAAACTGCACGACAATTTTCTCTCACTTAGAAAAGTGCAAGTTTAAAATATATCACACTTTGACTATTCCGAAAAGCACTCTATTCAGATTAAAAATTAATGTACATAAAGTGGAAATTGTCGTGTGGGGCCTCATTAGAGTCACAGAATTGCATTGTGGGATCAGCAGTTCTTAAGTAAGCCTCGTAGTTCATAATAAACATACAATGGCTTGGGTAGCCCACTTATGGCGGAATTGAAATATATATTTTGAGTGGACATTGTATGTTTATTATGAACTACGAGGCTTATTTAAGAACTGCTGATCCCACAATGCAATTCTGTGACTAATGAGGCCCCACCTGTAGGCAATAAAAGGCACTCGTAACATTTAGCAGCAGTCTTTGCCTTTATTTTGATGTCGCTCAGCCTGTGAGAAAGGACTGTTTGTCTTCAACGCGTAAGGCACTATTATTATATCCTTGGATGTGCAGACTTCGTTGTTGCCTTATACAACCGATGGAGAGTGTGTCCTAAAGCTTTGGGCAAATTGTGGAAAGGAATAAAATACACGGCAGTCCGGCCATGAGGATTGCACCACCGCAGGAGGTAAAGCGGGCCGGTGGGCTCTGGATGTTTGGAGCCGAGGTCGGTCCATCGGGATGGCTCGTATTATATTTTTTACAACGTTGACTGCTTGCCTTGGGTAGCCCACTTATGGCGGAATTGAAATATATATTTTGAGTGGACATTGTATGTTTATTATGAACTACAAGACTTACTTAAGAACTGCTGATCCCACAATGCAATTCTGTGACTAATGAGGCCCCACCTGTAGGCAATAAAAGGCACTCGTAACATTTAGCAGCAGTCTTTGCCTTTATTTTGATGTCGCTCAGCCTGTGAGAAAGGACTGTTTATGTGTGAAACGCGTAAGGCACTATTATTATATCCTTGGATGTGCAGACTTCGTTGTTGCCTTATTCAACCAATGGAGAGTGTGTCCTAAAGCTTTGGGCAAATTGTGGAAAGGAATATATATATATATATATATATATATATATATATATATATATATATATATATATATATATATATATATATATATATATATATATACCTACTGGCGGTCGCCAGTAGGTAGTTATAGTTAGAACCTTGTTTCTATTCAAAAAGCATTTTTTCTTTTGCCAATATCTTTGGCACCGGTTGATGAATCTTCACGAAATTTTCAAAACTAATGGCCGCTCCGGTCAGCTCCTGTCTTGAAAGTTTCGGGGTGATTTGTCAAGCAGGGGCCGAGAAAAAGGGGGTCCTAAAACGTGATTTCTCCATGTTAATTTGCATTGGAAACTTTAGACACGGCTACAGCCCGAACTGCTGAACGGAATTACACCAAATTTGGCAAAAAGGTAGCTTTTGGTCCAGAAGGCACTCTTTTCTTTAAATGGTGTAAATCAATTCAGTAGTTTTTGAGAAATTTAAACATTTACAGATATTGATATTTGAGAATTGTGAGATCTGATTGGCTGAACCCTCCCGATCACGAGTTTGACTCTGATTAGCTGCCAATACTTCAAACCAGGAAGTGTTGGCAGCCATCTTGTGACTCGTAGAAAAAACAAGAAAAGGGGGCAGGGTAGAAACACCCTGACCCCCCAGGCCTGCTCAGGGGGTCCCACAGGGACCCTCAGGGCCCACAAACGCATTTTTGTTAAAAAAAAGAATCCCGCCAAAAAACAAAATTGAAGCGCGGTCTCCCGCTCCGTTTTAATAAGCCCCCGGGTGGGCCAGGTCCCGGGGCAATGTGCCAAATATATGCGGGGGCCGCTCGGGCCCCCGCTGCCCCGGGGACCACCGCCTCTTCGGGGCTTCAATGTTTAAATGCGGGGGGCCTCGCCCCCCCCGCAGCCCCGGGGACCGCCACCTCCCCGGGGCTACTTTTAAAAACTTTGTGGGGGGGGCTCGAGCCTCCCCCACAGTGCCCCGGGGCATAGATCAATGCAGTGCGGGGGTACGTTGTGGACCCCCAGGACCACCCCCTCCCCAGGGCTATTTACAAGATGGGAGGGGGGCCGCGCGGCCCCCCTACTAGGGCCCTCTATGGCCCTGGGGACCGCCACCCCCCAGGGCAGGCTCCAGCAATGTCCTGGAGTGCCTACCCCCGGGACATTGCAGTTTGCAATGGCAGGGCGGGAGCACTGCTCCCGCCCTGTCATTGCAAATTTCTGCTTCGCTTCATGGAAGTGAGAGCAGAAAAACTGCTCTCGCTTCCATGAAGCGAAGCAAATTTGCTTTTGGGCAAAGGGAGCTGCATGTGTGCAGCTCCCTCTGCCCGAAAGCAATGCCGGCTCCCGCAGGAATCAGGGAGCTGGCAGGGACCGGGGGGGGCATTGGGGCTCCCCCGCGGTCCCCAACGTGAGGCCAGGCCCCGGGGGATGGTGTCCCCGGGACCAAAAGTGGCCCAGGGAAGGGGGGCCACGAGGCCCCCCTCCTGTAATGAAATTAAAAATAATATATTTTAAGAGGCAAAGCCCCGGGGAATGGGGTCCACGGGGCCAAAAAAGGCCTCAGGAGGGGGGCCGCGCGCCCCCCTCCTTTAAATTTAGATTTTTATAAAAAAATTGGCCATGCCCCGGGGGATGGGGTCCCCGGGGCCGAAATCAGCCTTGGGACGGGGGCGGCGCAGCCCCCTTCCCATTTTTCATTTAAAATGTTTTTAATAATGGCTCAGGCCCTGGGGGATGGGGTCCCCAGGACCCAAAAAATATTAAGAGAAGGGGGCCACACAGCCCCCTGTCTAAAAAAGAAAAAAAGAAAGGAGAAGCCGTTATCTCGCCGGAGGCCCCACCCCTCCCTGCACCACTCTGCAAACGCGCCTCCTGGCGCGTTCTGGATTGGGGGATTAAGTCCACTTTACTCCTGAGGGACTTTGGGGGCCAAGTAGCCCTCCTGGTACCTCCTGTAAGTCTTACGCAGCGGAATTCCTGAACACTGGTCGGAGGCAAACGCGACTACTACGTTATAGTTAGAAATTAGCATTTAAAAAACCTTAGAAATTCACTGAAAAAACCATAGGTTTCAGGGACGTTATAGTTAGTTGGGCATTTCACTCGTACAAAACCAGAGAAATTCGGCCGTTATAGTTAATTGAGCTAACTATAACTCGCGCCCCCGCAATGCATTGCTGATGACGTCACATATTACATCACTCATGACATGGTCAGTGACATCACTGATGACATTTCAAATGACATCACTGATGACATCATGCACTTAATATCTGATGCACCATCTCACACCCTAATATAACCTTTCATACACCTACTCTAAAATACAAACTACCATTCTCAAAACCATAGACAGATACACACCAGTTCCAGTTAGTACATACCCACTCACTGATTCATAGGTCTACACACACATCCACTCACCCATACAGTCACTCATACACGCAGTCACTCATCAATATAGTCACTGATATATGCACTCATAAACCATAACAGATACTCACACACCGCCACTCACCCATAGAGTTACTCACACACCTAGTCAGTAACCGAAAGAATCAATCACACTGCCATTTACTCATTATACAGTTATACACACACCACCAATCATCAACCCATATAGACACTCATGTAGCTACTCACCAACCCATGCATCCACTTACACACCAAATAACAGACTGATACAGACATTACCACAGGTTTCAGGGACGTTATAGTTAGAAATTAGCATTTAAAAAACCTTTGAAATTAAATGAAAAAACTATAGTTGGACATTTCACTCGTACAAAACCAGTGAAATTCGTCCGTTATAGTTAGTTCAGCTAACTATAACTCGCGCCCCTGCAATGCACTGCTGATGACGTCACATATTACATCATTCATGACATGGTCAGTGACATCACTGATGACATCATCCAGTGACTGTGTGTTTCTGTAAAGTTTAAATATGTTTTATATATATATATATATATGCCAAGGTGTATTGAAGAATGAGTGGGTGTATAAGTGTTTGAATGGATGATTTAGTAGGTGCGTGACTGTCTGTATAAGTGAGTTATTAAACGTGTCTTAGTGAATGCATGGGTTAGTGACTAAACTGTGTAAATGTCTGTATCAGTCTGTCAGTTGGTGGGTAAGCGGTTGCATGGGTTGGTGAGTAGCTAAATGAGTGTCTATATGGGTTATTGATTGGTTGTCTGAGTATCTGTATGGGTGCCTCAGTGTGTGTGTGGGTGGGTGGGGTGTGTGTGACTCTGTGCATAGATGTGTGAGAGGGTGATTCACTGGGTGTATGGGTTCAAGAGTGCATCTGTGATGGACTGTATGGGTGGGTGAGTGTGTGTATGGGTGTGTTGGTGAGTGAATGGGTATCTCAGTGGTACATGTGTGAGTAACTACATATGTAAAAGGCAGTATCTGTGAGTGTTGGAGTATATAAATGACTATATGTGAGAGTGACTGATTGTGAGAGTGGCTGTATGGATGAGTGTGCTTGTATCAGTGATTGTATAAGAGAGTAAATATGTGTTAGTATCTGTATGAATAAGTGAGGTGGTGTGTGTATAAGTGTATAGGTGAGTAAATGGGAGTGTGATTGATTCTTTGCGTGACTGACTAGGTGTGTGAGTAACTCTATGGGTGAATGACGGTGTGTGAGTGTCTGTATAGGTGTATGGGTGCATATGATAGTGCTGTATTGATGAGTGACTGCATGTATGAGTGGCTGTATGGGTGAATAAGTGGTTGTGTGTGTAGACCTAGGAATCAGTGAGTGGGTATGTAGTAACTGGTATTGGTGTGTCTATGGGTTCGTAAATGGTAGTCTGTATTTTAGAGTGGGTGTATCAAAGGTTATATTAGGGTGTGAGGAGTTGCATCAGATTATCACGTGGATGATATCATCAGTGATGTCATTTGAGATGTCATCAGTGATGTTACTGACCATGTCATGAATGATGTAATATGTGACGTCATCAGCAGTGCATTGCGGGGCGCGAGTTATAGTTAGCTGAACTAACTATAACGGCCGAATTTCATTGGTTTTGTACGAGTGAAATGTCCAACTATGGTTTTTTCAGTGAATTTCAAAGGTTTTTTAAATGCAAATTTCTAACTATAACGTCCCTGAAACCTGTGGTTTTTTCAGTGAATTTCAAAGGTTTTTTAAATGCTAATTTCTAACTATAACTTCCCTGAAACATGTGGTTTTTTCAGTGAATTTCTAAGGTGTTTTTTAAATGCTAATTTCTAACTATAACGTCCCTGAAACCTGTGGTTTTTTTCAGTGAATTTCTAAGGTTTTTTAAATGCTAATTTCTAACTATAACGTGCCTGAAACCTATGGTTATTTCAGTGAATTTCAAAGGTTTTTTAAATGCTAATTTCTAACTATAACGTCCCTGAAACCTATGGTTTTTTCAGTGAATTTCTAAGGTTTTTTAAATGCTAATTTCTAACTATGCCTACAGAGGTAGGACATGTGCAGAAAGAGGAAGAAAGGCACAGAAAGAAGCAAGAGACATGCAGAAAGAGGCAAAAGAAGTCCAGAAAGACAAAGAAAGGTGCAGAAAGAAGCAAGAGATATGCAGAAAGAACCAACAGAGGTGCAGAAAAGAGGCCTTGTTGCAAAGTCATCCCGTGCCCACAACATTTTGCTGACGGGTACTGATGGTAACTGACTCTGACTAACCAGGCCTAGAGCCAGTGCTATGCTAAAAGACACTTTGAATACAGTGAAAACACCTACATACACTAGGATACACTATGGGTTGGGGTACCCCTGTGATTGGCATGACCTCCCCTGTAAGGCCCTAGTACATAATAGGGCAGGGGGATTAAAACTACCTCTAAGTCAGAGGTGCAGAAACATGCTTCTTTAACTAGTAGTCTCGTTTGCAGAGTGGTAGAGAAAGGGTGCTGGGGCTCCGACCAGCACTCAGGAATTCCGCTGCGTAGGACTTGCAGGAGGTACCAGGAGGGCTTCTTGGCCCCCAAAGTCCCTCAGGAGTAAAGTGGACTTCATCCCCCATCCCGTAGTCTGCCAGGAGGCGCGTTTGCAGAGTGGTGGAGAAAGGGGGCATGGCCTCCGAAGACATCTTAGCAATCCTACTGTGTGGGACTTACTGGAGGTAAGAAGAGGGGTACTTGGCCCCCAAGGACATCCTTGGGGGCCAACTACCCCTCCCATTACCTTTAGTAAGTACTACACAGCAGGATTGCTAAGTTCTCAAAACAGGCCACGCCCCCTATGCCCACCACTCTGCAAACGCGCTCCCTGGCGCGCTCTTCGATGGGGATTGAAGTGCCCTTCACTGCTGGGGGTCCTTAGGGACCAACTAGCCTACCTCTTACCTCCAGTAAGCCCCACACAGTGGGATTGCTGAGAGGTGGTCACAGGCCACGCCCCCTTTCTCCACCACTCTGCAAACGCGCCTCCTGGCGCTCTCTTGGTTGGGGGATGAAGTCCCCTTTCCTCATGAGGGTCCCTGGGGGCCAACTAGCCCACCAGGTACCTCCAGTAAGCGTCACACAGCTGGGTTGCTGAGAGTGGTCCGAGGCCACGCCCCCTTTTTACACCACCCTTGGGTCTTCCGCTCGCCGAAGAAGTAGCTGGGACAAAGAAAGCCTTGTGATCTTCCAAAAATAGATCACAATCCACCGACCATGTTTCTTGGAAACTAATTACAGGGTATTGCTTCACAAATTGCACCCATAATGGGTCTCGGAACTTATTTGCCAGCCCTGCAATGTTCCAAGATATAAAATTATTGGATATTTCACCTAAGCTCCTCTCAGTTACCTCTATTGGAAACTCGGTATGTGCAGCAAGCTCAGGGAGCGTAGGGATCCTTAGTCAATCACACTCCTCCAACCCTGTTAAAGCAGAAAATCTATTATTTAATTCCAGCGAAGGGCAGGCCCCAAACGGACCATCTGTTGCAAATGATGAATAAACCATGGGAATAGGCTGTTGCCTAAGTACTGGTCTATTTGTCCACCCACCTCCAGGAGCTGCCATAGGGACATTGTGATACATTTCCCTAGAAGAAACGGGTTTATAAAAGAAACCCAATGGAAAGGCCCTAATGACAGATCCAGAGTTAACAGGAGCATGACAAGTGTCCCTAGATAAGATCCTGCCCGCAGTATGGGGGTTATCAAAGTTTACAATGACACAGTCGCCCGTGCCCGTTTTACGCGAACTCCCAATCCAGCTCACCCGACGGGCCATAAGAATGTTTTTAGCCACAAGGGCACCCAAAACGATGTTATGTGCAAACCAATGAGTTGATTTATTTTTCAGCTGCCCGAAGTCCTCACTAGCCCCTCGGGGGAGAGAAGGAACACTCCCCAAGACCACTACATAAGGAGTAGATTCCGGTGGCAGGTCTATTACTGGGAGACTCATTGGCTGTATCTCCCTTTTCTCCAACCTCCCAACCCTTGGAGGCACAGAAGAACCTGCTCTTGAGGGGGACTGACCAGTACAGACTGGGATGTCGACACTGCTAAGCGCAATGTTATTGGAACTAGTCTCGTCTGATGCCTGTCTGTTTGCAGTAGAGCTGTCAGATAAGCCCACCCGTACCTGTCCCCATGATATTTGATGGCTCTACGCTAGACTTCAAGCTAGCTGCCAATATAGCCGGGGGTATGCAGCTAACCAGCTCCTCCATCTTTACTAATCTGGCTTCTACAATACTTATTTTTTTCAGGATAGGTTCCAGTAAAGTTGACATCATAGTTTCAAGCCTGCCCCAGAAGTTCCCCTCCTGTGTGCTATCGGTGAGCTGCCCTGAAGCCACGTGAACCATGGGGTTAGGGGGGCCCTCGTTAGGTTCACTTGCAGTAATAGCGGGTAGGACTTTCTTCCCAATTATTCTCTGGGCAGGTTTACTTTGTTTTAATATTCCTCGACTCTTCCTTTTTTTAGGGAGGGGTTCATTATTACGATCCGACCTAAGTTTAGCTTTCTGCCCTCTGGTCGTAACTTTAGGTCTAACAGGGCTAGATTCTAGGTCAGTAGATGAAAAGGAGACAATATCTGTCACTGAATCCAAAACAACATGTGGAGACTGACTAATCCGGGATGGGGATACCTCAAGGTTTGTCACCACAAAAGATTCAGGGATTGCAGGAGTTAAGGAAAGTCTGCTCTGCAAAGGTAGGGGCTCAAGGGATAGCCTTCGCTCAGTAAGCTTAATCTCGTTAATGAGGGCTGATTCTGCCCTCAATAGGAAAGCATCTAAGGTCCCTACCACACCCTTACCTATGCTAGGCTTATGCTTACTCATATTAACCGTATATATGCACACTATTATATTAGCCAGACAATACAATACTGTTCCCACAACAAAACAAAACCCCGTGACCACGTTCTTAGTAAATTAGCCCAGCCCGGCCTCTTACGGGCACAGACAGACCTGCCCGCGGGGGTTCGAGGCAGCGCTTTATAGCGCGATGGTTGTGCCTCACCCCACGGCAGCTAATGGAGATTGGGGTGATACAGTGCTGTGCACCCTGGGACACCAAGTCCCACCAGCGTCTCGCAAGGGCTGTAGTCCGTGCACCGGTAAGTACCGCTGGCAAAGAGTCAAAGAAATAGCCCACAGCACAAACAGCCTCGGTTCCCACAATGCAAGAAGCCGGATAGCACGTCCAGTCAGTCCAAGTCCAAGCTAAATAACAATTGTTTTTTTTTTTTTTTTTATAATATGCCCAAACAACTCGACCACAAGGTGTACAGGTTGGTTAAATCAAAGTTAAAATGCAGCTACGGATGGTTGGACAATCAAGAATGGGGCTCACAGTACCTTTCAATTAGCTCCTGATGCCGGATACACTCCTCGGACCTGAGGGTTAGGGGGGTGGCCCTGCCCTGCCTCTTCCTGGCTATGACGGGCAAGGACGGGCCCGCGCGCGTCCCGCGCTGCGGGAGTGGGGCGTGACTTTTATGGCGCCTCCGGGCGCGAGTGCATTGTCAGGGTGGCGCGAGGCTGCTGGGGGATGTAGTTCCAGCCGTTCCCCTCACGGCGTGTTGATGGCAATGGTGGCCGCTTCCCTCACGGCAAAAGATACCAGGTAAGAGCCGTTCCCCTCACGGCGGTGGTTTGGATAAGACCTGGCGGCAAAACAACTTTTGAAACGTCCTGCGCTGCGGGAGGTGGTCGTGACTTTTATGGCGCCTCCGGGCGCGAGTGCAGCGTCAGGGTGGCGCGAGGCTGCTGGGGGATGTAGTTCCAGCCATTCCCCTCACGACGCGTTGATGGCAATGGTGGCCGCTCCACTCACGGCAAAAGATACCAGGTAAGAGCCGTTCCCCTCACGGCGGTGGTTTGGATAAGACCTGGCGGCAAAACAACTTTTGAAACGTCCTGCGCTGCGGGAGGTGAGCGTGACTTTTATGGCGCCTTCGGGCGCGAGTGCAGCGTCAGGGTGGCGCGAGGCTGCTGGGGGATGTAGTTCCAGCCGTTCCCCTCACGGCGCATTGATGGCAATGGTGGCCGCTCCCCTCACGGCAAAAGATACCAGGTAAGAGCCGTTCCCCTCACGGCGGTGGTTTGGATAAGACCTGGCGGCAAAACAACTTTTGAAACGCCCCCTTTTTACACCACTCTGCAAACGCGGCTCCTGGCGCACTGCTGCTCGGGGGATGAAGTCCACTTGTGTCGTGAGGTCCTCAGGACACAAGAAGACCTCATCACCCCACCAGCAGTGCGCCAAGATGCGCGTTTGCAGAGTGGTGTAAAAAGGGGCGTGGCCTCGGACCACCTCTCTGCAATCCAGCTGTGTGGCGCTTACTGGAGGTACCTGGTGGGCTAGTTGGCCCCCAGGGACCCTCAGTATTCAAGGGGACTTAATTCCCCAACTTAGAACGCCAGGGGGCGCGTTTGCAGAGGGGTGCAGGGAGGGGGCAGGGCCTCCGGCGAGATGCCGGCTTTTTAAAAAAAAAAATTTTTTAGAAGGGGGGCTATGTGGCCCCCCTTCTTTCAATCTTTTTTTGGGCCCTGGGGACACCATCCCCGAGGGCCTGCCACATTTTTGGCCTGCCACATTTTTTTCATAAAAACACATTCTGGTTTGGAGTGTTGGCAGCCAATCAGAAGTCAGCTCGTGTTCGGGAGGGTACGCGAATCCTCCTCGGTGCTCAGATATCTATATTTTTATTTTCTCAGCAACTACTGAACGGATTTACACCATTTAAAAAAAAGGTCACTTTCTGAACCAAGAGCTACCTTTTTGCCAAATTTGGTATAATTCCGTTCAGCAGTTCGGGCTGTAGCCGTGTCTAAAGTTTCCTATGGAAATTAACATGGAGAAAACGTGTTTTGGGACCCCCCTTTTTTCTCGGCCCCCGCTTGACAAATCACCCCAAAACTTTCAAGACAGGACCTGACCTGAGTGAACCTTTTTTTGGGAAAATTTCGCGAAGATTTTGGCAAATCAAAAAACGCTTTTCCTATGGAAACTAGGTCTTAACTATAACTACCTACTGGTGACCGCCAGTAGGTAATATATATATATATATATATGTGGGGTCTAGGGAGGGATGTCACCCACACCCACATGAGTAAGCCAATTGGATTACTCTGTGGGTGGAGATTGTAACGTACACTTTCTTAGTAAGTTTACACTAAATTTGTGAATACCTAAAGTGGTATAAACTTACTACAAAGTGTAAACTTACTCAAAAGTGTCACTTAACTTTGTCAATCAGGCCCATCAGACCCTCCTCATTGATGTTATGGCCACTAAGAAGACTGTCTTGATAGTCAGACATCTTAGAGGACAGCTGTGCAGGGGTTCAAACGGTGAACACATGAGATAGGTCAAAAACAAAGTAAGATCTCATTGGGGCATAACAAAAAAGGTTAGGAGGGAAAAAATGTGTAAGCCGTTCAGGAAACGTCTCACAACGGGTGACTTGAACAGGTAGGGCTGATCCAGCCATCGCAAAAAAGCCGAAATGGCAGAAAGGTAATCTTTAAGAGTGCCCAGTGCAAAGGCCTTGCCAGGCTAACAACAGCACCTCCGACAGCCAGGCAGAAAGTTGCTCAATTTGTGGTGAGGACTGAGGAGTAACAAACCACAAGCTTGTCTAAATGGCAGGCGTATACAGTTTTTTTTGAGGGACACCTGGTTTCCAGAATGACACCGCAGATCTCGGAAGGAGGATCAAGGACACTCAGCTGTCGCCGCTCGATCTACAAGCATGAAGGAGATGACGTAGATTTGGGAGCAAGACCCTGCCCTTGCTGCGACAGGAGAGCCTCCTGAAGGGGCAGGGTGATTGGAGGCCAGATGCTCATGTCCAGGAGTACTGGATACCACACTCTCTGTGCCCAATCTGTACCCACTAGGATGACATGGGCTCAGTCGCTCCTGTTCTTCTTGAGAACTAGGGGCATGAGAGGCATTGGCGGAAAGACGTACTGCTGTCCAGAGTTCCATTGTAAACGCAACTTATCTCCGAGCGAGAGCCGCTTTGAAACCTCCAACGCGCAGAAGTGCTGACATTGCACGTTCTTGGCTGTGGCAAACAGAATGACCCATGGTTCTCCCCATTCCCTGAACAGACCTTGTGCCACCTCCGGAAGCAGACGCCATTTGTGGTCCGCAAGGCTTCGAGGGCTGAGTTCATCTGCCCTAGTGTTCAGAGATCCTGCCAGGTGTTACAAGACCATGAAGATGTCATACATTCCAGCCATGTCCAAAGGCACAGAGCCTCCTAACACAGGGTCCACAACTCTCCACTGCCATGTTTGTTGCAATACCACATGGTGGTGGCGTTGTCCGAGTACACCTGTACCTTCCTTCCCTTGATGGATGGAAGGAAGGCTTTCAACACCAAGCGGATAGTCCTCAGCACTAGAAGGATGTGGAGCTGTGTCTCCACTGCAAACCATATTCCTCTGATCTTCACCTCCCCAATTCAACTACCCTATACCAGAAGTGAGGTATCGGTCACCACTGTAAGCTCTTGGTGGGGAAGCGAGTGGGTCCTGCCATTGACCCAATTGCAGTTCAGCAACCCCCACTTCAGATCGTTTGTAGTCTTTTCAGAAATCTTGATTAGGTCGGAGATTCAGCTGGTGCTGTACCCACTGGGGCTTCAGATCCAACTGCAGAGCCTGCATATGCCATCTGGATTGCTTCACCAGCCGAATGCAAACGGTGGTGATCAGACCGCAGTCTCAGTGTCAGTCTCACTGAGATCCAGGACTGACACAGAAACATCTGGATCATAGCCCGAATATCCTGAACTCTCTGTTCCAAAGGGTAGGTGTGGAGCACCATGTCCAGAATGGCTCAGATGAAAGAAAGCATGTGAGAAGAAGTCAGGTGCGATAGTGAACCCCAGCGAATGCAGGAGGTTTTTTCCCATAGTCTGTAGGAGGCAGACGACTGCCTTGTGCAAGCCTGCCTTCAGCAGCCAGTCGTTGAGGTAGGGGAAGACTAAGACCCCTGACCTCCGAAGATATGCTGTAACCACCGCCATCACTTTTGTGAACACCAGAGGGGCGCTGGTGAGGCCAAAGGGGAGCACACTGAACTGAAAATGCTCCTAACCCACCGTGAACCGCAGGTATTGCTGTCAGGCCTGCAGGACGGGGGTGTGGAAATACATTCCCTGGAGGTCAAATGCTACTATCCAGTCTACGGGATCCAGGGCAGACCGGACCTGTCCAGCCTTCTGTATTCCCTGTCCAGTGGGGTGGTAGGAGATGCGCTAGGGTTGACTTTGGCAGTCGAGGCCTACACCTCCAGGCCCTTGGGGGAGGGGTGCTAGGAGAGGAAGGCTGGATCCCCAGGTGCGGCACAGTGTCGATGGGCAATCATTCTGTGTATGGGTGCCCCTGTACAGGGTTTGGCCCAGGCCCCAAGGAGAACATCTGTGAAGGCTTCATTAAAGGGGAGCTGGGCTCTGGGGAGCTTTGCCCCAGTTGAAGCTTCTCTTTTAGGATGTTAGTCGTGACCTAGACAGAGAGGAGTTGCAGATCGAGGACTTCCGCTGCCCTTTTCATCACCATGGCGAAGGATGTGCCTTTCTCTGTGGCAGGACTTGAGGGCGAAACCAAGCCAGAATCAGGAGACGTGTCCACTCCACTCAAAGTGACTTATTTACCCAAAAAATGTAAAGGAACATGCAGAGATGTAAACCACTGTTGAACATATTTTTACATCATTTTTTTCAGAATTCACAGTCCTGTCCAAAAGTATGCCCGAAAAACTGAGCAGACAAACTTGTGATCAAGTCATGTGACTTTTTTTTGTGTTACAATTTACACAGTGCAGAACTGTACGCACAGTACAGTAAAACATTGTGGAAAGTCAGTGCTACAGTGCATTTGCACCTTAGTTATTTTTGACAATTGGAAATAATTTTCTTCACTGAGAAAACCCTTTCTCTACATTACTACAAACTTTGGGGGTAAACGGAAAAAGAACAAACGGCAGACCAAGGTCCAGGACATCCAATCCACATGTACAATATATTAGAGAATGGTGCAATCACTTCCTGCACCCGCCGTCCAGAGGTGCAAATAGTAGCCAAATTTTCAAGAGAAATGAAGGTGCACTCGTTGCGGAGTCAAACAAGCAAGCAAAAAATTTTTGTTCCAAAATTGCTTCTTTTATTCAGTCAATGTTTAAAACCGGCACACAGCCAACGTGTTTCGTTCCCGATTTTGCCAGAGGGAACTTCGTCAGAGCTCTTATATATCCAGTTGATCAGTAGTAATGAAAAGTGTGTATGGTGAGTTGGGACCTCAAGGGGCACATTCAGCCTGAAACGTGGTATATGTAACAAAATCTCGCACCCAGGGGCTGCCGAGTTTTCAAGTATTCTAAATAATGTGTTAGGAATCAGGAAAGGTCCAAGTCACCACTTGTTTACCAGAAGGTCCTGGCGTGTGTTCTCTAAAGCATACTATCGTGTCACGGCATGATAACCGGCAGGCTTTCAAAGCAAAATGGCATTTGAGCACAAAAGTAGGTTGACACAGCCATTTACACCACAAACAAATAGTCATTTTAGGTCTATATGCCTTTGAAAGCAAAGCAAAAAAGTAGTAGAAAGCTGATTTGTAAAGTGACGGATATGCTCACAACACAGACAAAGGCAGCATGCATTTTTATAATGCAATATATAAACATCAAAATGTTGAAAACTATGACATTTTGGGTTAGAAAGGGATAAACAGTTTTATTCCCTGATTGAAATGCATTTTGAAGACTTGTTTTGGGTGAGTCAAAAAAATGAAAGTCATTAACATTCAATTGCTTCTAGGTTTCCAAACAGATCCTGAGGTGAATTCGCCAGCACAGACGATAAGGAAACCAGGTGAAAAAACAAGTTACTTACCTGAACACTGTGGTTCTCCAGTATTGATATATTTCATAGATTCACAGTCTTGAATCTTCCCAGTCGTCCTGGGGGAAGTCCAACGGAAACAGTAATATAAGCAGTGCTATTACATATGCATTAGCAATCACACTGAGAACAATAGACATTGCTAGCCAATTCACATTGATTTAATGTATCCAAACTTCAACCAATCAGAGTAGAGACCCTGAAGCACTTATCCTCTGCAGAGCCACCATACCTCAGATTTCGAGCACAAGTGCAAATTAAAGAAAATAAGAGGCTTGAAGAGCGGTGAGCCTTAACGGAGAGGAGTGAGGGTCCCATGTGAATCTATGGAAGTTATCCATACTGGAGAACGACCACAATGTACAGGTAAGTAACTTGTTTTTTCTCCTGTATTTTATCTTTCATGGATTCACATGCTTGAATCAAACTAGTAAGCAGTACCAAAGTAAAAATGGTAGTGGGTAAGGGAAACCATCCCACCATGAAATAAACAAAATTTAAGATCAGTCTCAATAAAATGAATATACCATAAAGATGTGACACGCATTACATACCATAATCGAGACATACTTATGGAAAAACCACCAGACACATACCATATAAAGATAACTAAAAGTCTGTGTACCTTAATTAATCAGGCGACATAACACTGCCCGCCCAACCGCGACATCCGCCTTTCTCAAGAAATGTAGACAATAATGCTTTGTGAAAGTATAGGCATTAGCCCATGTCGCTGCCCTGCAGATGTCTGGCAATGATACACCTACAAACAGGGCTGAAGAAGCCGAAACCTTTCTTGTAGAATGTGCTTTCAACTTTGCATTTAATGGTCTTCCTGCTTTCTCATGACAAAAGATGATGGCTGCAGAAACCCAACAAGCAATACTTGCCTGTAATAAAGCTTGTCTCTTTCTCGGTGGAGCAAATAAAATCAGGAGTTGATCGGTTCTCCCAAAAATCTTGATTCTATCGAGACAGAATTTGAGACAGCGTCTGACATTTAGAGAGAATAAGGCCATCTCTGCTGCAGACAAAGGTTTTGTGAAGAATATTCATAACACAATAGGTGTGTTTAAGTGAAACGAGGTTGGCAATTTTGCAATGAACTTAGGATTAGTTTGTAAGATGACTCTGACATCCTGAAACTGTAAGTAGGGTTCATGAATTGTCAAGGTGTGAACCTCACTTATACTCCTAGCATAAGTAAGTGGTGTAGGAGAGTAGGATCTGCCTCTTATGTTGCCCCCACTTTTTTTCTGATGTTTACACTGGTTTCTGGCTATAGTCAGGCTGGGACCCTGCCAATCAGGGCCCCAGCCTCTCTGTTCTCTCTAAACGACTTGGAGTGCACTCTAGGTGCACTAGTGATTGGATACTGTGGTACCTTATGAGTCCCTAGTATATGGTACCTTAGGTGCCAAGGGCATAGGTACTTCACAGGCCTACCAGGGGCTGAAGCATGTATTATGCCACCCCTGGGAAGCAGACTAAATCTGACACCACAGGTCTGCTACTGCAGCCTGGGTAAGGTGGTGCATGCACTCCTTACTGTGATATAGGCTACCTATATCACTACATAGATACACACATATAAACCTATAAGTCACTCCTATGGCAGGCCTTATCAATCCTGAAGGCAGAGTGCTTGGTTCCTATGTGAGAGGGTGCCCCTGCATGAGCAGAGCCCCTCTGCAGCATTCGGAGACCCTTTTCTGATGCTGTTTGTAGTGCAGCCTGACCATATACTCTTAAGCGCATTATAACCTCGCGTTAAATGCTAACTTTGGGATGGCTGCACGGAAACATGTCGTGTTTGGTGTCAAACATCTTGGAATACTACCCCCCGCCAGTTCTGGCAGCGGGGGTAGCATTCCACCCTTCTAGAGGGATAGACATGTACCTACTGTGGAAACGCGGTAGAATCCTGAAGAGCCCTGGCATCACAAAATGGATGCCACCAGTCACAGACACTGGGCTGCCCTCCTGCTGATGACCGAAACTCGCAGTGGAGGAAGCCCAACAATAGGTATCCTGTCACAGGAGGGTGTGACCACCTTCCAGACAGGGTTTAGTGTATTGGGGCTGGGTGGGTGCACTCCTAGAGTGCTTTGAAGTCCTGCACTGGGGGAGCAGAAGGCTCCTCTGTGCATATGCCAGTTCAAACCAGCTCAGGGGCTACCTGCCCCTGCTCTGGCGCGAAACTGGACAAAGGGAAGTGGGTGTAGCCACCCACTCCCCTGACCCTCCCATAGGTGGGGTCTTAGAGCTAGTCCCTCCCTTCCTTTCTAGTATAAGGTAGGGAACCCTGTCCCATTGCAAACTAGATACCCCTGGACGACGCTCTGAAGAAGAATCCTGGACCTTCGACGTTCCACGACCTCTGGAAGACTGAAGAATCTCCCTTGGAGTCAAGGAGTGACTTCCCTGCTTGGCAGGCACCAAAAACTGAAACGACGGTCGCAAACTACGCCGCTCCCGCCGGAGCCCGAGGTCCCTGCAGCCCAAGACGAGGATTTCCTGACTTCTCAAAGGCCATCGTGAGTCCCCAGCGAAGCTGAGGCCAGTGGACCCCACGAGTGACGAGGAACCGCAGTCCCTGGGTACCGTGCACTATTGTCGGGTGCAACACCTTCACGACGTTCTACGAACCTGTGCTTTGGACCACGTGTGGTCCCAGCCTCTAGCAGGAATCCCTCCGAAGATCAGAGGCCTACCCCGTTCCGAGTGACCGTGGGCCCCTGTTGAAGGAATCCTCCTGAGGCGTCTTCGCGATCCCTTGCCAGCCGGCTTGTGGGTCCCCAGAAGACTTTTCTAAAGAACCAAAGGGCTCCCCTGGTTGCTCCAGGCCTGCCCTGACTTACCCTCGCTGGGTGAGTTCCACAGACCTTGCTGGTCTGCACCATTGACTTTTCACGCTTTCCACGAGACTTGCTGCTACCAAGGCTTGTTGGCTCCAATCGGGTTGCCGACACCGCAGTCAGCTGCAGACTTCGTGGGACACGCCGAATCCAGTTCCTGGTCATCGTCGACACCTCCTGGACCTCGTGGCCGAAGAGTCAAGACACCCGTGACCGACCTGAATCTGTCGACGACGATGGGCATTCATCTTCCTTGCCCCGGGTCACTGCCCAGTGACTTTGAACACTGTCCCCTCTGCTTTCAGGTCTTCCTTCTTCCGAATCCAGGCTTGGATTCCACCAGACACTTCTTCTGACTTCACAAGCAGCAAGTCTTCATTGGCTCCCATTGAAAACGACGCCGCGACCCGACACCAAAGGACACCTATGCACCCGGCTTCCCTGGGTGAGGTAACTCCAGCACTACGGTGCTCCTGTGGGTGTTGGCCCTAGAACTACTTACCCTGTAAGTGACTTGCTTGTAGCTACTCCCGAAGTGCCCTTAAACTCCTAATTTCCAACCGCGACTTGCCCCATTAAAGTCTACGGCGATCCGCGCCTGTGTTCACGCACTGCACGCGTCCCCCGTGGGTCCTTTACTTACCTGCCTTGGGTGGTTTCGTGAGGCCCCAACACTTCTGAAGGCCCTAGGCCTTGTCCCTTTGCAAGTCGTTGTTCTTAAGTCTCTTTTTTAGTATATGGTCTGGTACGCCCCTAGGGCCCCAGCCACATTGTGCTTAATTTATTGTGAAACGTTGATTTGTGCATATGTTCCTGACTTCTAATCTCATAAAGAGATTAGTAGAGAGTTGTTTAGTAATAAATACATATATATTTGATATATATACCTGTGTGGTGTCTTTTCATTTGGTGATTCAAGAGATTGTGTGGTAAAACAAGCTGCTTTACATTCCTCCAAGACTTAGCCTGAAGGCTGCTCTCCACAGCTACCACTAGGATAGCTTTCTATAAAGGTTGTCTTAAACCTACCTACCATAAGAGTCGAATTGTACTGGTGCAAGGTGTCCACTTTAACTAGTGAACAGCATATACCAGGCCAACTTCTCACATTGGTGGCAGCGTGTGGGATTCCAGCTTGCTATTGTTTTACCAGAAAATCTCTATTTGAATTACTAACTGAAAACCACTATAGGTACTTAAGGTACCTATAAAGTCAAGCTTAGTATCAATAAGTTCTACTGAACTTAGAGCTGTGTGCCAAGGGATAGCACACCCTTTCTACAGCTCAAGCTAGTATCAGTAGGCCACAAACTAGTGTAGGTAGTACAACACTGCACAACACTAGAATGTCCTTAAAGGGTGGACCCAGTGGATCCACTCAGCCTCAGTATAAAGGACATGGCTTTCTCTGACTTGAGAGCCATGTGTGCTGCAAGGCAGCTGAAGCTAGGACAGACTCCCTCCACACTACACCTGATAGATCTGCTGATAGCAGATGATCTTAGATTAGCTCTAGGAGCTAATGGGTCTGAATCAGTGGGTGGGTCAATTACAGTGTCTGGGTCAGATGATGAAAATCAGAATGACCAAGACTCTGTGATTGAAGGGCCAGGTCCCCAGGGGCCTGAAAAGGACAGAGGAATTCTCCCTAAGAGAACTGACATAGTGGAGGAGAGGCATAGGTCCCTTTCTAGAGAATCTGAACACTCCTATCACTCTGGCAGAGAATCTGTCTACCAGAGGAACTCCTACTACCCAAGAAGAGAGACCTCCTCTGACAGAATGTACAAACTGCTGCAGTATGAGGAAGCAAGATTTGCCCTCAAAACCAAGCAGTTGGCATTAGATAAGGAAGCCCTGGAGCTCCAGAGAGCTTCTAGAAAAGAGGGGTTAGAACCCTCTGGTGGCAGCAACAGTGTCCCTAGAGGCAGAGAATATATTCCAGACCATAGGAACCTGAGCAAGGTTGTTCCTCCCTACCAGAGTGGGGATGATATCCATAAGTGGGTAACTGCTATGGAAAGGGCCTGTAGAGTACAACAGGTCCCCCAAAAGCAGTGGGCAGCAATCTTGTGGCTCTCCTTTTCAGATAAAGGTAGAGACAAGCTCCTCACTGTTAGAGAAGAGGATGCTGATGACTATGAAGTCCTGAAGAGTGCACTGATAGATGGGTTTGGCTTAACCACTGAGCAGTACAGGTTGAAGTTCAGAGACACCCAGAAGGCACAGACTCAGGACTGGACTGACTTTGTAGATTGTGCAACCAAGGCTCTGGAGGGTTGGCTGGTTGGCAGTAGGGTTACTGATTTCAAGGGATTGTATAATCTAATGATGAGAGAACAGATCCTTAATAATTGCCAGAACCAGTTGTTGCATCAATACCTGGTGGACTCAGATCTGACCTCTCCCCAAGAATTGGGAAAGAAGGCAGACAAGTGGGTCAGAACCAGGGTGAGGCAGAAAATCCAGAACCAAGGGGGTGACACAAAGAAGCAGGATTCTAAGGGCCCTGAGAAAGGTGGGGATAAGTCAAAAGACCAGAAGTCTTCACAAGGGCCCCAAAAATCTGCATCTGGTGGGGAGTCACAATCCAACAAGGGAAAAGGCCAAAAGAAGCCCTGATGCAAATTCTGTAAACAGAAAGGGCACTGGACTTCTGATTGTAACAAGTCCAAAGACCAAACCACCACCACTCCTGCCCCTAAGGCAACTGTTCCCCCTAGTTCAGCTACTGGTGGAGGTGGTACTCAGAATAAGGGTGTAGTAGGGTTGTCCCTGGGTTCTGAAGTGGACTCTGACCTAGTCAGAGTACCCACTCAGGCAATGCTGATTTGTGATGGAGACATGGACATGTCCTTCCTTGTGAGCCCCAGTAATCTGGGCAAATACAAACAGCAGCCTGTAATAAATGGCAAACAGGCTTTGGCATTTAGGGACACAGGTGCTAGTGTCACCATGGTGGCAGAGGATCTTGTGGACCCTGGACAGATCATCCTGGGCGAAATGTACCAGGTGACCAATGCAAGCAATGTCAGGACCAACCATAGTCTGGCAGTTGTGAATTTCTCCTGGGGAGGGGTAACTGGCCTCAAGAAGGTTGTAGTCAGTGCAGACCTCCCTGTAGAATGTCTATTGGGCAATGATCTAGAAACTTCAGCCTGGTCTGAAGTAGAGTTATGGACTCATGCTAAGATGTTAGGCATCCCTGCAGAGGTATTTGCTGTGACCAGGATCACAGGCCAAAATGCATGACACTGAACCAGCTCTGGATCCTGAAATTATGGACCAGATGCTTCCCAAGAAGAGGAGCAGTAGGGTTAAGGCAGTGCCTTCCCCTCTGTCTCAGATCATTGATTCCCCTCTTAAGGGAGGAGGAGCAGACCCTGAAGAAGGAACTGCCCCAGAGGAACTTGAGCCTGATCAGGTTGAGTTCTTGGGGGCAGGGGGCCCTTCTAGGGAAGATCTGAGTAAGGAGCAACAGTGCTGCCCCTCTCTTGAACCCCTCAGACAGCAGGCTGCTGCTGAGGCTGCTGGGAGTGCTAGTGGGTCCCGTAAAGTTTATTGGGATGAGGGACTCCTATATTCTGAGCGTAGAGATCCAGCCCCTGGAGCCACCAGGAGGTTGTTAATACCTCAGAAGTTTAGGGGGTTCCTCTTGACCCTAGCACATGATATCCCTTTAGCAGGTCACTTGGGCCAAAACAAGACCTGGGACAGGCTTGTTCCACATTTTCATTGGCCACATATGTCAGAGAACACAAAGGAGTTTTGTCGCTCCTGTGTCACATGCCAAGCCAGTGGCAAGGCAGGTGGCACTACAAAGGCCCCCCTAATACCACTACCTGTGGTGGGGATACCCTTTGAAAGGGTAGGGATTGACATTGTTGGTCCCCTTGACCCTCAAACTGCATCTGGGCACAGATTTATCCTGGTGGTAGTGGATCATGCCACCAGGTACCCAGAGGCAATTCCCTGAGGACCACCACAGCCCCTGTGGTGGCAAGAGCCCTCATTGGAGTTTTCTCCAGAGTGGGTTTCCCAAAGGAGGTCATCTCTGACAGAGGTACAAACTTCATGTCAGGCTATTTGAAAGCAATGTGGAAGGAGTGTGGTGTAACTTATAAATTCACCACCCCTATCACCCACAATGCAATGGGTTGGTTGAACGTTTCAACAAAACCCTAAAGGGAATGATTAAAGGACTCCCAGAGAAGCTTAGGCGGAAATGGGACCTTCTTCTTCCCTGCCTGTTGTTTGCATACAGAGAGGTTCCACAGAAGGGGGTTGGTTACAGCCCATTTGAGCTTCTGTTTGGGCATCCTGTAAGAGGTCCATTGTGTTTGGTAAAAGAGGGCTGGGAGTTACCTCTCAAGCCCCTCAAACAAGATGTGATGGACTATGTACTTGGTCTCCGCTCCAGGATGGCTGAATACATGAAAAAGGCAACCAAAAACCTGGAGGCCAGCCAAGAATTACAAAAAGCTTGGCATGACCAAAAGGCTGTGCTGACTGTGTACCAGCCAGGACAGAAAGTGTGGGTGTTGGAGCCTGTGGCCCCAGCAGCCCTCCAAGACAAGTGGAGTGGCCCCCATACCATAGTTGAGCAAAGGGAGAAGTCACCTATCTGGTGAATCTTGGAACTCCCAGGAGCCCCTGAGGGTGCTCCATGTCAACAGATTAAAGCCATATGTTGACAGGGCTGACATGGGCTTTCTCATGGCAACTGATGAGGACCAGGAGGAGGAGAGTGACCCTCTCCCTGACCTGCTCTCACAGAACCCTGATGATGGGTCAGTAGATGGTGTTGCTTTGGCAAGCAGCCTCACTGACCATCAGCAAACTGAGTGCAGACAAGTTCTGCAACAGTACAGACATATGTTTAGCCTGACCCCTAGTCAGACTACCTGGTGCACCCATGAGGTGGACACTGGAGACAGTCTGCCTGTCAAGAGTAAAATCTACAGGCAACCTGACCATGTCAGGGACTGTATCAGGACTGAAGTCCAGAAAATGTTGGAGTTAGGTGTGATTGAGCCTTCAGATAGCCCTTGAGCTAGCCCAGTAGTCCTAGTACCCAAGCCTCATACCCAGGGTGGTAAGAAAGAAATTAGGTTTTGTGTAGACTACAGAGGCCTCAATGCAGTCACCAGGACTGATGCCTATCCCATACCAAGGGCAGATGAGCTGATTGATACTTTGGCCTCAGCCAAGTATCTAAGTACATTTGACCTAACAGCTGGCTACTGGCAGATCAGGTTAGCTGATGATGCAAAAGCCAAAACAACATTTTCGACCCCTGGTGGGCACTACCACTTTGTGGTGATGCCCTTTGGATTGAAAAATGCACCTGCCACTTTTCAGAGGTTGGTGAATAAAGTTCTGGCAGGGATGGAAACTTATTGCTCAGCTTATCTAGATGATATTGCTGTCTTTAGTTCCTCCTGGCAGGATCACCTGGTCCACCTCAGAAATGTTTTGGAGGCTCTGCAGAAAGCAGGCCTCACTATCAAGGCCACTAAGTGCCAGATAGGGCAGAGTCAGGTTGTGTACCTGGGCCACCTTGTGGGTGGAGGCCAGGTTCAGCCTTTACAGAGTAAAATCCAAACCATAATGGAATGGGTTGCTCCTACCACCCAGACACAGGTGAGAGCCTTCTTAGGCCTGACTGGGTACTATAGGAGGTTTGTGAAGGGATATGGATCTATAGTGACCCCCTTGAATGATCTGACCTCAAAGAAAATGCCAAAAAGGTTCAGTGGACAGCTAGCTGTCAGAAGGCATTTGAAGACCTAAAGCAGGCCATGTGCACTGCCCCATCTTACAGAGTCCAGACTACACCAAAAGTTCATTGTCCAAACAGATGCTTCTGAGCTGGGTGTGGGAGCTGTACTGTCTCAACTGAATGATGAAGGTCAAGACCAGCCAGTAGCTTTTATTAGCAGAAGGCTGACCCCTAGAGAGAAACGTTGGTCAGCTATAGAGAGGAGGCCTTTGCTGTGGTGTGGGCCCTGAAGAAGCTGAGGCCATACTTGTTTGGCACTCACTTCATAGTTCAGACTGACCACAAGCCCCTCCTATGGCTTAAACAGATGAAAGGTGAAAACCCAAAACTTTTGAGGTGGTCCATTTCCCTACAGGGGATGGACTATACAGTGGAACATAGGCCTGGGACCCAACATGCCAATGCAGATGGACTCTCAAGGTATTTCCACTTAGAGCACGAAGACTCAACTGGTCAAGGTTAGTTTAGTGTCCCTGCGTTTGAGGGGGGGGTTGTGTAGGAGAGTAGGATCTGCCTCTTATGTTGCCCCCACATTTTTACTGATGTTTACACTGGTTTCTGGCTATAGTCAGGCTGGGACCCTGCCAATCAGTGCCCCAGCCTCTCTGTTCTCTCTAAACGACTTGGAGTGCACTCTAGGTGCACTAGTGATTGGATACTGTGGTACCTTATGAGTCCCTAATATATGGTACCTTAGGTGCCAAGGGCATAGGTACTTCACAGGCCTACCAGGGGCTGCAGCATGTATTATGCCACCCCTGGAAGGCCATCCAAACTGACACCACAGGTCTGCTACTGCAGCCTGGGTAAGGTGGTGCATGCACCCCTTACTGTGATATAGGCTACCTATATCACTACATAGATACACACATATAAACCTATAAGTCACTCCTATGGCAGGCCTTATCAATCCTGAAGGCAGAGTGCTTGGTTCCTATGTGAGAGGGTGCCCCTGCATGCATCTGCAGCATTCGGAGACCCTTCTCTGATGCTGTTTGTAGTGCAGCCTGACCATATACTCTTAAGCGCATTATAACCTCGCTGTTAGAAATGGGATCTCTAGTTGGCAAGGGCTTGCACCTTTGTCCAAGTAGTGACCCTTCTTCCTAGTCAGGGTAAGGGTGTTACACTCGTGAAGTAACCCCTGCTCACCCTCGTGGTAGCTTGGCACGAGCAGTCGGGCTTAATTCAGAGGCAGTGTGTAAAGCATTTGCACATACCCAACAGTAATACAGTGTAAGCACTACAAACGGACACCACACCAGTTTAGAAAAATAACCAATATTTTATATACTCAAGACAAGACCAATTACGACAAAAATCCACAATACTATACTTTACGAATGAATACTTGATACGGTAACTTCTTCTTTGCAGGAATAGCACAAAAGCAAAGTTCGTACGAGTCGGTAGCTCCGTCCGAGCCTACCGCGATGCTGAAAACCACAGTGTGAGAAGTTGGCCTGGCATATGCTGTCCACTAATTATAGTGGGCACCTTGCACCAGTCCAAACAACCCCTTATTGGAGATAGGTTAAAGACAACCTTTATTGAAAGCTATCCTAGTGGTAGCTATGGAGAGCAGCCTTCAGGCTAAGTCTTGAAGGAATGTAAAGCAGCTTGTTTTACCAGTCTATAATCTCTTGAGTGACCAAATGAAAGAGCACCACACCAGGTATATATTCAAAATATATGTATTTATTGCTAAACACACCCCTCTAGTCTCTTTATGAGGCTAGAGTTCGAAGTACATAAGTTATAAGATATTAAATCACAGTAATAGCACAAATACACGTTTGGGCCCTAGGGGCGTACCAAACCATATACCAATAAAGTGGTATGCGAACCACGACTGAACTAGACACTAGGCCTAGAGCCTCTAGAAGTGCTTGGCCCACAAGGAACCACCCAAGGTAGTGACACAGGGGACCCACGGGAGACGCGTGCAGTGTAAATACACAACCGCGATACGCCGTTAACTTCTATGGAGAAAGTCGGGATCGGGAAAATAGAGGAAAGGGACACTTTAAAGAGGACTAGGACAAAACCCTTTGAGATCTAGGACTTTGAAGAGTCTCTACCCACGGGAGCACCGGAGTACTCGTGTTACCTCACCCAGGGAAGCCGGGTGCATAGGTGCCTTTCGGGGTCGGGTTTCGTCGTCGATTCGAATGGCGATCTGCTGCAAAGTGCTGCTGGCGGCCAAGAGAAAAGTGTCCGGGTGGATCCAAGAGTGGATCGGAGTTCTGGTGAACCTGAAAGCAGAGGGGACAGAGTCTGGGTCACTAGCCAGTGACCAGGAAGGCGATGGACAGATGCCCACCGATGTCGAGTGCTTCAGGTGCGTTGACGGTCGTCTTGACTCTTCAGCCACAAGGTCCGGGAGGCGTTGTCGGCGACCAGGAGCAGGATTCGGGCTGGTACACGATGTCTGTCGAGTGCTGAGGTGTCGGCGACCGGATTGGACCCAACAAGCCTTGGCAACGGCAAGTCTTGATTAAGATGTCGATCGTTGATGGTGCAGACCAGCAAGGTCTGTGGAACTCACCCAGCGAGGGTAAGTGAGGGCAGGCCTGGAGCAACCAGGATGCCAAGTAAGAAAAGGATTGGCCTTCGTTAAGGGCTACTAGCCAACGGGCTAGCGACCGCGAAGGAGCCTCGTGACGCCGCACGTGGAGCTGGCTTACAGGACACTCGTGGAGTGGGGGCCAGTGATCTTCGGTGCAGGTGGTGCTGGAGGCTAGGGCTACTCGGAGCCCAAAGCACGACTTCTTGGGAGACCCAGAAGATGATGCACTTGCAAATGTGCTCGGTGTTCAGGGGTCACGGTCTCAAGTCACCCACGATAGCCACGGGCCTCAGCTTTGCTGGGGACTCAGGGTAGCCTTGGGGAAGTCTGAGAATCCACCTCTGGTGATGCGATGACTTCGGCGTCCGACGGGAGCTTCAGAAATGCGAACTGGACAGATGCTTCTTTGGTGCCTGCCAAGCAGGGGAGTCACTCCTTGACCCCAAGGGAGATTCTTCAGTCCTCTAATCTTGTCGTAGAGCGTCGAAGGTCCAGGATTCAGTTTCAGAGTTTCGTCCAGGTATAATCTAAAGTCCTAAGGACTGGGTTCCTACCTTTATTCTAAAAATAGGGGTTGGACTACTCTGTGGCCCCACCTATGGGTGGGTCAGGGCAGAGGGGTGGCTACACCCCTTTCCCTTTGTCCAGTTCGCGCCAAAGCAGGGGCTGCAAGCCCCTGATCCGGTTTGAACTGGGGTATGCACAGGGACACCAAATGTGCCCCCAGTGCAGGACTTCAAAGCACCCGAAAGTGCTCCCGCCCAGCCCCAATACACATTATCCTGTCTGGGGAGGTGGTCACACCTCCCTGGGACAGGAAACCTATTGTCCAGGCCTCCCTGCCGGAGTTTCGTCCAGCAGCAGGAGGCCAGACTCGTGTCTGTGGCAGCAGCATCCATTTTGTGATGCCAGGGCTCTGGAAAGAAGTTACCGGACTCGTCAGAGTTAACATGTCTTTCCCTCTAGAAGGGTGGAATGCTACCCCCGCCGCCAGGATTGGCGGGGGGTAGTATTGCAAGATGTTTGACACCAAACACGACATGTTTAGGTGCAGCCATTCCAAAGTTAGCATTTTACCGCGAGGATATAATGCGCTTAAGAGTATATGGTCAGGCTGCACTACAAACAGCATCAGAGATGGTCTCCGAACGCTGCAGAGGGGCCCTGCTCATGCAGGGGCACCCTCTCACATAGGAACCACGCACTCTGCCTTTAGGATTGATAAGGCCTGCCTTAGGAGTGACTTATAGGTTTATATGTGTGTATGTATTTCGTGATATAGGTAACCTATATCACAGTAAGGGGTGCATGCACCACCTTACCCAGGCTGCAGTAGCAGACCTGTGGTGTCAGTTTGGATGGCCTTCCAGGGGTGGCATAATACATGCTGCAGCCCCTGGCAGGCCTCTGAGGTACCTATGCCCTTGGTACATAGTATACCATATACTAGGGACTTATAAGGGCACTCCAGATCCCAATCAGTGATGTGCCTAAGGCACATGGAAACCATTTTAGAGAGGAAGCAGCTAGGCTGGGGTTCTGATTAGCAGGGCCCCAGCCAGACTAATGTCGAAAAACAGTGAAGCATCAGCAAAAAGTGGGGGTACCCATGTGAAGCAGATCCTACTCTCCTACACAACCCCCCCAAACGTAGGGACATTAAACTAACCTTGCCCAGTTAAGTCTTCATGTTCTAAGTGGAAATACCTAGAGAATCCATCTGCATTCGCATGGTTACTCCCAGGCCTATGTTCCACTGTAAAGTCCATCCCCTGTAGGGAAATGGACCACCTAAGCAGTTTGGGGTTTTCACCCTTCATTTGTTTTAGCCATAAGAGGGGCTTATGGTCTGTCTGAACCAGGAAGTGTGTACCAAACAAGTATGGCCTCAACTTCTTCAGAGCCCAGACCACAGCAAAGGCCTCCCTCTCTATGGCTGACCAACGTTTCTCTCTAGGGGTCAGCCTTCTGCTAATAAAAGCTACTGGCTGATCCTGACCTTCTTCATTCAATTGTGACAGTACAGCCCCTACCCCCAATTCAGATGCATCAGTTTGAACAATGAACTTCTTGGAGTAATCAGGACTCTGCAGAATTGGAGCAGTGCACATGGCCTGCTTGAGGTCATCAAATGCCTTTTGACAGCTAACTGTCCACTGAACCTTTTTGGGCATTTTCTTAGAAGTTAAGTCATTCAAGGGTGTCACTATTGATCCATACCCCTTGACAAATCTCCTATAGTACCCAGTCAGGCCTAAGAAGGCTCTCACCTGAGTCTGGGTAGTGGGAGCAGTCCAGTCCATGATGGTCTGGATCTTGCTCTGCAAAGGTTGAACCTGGCCTCCACCCACAAGGTGGCCCAGGTACACAACCTGACTCTGCCCTATCTGGCACTTAGTGGCCTTGATAGTCAGGCCTGCCTTTTGCAGGGCCTGTAAAACATTCCTGAGGTGGACCAGGTGATCCTCCCAGGTGGAGCTAAAGACAGCAATATCATCTAGATAAGCTGCACTATAGGCTTCCAGTCCTGTGAGAACTGTATTAACCAACCTCTGGAAAGTGGCAGGTGCATTCTTCAGACCAAAGGGCATTACCACAAATTGGTAATGCCCACTAGGGGTTGAAAATGCTGTTTTGGGCTTTGCAGTATCAGCTAGTCTGATCTGCCAGTAGCCAGCTGTTAGGTCAAATGTGCTGAGATATTTGGCAGAGGCCAAAGTATCTATGAGCTCATCTGCCCTGGGTATTGGATGGGCATCAGTCCTAGTGACTGCATTGAGACCCCTGTAGTCTACACAAAACCTCATCTCTCTTTTTCCACCACTGGTGTGAGGTTTCGGTACTAGGACTACTGGACTAGCCCAAGGGCTATCTGAGGGTTCAATTACTCCCAATTCCAACATTTTCTGGACTTCAGTCCTGATACAGTCCCTGACATGGTCAGGTTGCCTATAAATCTTGTTTTTAATAGGCAGACTGTCCCCATTGTCCACTTCATGAGTGCACCAGGTGGTCTGACTGGGTGTCAGTGAAAACATATGTCGAAACTGATTGAGGACTTGCCTGCAATCAGCTTGTTGCTGGGTAGTGAGGCTGCCTGACAAGGCTACACCATCAACTGACCCATCGTCAGGGTTCTGTGAGAGCAGGTCAGGGAGTGGGTCACTCTCTTCCTCCTGCCCTTCATCAGTAGCCATGAGCAAGCCCATGTCTGCCCTGTCCACATATGGTTTTAACCTGTTGACATGGAGAACCCTGTGGGGACTCCTGGGTGTTCCTATGTCCACTAAGTAAGTGACCTCACCCTTCTGCTCAACAATAGTGTGGGGTCCACTCCATTTATCTTGGAGAGCTTCTGGGGCCACTGGCTCCAACACCCACACCTTCTGTCCTGGCTGGTAAACAGTCAGAACAGCCTTTTGGTCATGCCAGGCCTTCTGAAGTTCCTGGCTAGCCTCAAGGTTTTTGGTTGCCTTTTTCATGTACTCAGCCATCCTGGAGCGGAGACCAAGTACATAGTCCACTATATCTTGCTTTGGGGGCTTGAGAGGTAACTCCCATCCTTCCTTCACCAAGCACAGTGGACCCCTCACAGGGTGGCCAAACAGAAGTTCAAAAGGGCTGTAACCAACCCCTTCTGAGGCACCTCCCTATATGCGAATAAAAGGCAGGGCAAGAGTATGTCCCATCTACGCCTAAGCTTTTCTGGGAGCCCTTTAATCATGCCCTTCAAGGTTTTGTTGAATCTCTCAACTAAACCATTGCATTGTGGGTGATAGGGTGTGGTGAACTTATAAGTCACTCCACACTCCTTCCACATTGCTTTTAAGTACCCAGACATGAAGTTAGCACCCCTGTCTGATACTACCTCCTTAGGAAAGCCCACTCTTGAGAAGATTCCCAGGAGGGCCCTTGCCACCACAGGTGCTGTAGTGGTCCTGAGGGGAATAGCTTCTGGGTACCTGGTGGCATGATCCACTACCACCAGGATAAACCTGTGCCCAGAGGCTGTTTGGGGATCCATGGGACCAACAATGTCAATCCCTACCCTTTCAAAGGGCACCCCCACCACAGGTAGTGGTATCAGGGGGCCTTTGTAGTGCCACCTGCTTTGCCACTGGCTTGGCAGGTTACACAGGAGCGACAAAACTCCTTACTGTCTTCAGACATGTGGGGCCAGTGAAAGTGAGGGACAATTCTGTCCCAAGTCTTGTTCTGGCCCAGGTGACCTGCTAAGGGAATATCATGGGCTAGGGTCAATAGGAAGCCCCTGAACTTCAGAGGTATAACCAACCTCCTGTTAGCACCAGGCTTGGGGTCTCTACTCTCTGAGTACAGGAGTCCATCATCCCAATACACTGTATGGGGACCACTAGCTTTCCCAGCAGCCTCAGCAGCAGCTTGCTGTCTGAGGGGTTCAAGGGAGGGGCAGCTCTGCTGCTCCTGGCTCAGATCTGCCCTAGAAGGTCCCCCTGTCCCCAAGAACTCAACCTGGTCAGGTTCAAGTTCCTCTGGGACAGTTCCTTCTTCAGGGCTGAGATCATCCCCCTCAAGGGACTGATCTTCCTCCTGAGCCAAGGGGAAGGCACTGCCTTAACCCTACTACTCCTCCTCTTGGAAGGCACTTGGTCCATTCTTCCAGAATCCAAGGCCTGTTCAGTGCTAGACATTTTGGCTTGTGACCTGGTCACAGCAAACACATCTGCAGGGATCCCCAGCATTTCTGCATGGGTCCTGAGCTCCACTTCTGCCCAAGCAGAAGTCTCTAAGTCATTGCCAAGCAAGCATTCGACTGGTAGGTTTGCACTTACCACAACCTTCTTAAGGCCAGTTACCCCTCCCCAGGAGAAGTTAACAACTGCCAGAGTATGGTCTGTTCTGACATTGCTAGCATTGGTCACTTGGTACATCTCACCAAGCATAACTTGCCCAGGTAGCACAAGGTCTTGTGTCACCATTGTGACACTTGCCCCTGTGTCCCTACTTGCCAAAGCCTCACGTCCATTAATTAAAGGCTGTTGTCTGTACTTGCCCAGATTACTGGGACTCACAGTGGAGGTCACATCCATGCCTCCATCACAGACTAACACAGCCTGAGTCAGTTCTCTGACTAAGTCAGAGCCCAACTCAGTTCCCAGGGTGAACCCTACTAAACCCTTTGCTGGAGCACTTCCACCAACTGTACTAGGGGGAACAGGTGCCTTAGGGGCATTGGTGGGTGCTGGACTGGAGTCTTTGGACTTGGTGCAATCACTGGTCCAGTGGGTCTTTTGCTTACAGACCTTGCACCATGGTTTTCTTTGGCCTTTACCCTTGGTAGACTGGGAATCCCCACCAGAAGAAGATTTTTGGGGGCCTGATGAAGACTTTTGATCTTTACCCTTCTCCCCACCCTTGTCAGAGTTCTTAGCATCTTGCTTCTTGGTTTCCCCACCTTGGTTCTGTACCTTCTGCTTCACCCTGGTTCTGACCCATTTGTCTGCCTTCTTTCCCAATTCTTGGGGAGAGGTCAGATCAGAGTCTACCAGGTATTGATGCAACAGCTGATTTTGACAGTTATTAAGAATCTGCTCCCTCATTATCAGATTATACAATCCTGAGAAGTCACACACCTTACTGCCCATCAACCAGCCTTCCAGAGCCTTGGCAGAACAATCCACATAGTCTACCCAGTCTTGAGTCTGTGCTTTTTGGGTGTCTCTGAACTTCAACCTGTACTGTTCAGTGGTTAGGCCAAACCCATCAATAAGAGCACTCTTCAAGACCTTGTAATTATCAGCATCCTCCTCTCTAACAGTGAGGAGCTTATCTCTACCTTTGTCAGCAAAGGAGAGCCACAAGATTGCTGCCCACTGCTCCTGAGGGACCTTCTGTACTTTACAGGCCCTCTCTAAAGCAGTTATCCATTTGTGGATATCATCCCCACTCTGGTAGGGAGGGACAATCTTGCTCAGGTTCCTATGGTCATAGGACCTTTCCCTGTCTCTAGGGACATGGCTGCCACCATGGGACTCTAGTCCCAACTTTCTTCTCTCTCTAAGGAGATCTAGGGATTCCCTATCTAAAGCCAATTGCTTTTTTCTGATCTCCAGCTGAGTTTCCTCATACTGGACCAGTCGGTCTCTCCTCTCATGAGAGGATTCCCTCCTGTGAGATGAGACAGAGCTCCCTATAGAGGTGCCAGAGTGGTTAGACTCCTGAGAAGGAGATCTAGACTTCCTGGGCACACTCTTAATCCTTCCTGGGGGGACAAAGAGGGCATCACCTTGATCATCCTCATCATCATCCACAGGAGGGATTTGGTTTTCCAGGTCAGGGTCATTGTCACCCTCCTGGCCAGTTTCAGAGGGGGGGGCTGGGGGTAGTGGTACCCCTAGCCTCGTCCTCTTCGTCTGCCCCACCCTCAGCTCCTACCCCTTCAGTCCCTACAGGCTTACTAAGGTCATAAGCCACCAACAACTCCTTGAGGTGTTGGGTGGTGGGGCTTTGGCCTGTCCTTAATTTTCTCAAGTTACATAAAGCTCTCAATTCCAAGAATGGGAGTGTATCATACTTGGAGGGTGGAAGCTCAATGGCTTCCTGCAAGGATTCTTTGGATCCTGCCCTTAAAGACATTACTAGTGTGGTGTGGTGTATGCACTACCTACTCTAGTGTGGCCTACTAAACTCTCTTGAGTTGTAGAAAGGGTTGTGCTATCCCTTAACACACAACTCTAAGTTCAGTAGAACTTACTGTTATTCTAAGCTTAAATTATATGTACCTTAGGTACCTTTAGTGGTTTTCAGTTGATCAATTCAATTGAGATTATCTGGTAAAACAATAGCAAGCTGGAATCCCACACGCTGCACACCAATGTGAGAAGTTGGCCTGGCATATGCTGTCCACTAATTATAGTGGGCACCTTGCACCAGTCCAAACAACCCCTTATTGGAGATAGGTTAAAGACAACCTTATTGAAAGCTATCCTAGTGGTAGCTATGGAGAGCAGCCTTCAGGCTAAGTCTTGAAGGAATGTAAATCAGCTTGTTTTACCAGTCTATAATCTCTTGAGTGACCAAATGAAAGAGCACCACACCAGGTATATATTCAAAATATATGTATTTATTGCTAAACACACCCCTCTAGTCTCTTTATGAGGCTAGAGTTCGAAGTACATAAGTTATAAGATATTAAATCACAGTAATAGCACAAATACACGTTTGGGCCCTAGGGGCGTACCAAACCATATACCAATAAAGTGGTATGCGAACCACGACTGAACTAGACACTAGGCCTAGAGCCTCTAGAAGTGCTTGGACCACAAGGAACCACCCAAGGTAGTGACACAGGGGACCCACGGGAGACGCGTGCAGTGTAAATACACAACCGCGATACGCCGTTAACTTCTATGGAGAAAGTCGGGATCGGGAAAATAGAGGAAAGGGACACTTTAAAGAGGACTAGGACAAAACCCTTTGAGATCTAGGACTTTGAAGAGTCTCTACCCACGGGAGCACCGGAGTACTCGTGTTACCTCACCCAGGGAAGCCGGGTGCATAGGTGCCTTTCGGGGTCGGGTTTCGTCGTCGATTCGAATGGCGATCTGCTGCAAAGTGCTGCTGGCGGCCAAGAGAAAAGTGTCCGGGTGGATCCAAGAGTGGATCGGAGTTCTGGTGAACCTGAAAGCAGAGGGGACAGAGTCTGGGTCACTAGCCAGTGACCAGGAAGGCGATGGACAGATGCCCACCGATGTCGAGTGCTTCAGGTGCGTTGACGGTCGTCTTGACTCTTCAGCCACGAGGTCCGGGAGGCGTTGTCGGCGACCAGGAGCAGGATTCGGGCTGGTACACGATGTCTGTCGAGTGCTGAGGTGTCGGCGACCGGATTGGACCCAACAAGCCTTGGCAACGGCAAGTCTCGATTAAGATGTAGATCGTCGATGGTGCAGACCAGCAAGGTCTGTGGAACTCACCCAGCAAGGGTAAGTGAGGGCAGGCCTGGAGCAACCAGGATGCCAAGTAAGAAAAGGATTGGCCTTCGTTAAGGGCTACTAGCCAACGGGCTAGCGACCGCGAAGGAGCCTCGTGACGCCGCACGTGGAGCTGGCTTACAGGACACTCGTGGAGTGGGGGCCAGTGATCTTCGGTGCAGGTGGTGCTGGAGGCTAGGGCTACTCGGAGCCCAAAGCACGACTTCTTGGGAGACCCAGAAGATGATGCACTTGCAAATGTGCTTGGTGTTCAGGGGTCACGGTCTCAAGTCACCCACGATAGCCACGGGCCTCAGCTTTGCTGGGGACTCAGGGTAGCCTCGGGGAAGTCTGAGAATCCACCTCTGGTGATGCGATGACTTCGGCGTCCGACGGGAGCTTCAGAAATGCGAACCGGACAGATGCTTCTTTGGTGCCTGCCAAGCAGGGGAGTCACTCCTTGACCCCAAGGGAGATTCTTCAGTCCTCTAATCTGGTCGTAGAGCGTCGAAGGTCCAGGATTCAGTTTCAGAGTTTCGTCCAGGTATAATCTAAAGTCCTAAGGACTGGGTTCCTACCTTTATTCTAAAAATAGGGGTTGGACTACTCTGTGGCCCCACCTATGGGTGGGTCAGGGCAGAGGGGTGGCTACACCCCTTTCCCTTTGTCCAGTTCGCGCCAAAGCAGGGGCTGCAAGCCCCTGATCCGGTTTGAACTGGGGTATGCACAGGGACACCAAATGTGCCCCCAGTGCAGGACTTCAAAGCACCCGAAAGTGCTCCCGCCCAGCCCCAATACACATTATCCTGTCTGGGGAGGTGGTCACACCTCCCTGGGACAGGAAACCTATTGTCCAGGCCTCCCCTGCCGGAGTTTCGTCCAGCAGCAGGAGGCCAGACTCGTGTCTGTGGCAGCAGCATCCATTTTGTGATGCCAGGGCTCTGGAAAGAAGTTACCGGACTCGTCAGAGTTAACATGTCTTTCCCTCTAGAAGGGTGGAATGCTACCCCCGCCGCCAGGATTGGCGGGGGGTAGTATTCCAAGATGTTTGACACCAAACACGACATGTTTAGGTGCAGCCATTCCAAAGTTAGCATTTTACCGCGAGGATATAATGCGCTTAAGAGTATATGGTCAGGCTGCACTACAAACAGCATCAGAGATGGTCTCCGAATGCTGCAGAGGGGCCCTGCTCATGCAGGGGCACCCTCTCACATAGGAACCACGCACTCTGCCTTTAGGATTGATAAGGCCTGCCTTAGGAGTGACTTATAGGTTTATATGTGTGTATGTATTTCGTGATATAGGTAACCTATATCACAGTAAGGGGTGCATGCACCACCTTACCCAGGCTGCAGTAGCAGACCTGTGGTGTCAGTTTGGATGGCCTTCCAGGGGTGGCATAATACATGCTGCAGCCCCTGGCAGGCCTCTGAGGTACCTATGCCCTTGGTACATAGTATACCATATACTAGGGACTTATAAGGGCACTCCAGATCCCAATCAGTGATGTGCCTAAGGCACATGGAAACCATTTTAGAGAGGAAGCAGCTAGGCTGGGGTTCTGATTAGCAGGGCCCCAGCCAGACTAATGTCGAAAAACAGTGAAGCATCAGCAAAAAGTGGGGGTACCCATGTGAAGCAGATCCTACTCTCCTACACACAGAGTCTAACAGTTCCAGCCGACCGCGTCGATACGGGCCAGCAGAGTCATGAACAGACTCGGTTACAGTACCTTTCTCGTTGTGGCTGGTACGGAGTGTACGAGCCGGTCGGCGTTCGTCGCGGTTGCGGTGCAAGACGGAGCGATGCAAGGTGCGGTGTCCCTCGATGCGGTGCAGGCAGCGGCTCGATGAGCGTCGTGCAGACGGAGTCGGTGAGTCCAAGGCGTGCGATGCAGGGTGAGACGATGCTCGATGCGGTGCTGACAGGTTGCGATGCAGGCGACCAAGCCGGAGTGCGGGAGCTGGCGTCGGACAGCGGTGCGAGTCGGAGCGGTGCGTCGCAGACGTGCGAGCGGTGCCCCAAATGCGGTGCGGTCTCGACTCTTGAGCCAGTTGCAGCGACCGCGTCGGTCGGGTCCGGTTGGTTCAGTGAAGCGATGCGATGCGAACTGCGGTGCCCACAGGTCACGGTGCAAGCAGCGGCTCGATGTTGGCGGCGTCGGACGTCGCCCACTGTGAGACCAGGGTTGCGATGCGAAGCGGGGCGATGCGGTCTGCGGTGCAAACAGGTCACCGGCCAGGGATGGATTCGGTTGACGGAGTCGGTTGCGGTTCCCTTCCTCTGTGGCAACTGAAACAGCGTTCCAGAAGCGGTACCCAGAGGCTTGTGAAGTCTTTATAGTCCCTGAGACTTCTTAACAGGAGGCCAGCTCGGTTTCAGGCCCTTGGAGATACTCAGCACAAGTTTGTAGAAAGTTCAGTCCAGTCCTTTCACTGCCCAAGGCAGAAGCAGCAGCTGCAGGCCAACCCAACAAAGCAACAACACAGCAAAGGGGCAGTACTCCTCCTGGCAGCTCTTCCAGCTCTTCGTCTTGGCAGGTTCCTTGATTCCAGCGAGATCTAAATTCATGGGGTCAGGGCCCCAATATTTATATCCCAAATTCCTTTGTTCTCTGAAGGCAGAGAGGCCTTTGCCTAGTCCAAACCAGTTCTGGAGCACTTTGTTGACAAGTCTCCGTCCCTTCTTTCAGTGAGTAGGCCAGGGACATCAGACGCACCACAGGAGGTGGAGCCAGCATTGTGGAGGGAAGGCACTGTCCTATTCAGGGCCCAGGTGCGACCCCTCCCACCCATCTACATGTAGATCTTGCTATTCAGCCCTGTGCTGACTCACCCTGTCTCCTGGCATCCCCCAGCCCCTGTCACTCATATTCCAGACAAGGAATACACACACCTCGCGGAGGCAGGCTTGGATGGTTAGACAAGAAAATACCCACTTTCTAAAAGTGGTATTTTCAAACACAGAATGTTAAAACCAACTTCACTAAAAGATGCATTTTATCATTCTGAGTCCAGGCATACTAAACTCGAATTTCTACCATGTTCCCGGGGTCAGTTAGGATTATAAGCTGTAATAATCAAAACTGCCCGTTCTGGCCTAGGGGAACAGGTAGCCTTGCAATAGTGAAAAACGAACTAGGCTGTAATTCACTATCAGGACATGCCGCACACACCAGGGCATGTCCTACCTTTCGCATACAACGCACCCTGCCCACAGGGGTACCTTGGGCCTACCTTAGGGGTGACTAACATGTAGCAAAGGGAAGGTTTAGGGACTTGCAAGTGTGTGCACTTGCCAAGTCGACATGGCAGCCCCAGGCTGCGCACAGGCTCTGCGATGGCAGGCCCGAGTTACACTTTACGGGCTGTTTGCGTGGGTGGCACAATCCAGTGCTGCAGCCCACCAACAGCATTTGGTCTATAGGCCCTGGCACTCGCAGTGCACTTTACAAGGGACTGACACATAAACCAAATAGGCCAATCATGGAAACACCAATCCATAACACATTTTATACAGGAGCACTTGCACTTTCCCACTGGACAGCAGTGAGGAAAGTGCGCAGAATCATCACACCAGCAAAAACAGAGTCAAAACCGGGAGGTCAGAAAGCAAAAAGTCAGGGGAAACACGCCAAAAGATGCCAAGTCTAACACATGTCCCCTCCAGCTGAAAGTAGGGAGAACTACCCAACCCCATTGGAGTTCTCTTCACTAAGGCGGAAGAACCTGGACAGACCATCTGCGTTGGCGTGTTCTGTACCAGGACGGTGTTCCACCGTAAAGTCAATTCCCTGTAGGGAGATGGACCACCTCAGCAGTTTTGGATTCTCACCCCTCATTTGCATCAACCATCTGAGGGGCCTGTGGTCTGTCTGAACCCGGAAGTGAGTCCCAAACAGGTATGGTCTCAACTTCTTCAGTGCCCAGACCACAGCAAAAGCTTCCCTTTCTATGGCACTCCACCTCTGTTCCCTGGGAAGTAGTCTCCTGCTAAGGAAGACTACAGGCTGATCCAGGCCCTCTTCGTTCAGTTGTGAGAGCACCGCTCCCACACCATGCTCTGAAGCGTCAGTCTGCACGACGAATTCCTTGGAGAAGTCAGGTGCCTTGAGCACGGGCGCCGTGCACATGGCTGCCTTCAGGGCATCAAAAGCTTTCTGGCAGGACTCAGTCCAGATCACTTTCCTGGGCTGCCTCTTAGAGGTCAGCTCTGTTAAGGGGGCAACGATGGTGCCATAGCCCTTAACAAATCTCCTATAGTAGCCGGTGAGACCTAAGAAGGCTCTCACCTCGGTCTGGGTCTTGGGGAGTTCCCAAGCCAGAATGGTGTCAATCTTGGGTTGTAGGGGCGCCACCTGGCCGCTTCCTACCTGGTGCCCCAAGTACACCACAGAACCCTGCCCGATCTGGCACTTACTGGCCTTGATCGTGAGGCCTGCACCTTGCAGAGCCCTCAACACTTTCTCAAGGTGCTGTAAATGTTCTTCCCAGCTGGAACTGAACACAGCAATGTCATCCAGGTAGGCGGCACTGAAATCCTCCAGCCCAGCCAACACCTGATTGACCAACCTCTGAAAGGTGGCAGGGGCATTCTTCAACCCAAAGGGCATCACCCGGAATTGGTAATGACCTTCTGGGGTTGAAAATGCTGATCTCTCCTTGGCCCCATCGGTTAAGGCAATCTGCCAGTACCCAGACGTCAAATCAAACGTGCTGAGGAACCGGGCAGCTCCCAACCGATCAATGAGCTCATCAGCTCTGGGGATGGGGTGCGCGTCAGTCCTGGTGACGGCATTGAGCCCACGGTAGTCCACACAAAACCGGAGTTCTGGAGTGGCACCGGGCGCCGCAGCCTTTGGGACCAAGACCACTGGGCTGGCCCAAGGACTGTGGGAGGGCTCAATCACCCCTAAAGCCAACATCTTAGAGACCTCCTCCTTGATGCTGGCTCTGACCCGGTCAGTCAACCTGTAAATCTTGTGCTTTACAGGAGGGCTGTCACCAGTGTCCACGTCATGGGTACACCAGTGAGTAACACCGGGGGTCAGAGAGAACAGTGGGGCGAACTGTCCCAACAACTGGCGACAGTCCCCCTGCTGCTCCTGAGTCAGAGTAGGGGAGAGGATCACACCCTCTACTGACCCATCATGCTCCTTGGTAGACAGGAGGTCAGGGAGAGGCTCACTCTCCTCTTCCACCCCATCATCTGTCGCTAAGAGCATACTCACTTCGGACCTCTCGAAGTGGGGCTTGAGGCGGTTCACGTGAAGGACCCTCAAAGGGTTCCTTGGAGCCTGCAAATACACCAGGTAGGTGACGTCACTTTTGCGCTCCTTTACCTCATATGGCCCAGTCCACTTGTCCTGCAAGGCACAAGGTGCCACTGGGGCCATGACCCACACTTTCTGCCCAGGTTGAAATTCGACCAGAGTGGCATTCTGATCATATCATCTCTTCATTTCTTCCTGGCTTGCTTCTAGGTTCGCCTGAGCGAGTTTCCTGAAGCGGGCAGTTTGGTTTCTAAAGGCCAGCATGTAGCTAAATACATCCTGGGGAGTTTTCCTGGGAGCCGCCTCCCAGCCTTCCTTTACCAAACTCAGAGGTCCTCTGACAGGGTGGCCATACAGGAGCTCAAAGGGGCTGTACCCGAGAGACTTCTGAGGCACCTCCCTGTATGCAAAGAGTAGGCATGGCAAGAGGACGTCCCACTTACGCCTCATGGGTTCTGTTAGACCCTTGATCATGCCTTTCAAGGTCTGGTTGAATCTCTCCACCAGACCGTTTCCTTGTGGGTGGTAAGGAGTGGTGAACTTGTAGGTTACACCACACTCCTTCCACAGGGATGTCATATACTTCGATATGAAATTGGTCCCCCTATCAGAAACCACCTCTCTGGGGAATCCCACGCGGGAAAAGATCCCCATTAACGCCCGGCCCACCACTGGCGCCGTCGTTGTCCTGAGAGGGATTGCCTCCGGGTACCGGGTGGCATGGTCCACCAAGACCAGGATGTACCTGTTGCCCATGGCTGTCTTGGGATCCAGTGGCCCCACAATATCCATCCCTACCCTTTCAAAGGGTGTTCCAACAACAGGAAAAGGTTGGAGAGGAGCTTTGACCTTCCTCCCACTCTTACCACTTGCCTGGCAAGTTTGGCAAGACCTACAGTGCGCATCTGACTGCCTTCGCATTTGGGGCCAAAAGAAGTGGGTGACAAGCCTGTCAAAGGTCTTGTCCTGCCCCAAATGTCCTGCCAAAGGCACGTCATGAGCCAGACCCAGTAGGAAGGTCCTGAAGCGCTGGGGTACCACCAGCACACGGGCTGACCCAGGCTCAGCAACCTTAGGCTCACTGTATAGGAGACCACTCTCCCAGTAGATCAGATGTGACCCGGACTGATTACCAGCTGCCTGGTCTGCAGCCTGCCGCCGCAGACCCTCCAGAGTAGGGCACTCGCTCTGCTCCCTGCAGAACTCCTCCCTGGTGGGACCCCCTTCTTGCTGCCAATGGGTCAGCTCAGAGATGTCTCCCAGTTCGGCTACCTGCTCCCCTGTAGGCACCGGGCGTCCCCCTCGAGGTCCGCCTCCTCCCGGTCCGTGGGAACTTCGGGGGCTGGTTTCCCGCGCCCCCTGCCCTTTCTCTTGGCAGGGACTTGGGCCACTGTTTCAGGCTCCAAGTCCTCTTGATCACCCTTTCTGGCTGCCATTGACCGAGTAGACACGCATGCCCACTCTGGCAACCCAAGCATCTCCAAGTGAGACCTGAGCTCAACATCCTTCCATAAGGACTGCTCCAGGTCGTTACCTAGCAGACAATCTACAGGCATGGTAGGGCTCACAACCACCCTCAAGGGACCTGCGACCCCCCCCCATTCAAAGGGAACCTGCACCACCATACATTGGCGCTCTGAGTTGTCTACCGCAACTACTTGGTGGAATGCCCCGGGGACTACTTGCTTCTCAGACACCAGGTGACACCGGACTGAGGTCACACTGGCTCCAGTATCTCTGAGAGCCTCTACCCTGTTCCCATTAATGGTCACCCAGGTGCTATATTTCTTTGTGTTAGGGGGCACCTGGTTTCCTGGGACCATCTCACTGTCCCCTAGTGAGACAAGGGTCATTTCTGCGGGATCCCCACCCTCCTGTGGGCACCCCTCCTCCCCGAGCGCTACACTAGCCAACACTTTGGACTGTCCACCGGTGGGTGGCTGTGTCCCCTTCGGGCACTTGGGGTCCCCCTTAAAGTGACCTACCTGGTCACATGCATAACACTTGCGGGGGCCGGTCTCAACAGGCTTCCCTGTAGAGACCCCTTTCTTCTTATCACCGGGGGGCTGGGAACCTTTACCCTGGGTACTAGTTTGGGGCCCTTTAGAGAACTCCTGTGCTTTACCCTTGTCCCCCCCACCTTTCTGCTGGGGACCCTGCCCACCTTTGGCTGAGTCTCCCCCAAACGCTTTCTTGTGGACCCTGGTACTCACCCAGCGGTCCGCTTCCATAGCAAGCTTCCTGGGGTCAGTTAGCTTACTATCAACTAGGTGCTGGCGCAGATCTGCAAAACATAGACTAGACAAGTGCTCCCATGCAATCAAGTTGTAGAGCCCCTGAAAATCTGTTACACTACTGCCCTTTACCCAACCATCCAGCGACCTGCAGAACACATCCACACATTCCAACCAAGTGTTGGCATCAGACTTCTTACTGGACCTGAACTGATCCCTGTACTTTTCAGGAGTAAGACCATACTTCGTGAGAAGGGCATCCTTCATGTCAGCATAGGTGAGGTGATACCCCTTACCCAAAGCTATCAGAGCATCCCTTGCTTCTTCAGGGAAAAGTGGCCACAATCCTGCTCCCCAATTCTCCTCAGGGACCCCATTCATGTGTATGGCTGCCTCATAACCCTGAAACCACCTTTGTATGTCATCCCCCTTCTTGAACTCCTTGCCTACATTCTTGGGAATGTGCACAATCCTGTCTGCCTTTCTGGACGAATTGCTGCCACCATCTGAGCCTGACTTACTCCTAAGTTCTAGCTCCTTCAGTTCTCTCTCATGCTCTAAGAGCATCTTCCTCTCCTCTATGGCCAATCTCTTCTCCTCCCGCTCACTCTCCAGCCTGAGCTTCTGCAGCTCAAACTGCCTTACCTCCCGCCTGTCCTCCAGCTCCTCTGGGGACAGACTGCTGCTGCCTGACCTGGCGGGTTCCGCCCCTACCCAAAAGCACATCCACCCTGGAAATAGGCTCCTCCACCTCCTCACTGAGATTACCAGGCTGCCCATTGGCATGTCTGGCTGCTACCCAGGCCCTCAGCGCCTTCTGTAGCTCCTCCTTCCTTGTGAGGCCTTTAATTTGGACTTTCAGGTTTTTACAAATCGCTCGTAGCTCCTTTACTGCGTAGGATTCCAACCTATCCTCCTCAAAGATAACTTCCAGAGATGCAACGGATGATGCAATTGATTCAGGCATGACAAAAGTAGTGAGTTGAAAACTGGCAAGATCAAAAATAGGCCAAAAGAAAAAGAACCAGTATGTGGTACGTAATGGTCTGCGATATGGTAGTAGTGCACACCAATCACTGTAAGTCAAGTGCAAACACAAGTCCTATCCTCACCGCTGACAACCAATGTTAGAAATGGGATCTCTAGTTGGCAAGGGCTTGCACCTTTGTCCAAGTAGTGACCCTTCTTCCTAGTCAGGGTAAGGGTGTTACACTTGTGAAGTAACCCCTGCTCACCCTCGTGGTAGCTTGGCACGAGCAGTCGGGCTTAATTCAGAGGCAGTGTGTAAAGCATTTGCACATACCCAACAGTAATACAGTGTAAGCACTACAAACGGACACCACACCAGTTTAGAAAAATAACCAATATTTTATATACTCAAGACAAGACCAATTACGACAAAAATCCACAATACTATACTTTACGAATGAATACTTGATACGGTAACTTCTTCTTTGCAGGAATAGCACAAAAGCAAAGTTCGTACGAGTCGGTAGCTCCGTCCGAGCCTACCGCGATGCTGAAAACCACAGAGTCTAACAGTTCCAGCCGACCGCGTCGATACGTGCCAGCAGAGTCATGAACAGACTCGGTTACAGTACCTTTCTCGTTGTGGCTGGTACGGAGTGTACGAGCCGGTCGGCGTTCGTCGCGGTTGCGGTGCAAGACGGAGCGATGCAAGGTGCGGTGTCCCTCGATGCGGTGCAGGCAGCGGCTCGATGAGCGTCGTGCAGACGTAGTCGGTGAGTCCAAGGCGTGCGATGCAGGGTGAGACGATGCTCGATGCGGTGCTGACAGGTTGCGATGCAGGCGACCAAGCCGGAGTGCGGGAGCTGGCGTCGGACAGCGGTGCGAGTCGGAGCGGTGCGTCGCAGACGTGCGAGCGGTGCCCCAAATGCGGTGCGGTCTCGACTCTTGAGCCAGTTGCAGCGACCGCGTCGGTCGGGTCCTGTTGGTTCAGTGAAGCGATGCGATGCGAACTGCGGTGCCCACAGGTCACGGTGCAAGCAGCGGCTCGATGTTGTCGGCGTCGGACGTCGCCCACGGTGAGACCAGGGTTGCGATGCGAAGCGGGGCGATGCGGTCTGCGGTGCAAACAGGTCACCGGCCAGGGATGGATTCGGTTGACAGAGTCGGTTGCGGTTCCCTTCCTCTGTGGCAACTGAAACAGCGTTCCAGAAGCGGTACCCAGAGGCTTGTGAAGTCTTTGTAGTCCCTGAGACTTCTTAACAGGAGGCCAGCTCGGGTTCAGGCCCTTGGAGATACTCAGCACAAGTTTGTAGAAAGTTCAGTCCAGTCCTTTCACTGCCCAAGGCAGAAGCAGCAGCTGCAGGCCAACCCAACAAAGCAACAACACAGCAAAGGGGCAGTACTCCTCCTGGCAGCTCTTCCAGCTCTTCGTCTTGGCAGGTTCCTTGATTCCAGCGAGATCTAAATTCATGGGGTCAGGGCCCCAATATTTATATCCCAAATTCCTTTGTTCTCTGAAGGCAGAGAGGCCTTTGCCTAGTCCAAACCAGTTCTGGAGCACTTTGTTGACAAGTCTCCGTCCCTTCTTTCAGTGAGTAGGCCAGGGACATCAGACGCACCACAGGAGGTGGAGCCAGCATTGTGGAGGGAAGGCACTGTCCTATTCAGGGCCCAGGTGCGACCCCTCCCACCCATCTACATGTAGATCTTGCTATTCAGCCCTGTGCTGACTCACCCTGTCTCCTGGCATCCCCAGCCCCTGTCACTCACATTCCAGACAAGGAATACACAACCTCGCGGAGGCAGGCTTGGATGGTTAGACAAGAAAATACCCACTTTCTAAAAGTGGTATTTTCAAACACAGAATGTTAAAACCAACTTCACTAAAAGATGCATTTTATCATTCTGAGTCCAGGCATACTAAACTCGAATTTCTACCATGTTCCCGGGGTCAGTTAGGATTATAAGCTGTAATAATCAAAACTGCCCGTTCTGGCCTAGGGGGAACAGGTAGCCTTGCAATAGTGAAAAACGAACTAGGCTGTAATTCACTATCAGGACATGCTGCACACACCAGGGCAGGGGTAGCATTCCACCCTTCTAGAGGGATAGACATGTACCTACTGTGGAAACGCGGTAGAATCCTGAAGAGCCCTGGCATCACAAAATGGATGCCACCAGTCACATACACTGGGCTGCCCTCCTTCTGATGACCGAAACTCGCAGTGGAGGAAGCCCAACAATAGGTATCCTGTCACAGGAGGGTGTGACCACCTTCCAGACAGGGTTTAGTGTATTGGGGCTGGGTGGGTGCACTCCCAGAGTGCTTTGAAGTCCTGCACTGGGGGAGCAGAAGGCTCTTCTGTGCATATGCCAGTTCAAACCAGCTCAGGGGCTACCTGCCCCTGCTCTGGCGCGAAACTGGACAAAGGGAAGTGGGTGTAGCCACCCACTCCCCTGACCCTCCCATAGGTGGGGTCTTAGAGCTAGTCCCTCCCTTCCTTTCTAGTATAAGGTAGGGAACCCTTGCCATTGCAAACTAGATACCCCTGGACGAGGCTCTGAAGAAGAATCCTGGACCTTCGAAGTTCCACTACCTCTGGAAGCCTGAAGAATCTCCCTTGGAGTCAAGGAGTGACTCCCCTGCTTGGCAGGCACCAAAAACTGAACCGACGGTCGCAGACTACGCCGCTCCCGCCGGAGCCCGAGGTCCCTGCAGCCCAAGAGGAGGATTTCCTGACTTCTCAAAGGCCATTGTGAGTCCCCAGCGATGCTGAGGCCAGTGGACCCCACGAGTGACGAGGAACCGCAGTCCCTGGGTACCGTGCACTATTGTCGGGTGCAACCCCTTCACGACGTTCTACGAACCTGTGCTTTGGACCACGTGTGGTCCCAGCCTCTAGCAGGAATCCCTCCGAAGATCAGAGGCCTACCCCGGTCCGAGTGACCGTGGGCCCCTGTTGAAGGAATCCTCCCGAGGCGTCTTCGCGATCCCTTGCCAGCCGGCTTGTGGGTACCCAGAAGACTTTTCTAAAGAACCAAAGGGCTCCCCTGGTTGCTCCAGGCCTGCCCTGACTTACGCTCGCTGGGTGAGTTCCACAGACCTTGCTGGTCTGCACCATTGACTTTTCACGCTTTCCACGAGACTTGCTGCTACCAAGGCTTGTTGGCTCCAATCGGGTTGCCGACACCGCAGTCAGCTGCAGACTTCGTGGGACACGCCGAATCCAGTTCCTGGTCGTCGTCGACGCCTCCTGGACCTCCAGGGATTCCTGCTAGAGGCTGGGACCACACGTGGTCCAAAGCACAGGTTCGTAGAACGTCGTGAAGGGGTTGCACTAGACAATAGTACCCAGGGACTGCGGTTCCTCGTCACTCGTGGGGTCCACTTGCCTCAGCTTCGCTGGGGACTCACGACGGCCTTGGAAAAGTCAGGAAATCCTCGTCTTGGGCTGCAGGGACCTCGGGCTCCGGCGGGAGCGGCGTAGTTTGCGACCGTCGTTTCAGTTTTTGGTGCCTGCCAAGCAGGGGAGTCACTCCTTGACTCCAAGGGAGATTCTTCAGTCTTCCAGAGGTAGTGGAACGTCGAAGGTCCTGGATTCTTCAGTAGAGCGTCGTCCAGGGAGATCTAGTTCGCACGGTCAAGGGTTCCCTATCTTATACTAAAAGGAAGGGAGGGACTAGCTCTGTAACCCCACCTATGGGAGGGTCAGGGGAGTAGGTGGCTACACCCACTTCCCTTTGTCCAGTTTCGCGCCAGAGCAGGGGCAGGTAGCCCCTGAGCCGGTTTGAACTGGTGTATGCACAGAGGAGCCTTCTGCTCCCCCAGTGCAGGACTTCAAAGCACTCTAGGAGTGCACCCACCCAGCCCCAATACACTAAACCCTGTCTGGGAGGTGGTCACACCTCCCTGGGACAGGATACCTATTGTTGGGCTTCCTCCACTACGAGTTTCGGTCATCAGCAGGAGGGCAGCCCAGTGTCTGTGACTGGTGGCATCCATTTTGTGATGCCAGGGCTCTTCAGGATTCTACCGCGTTTCCACAGTAGGTACATGTCTATCCCTCTAGAAGGGTGGGATCATACTCCCACACCAGTTACTGGTGTGGGGGTATGATTCCAAGGTGTTTGATACCAAACACGACATGTTTTGAGGCAGCCATTCCAAAGTTAGCATTAACCGCGAGGTTATAATGCACTTAAGAGTATATGGTTTGACCGCATCCACAAACAGCCCCAGAGAATGGACTCTGAGAGCTGCAGAGGCACCCTCTCACATAGAAACTAAGCACCCTGCCCTCAGGATTGATAGGGCCTGCCTTAGGGGTGACTGATAGGTTTAAATGTGTGTGCAGGGGAGATATAGGGAACCTATATCTCAGTGAGGGGTGCTAGCACCTCCTCACCCAGGCTGCAGTAGCAGGCCTGTGGTGTCAGATTTAGTCTGCTTCCCAGGGGTGGCATAATACATGCTTCATCCCCTGGTAGGCCTGTGAAGTACCTATGCCCTTGGTACCTAAGGTACCATATACTAGGGACTCATAAGGTACCACAGCATCCAATCACTAGTGCACCTAGAGTGCACTCCAAGTCGTTTAGAGAGAACAGAGAGGCTGGGGCCCTGATTGGCAGGGTCCCAGCCAGACTATAGCCAGAAACCAGTGTAAACATCAGAAAAAAAAGTGGGGGCAACATAAGAGGTAGATCCTACTCTCCTACACCCCTCCTCCAGCAATTCCAAGGAGTCCCATCGTACCCAGGTTCCCAGGGGCTCCAGGGCCAGGGCAAAGATCATTGGTGACAGTGTACAGCAGGCAGATCCAGGAGCAAAATTTGGGGTTAAATCCCAGTCTGGGCAGGACCGCGAAGATAAAGTCTCATTCAACACTGTCGAATGCCATTCTTGCGTCTAAGTATGGAACGGCTGCACCCTCCGCTCCTGACTTTGCCGTCATATACTTCACCCCGTATAGCCATCGCAAGTTAAGACGGGTACTGCGTCTCGGCATAAAGCTGGATTGGTCAGGGTGGATCACTGACGTAATGACCCCTGACAGTTGATTTGCCAGGACTTTAGCCAACACCTTAGACTCCATGTTGAGCAGTGATATAGGGCGGTATGAGCTGCAGTCCGTCGCCGGCTTACCCTTCTTTGGGATTACTACTATTGTGGCTGTCCTCTGGTCTTCTGGGAGAGCCCCAGCATCTCTACCAGCCAGGAATATATTGAGGAGGTGAGGTGCGATCCTCCGAGCTACACATTTAAACAACTCAAGGGGGAGGCTATTAGGCCCCGGTGCCTTGCCTGATTGTAACCCCCTGAGTGCCCCCTCTATTTCCACTACTGTCAAGTCCCCTTCCTGGGCATCTCGGTCCTCCCCTGAGAGGACACTAAATGTCATTGTTTCCAGGAGCTCTGCACAATCTGCCCTGGACCTGTAGGATTTAGCGGTGTATATGTTTTCGTAATAAGCTGCAAATATCTCAGCTATTTCCCCGCCTCTGGTGTGTGTTCTCCCTTCAGGGTTGTGGAGTTCAGTCACCTAGTTTCTGCCTCTATCTCGTTTATCCAGCCCGGCGATGAGCCTAGTGGCCTTGTCTCCCACATCTTAAAATCTCCTTTGCACCGCCAGGGCATGCGCCCTTGCTGCATTTTCGCCTATGTCTTTTAGTTCTTGTTGCCGGAGGCTTAGTCGACATGTCAAGTCCACCCCCTGATCTCCTCCGTTTAGTATCTCAGTATCTAGAAATTTAAACTGTCCTCCAGGGTATGGAATTACAGTTTTTTTATAGGGTTTTATATAGCGCAAGCACGACCCGAAGATATCAGTTATCAGAGCGCTTTACATGAGCACCAGTTTCGTTACAGATGGACACATTCATTTTTGCTAAGCATGGGGAGGTTAAGTGATTTTGATTTGCCCAGAATCACAGGATGTTGAGCGTCCCTGCCGAGACTCGAACCCGGTTCCCCAGCTTCGAGGTCGACCGCTATTGTATTGTATTGACGTAAAGCTACATCCTCTCCCCTCTTGTCTTCCTTTCTCTTTACCCCGATTAGAGCCTGCAGCTGCCCCCGTATCACCACTTTGTATGCCTCCCAGAGGGTGCAGTACAAAGTTACTGACACCTCGTTATGTTGGAAGTATCTTTCTATGCTTTCCACTAGCTGGTCTTTTAGTTTTCTATCTTTCAGGTGCCACGCTGGTATTCGGGGTGGTAGGACATTGTCTATTGCTTGTCCTACGACCCAGGTGGTCACCAAGGAGTGGTCTGAGATACCTCGCGCTTAGTGCTGGGTGTCACGGAAGTGGCCTATCCCATCACTGAGGGTGAACAAGTAGTCTAATCTAGAGAGGCTGCCGTGCCTCGCTGATAGGTGCGTTTACTGACGTTTCATCTTGTTTTGGGACCTCTATAAGTCAGCCCACTCCACCACTTCTGAGAAGGTTTTAAGGGAAGGGGGGTTCCGCTCCTGGTCTCCCCTTTTTTCGGCCATCTATCTTGCGTCATGGACATGACATCGTTCGTGTCTCCTCCTAGGATCAGGAATCCCACCGGTAGGTCCAGGAGTGTCGCCCCAAGGGAGGAGAGGGTATCTCCCTGCATCTCTGGTGGGGCATATACTGATCCCAAGTTTAGAACCCGCCCCTCCCACTTGCCCGTTTGGAGTACAAATCTACCTAGAGGGTCTCTCCAAGTCCGGCCTGGGGTGTATGCCGTTGCAGACCAGAGTAGGATTCCAGTTCCCTGTCACCCTGACGAATAACCCACATGTGCAATTAGGGTGTATCCCCACCTGTCTAGGGCCCTACAGTTCTGTCCCTTTAGGTGGGTTTCCTGCAGAAAAAGTAGGTCAGGCTTTTGCCGTTTTATGTATTGCAGTACCAATGTGCGCTTGATCTTAGACCCCAATCCGTTAACGTTCGAAGACATAATTTTAATTCCAGAGTGGTTGTGTACCCCCATCATGTAGTGGTCCGAGAGTTGTCCCTTTTGTGGTCTGGATCTCACATCCTGGTGTGAAGTCGAGTCCCCTGCCCATGCCTCGAGTTTGCAATTGACTCGCTATATTTCTCGCAACTGCTACTAGAACTATATTTAACTGAACTTTTGCCCGAACTCCCCCCTCCCTGCTACTCTGCACTGTGGGACTAAAACTGCCCACCACCCCAATTGCAGAGCGGCTGTTGCCCCCAAGTGTAACTTTACCATGTTAGGGGGTTGACAGCTTCACCCTGTCTACTCTGTGAGCCCTCGCAGCCCATAGACCCTCTGTAATCGGAGGGAGCAACAAGTTCATGCCCCCATGTCCCAAGGGGGCTCAACCTCCCTCAATTCACCCAGCAGGGAAAGGAAGGAGAGTCCAAGAGAACTAGGCCTGACCATGTAATGTCCAACTGTCGCAGTTTTATCCCTCCCTTCCTCCCCGGGCCCTCCCCCCAGGATCCCAGTCCCAGCTGTATGGGAGCTCCCTGAATTTTGGCGACTGCGTGATCGTGTGCTTCATTCTCTGAACCCCAAGTTCTCACCTATTCAGTCTCTCCTGTGCTCTGGTTTTAAGATTTTGCCGGATCAAGTTCCACGTCTCGCCGGTCGTCGTCTCCACTCGGGTAGCTCCCGTCTTGACTGTTGCAGGGGTGGGCCCTTTTCGGGCCCCTCTGACTTCGACGATCCTGCGTGCGCTACCCATCCAGCCAGTCCCACACCTCCGCTGGCAATTGGAAGAACCAGGATTTCCCCTCAGCGAGGACTAGGAATTTGGCCCGGAATAGCATCATGTATTTCAATTCTTTCTCTGAGCACTCTCTTGACCTCCTCAAACCTCTTTCGTTGCTTCTGAACTTGTAAGGTAAAGTCAGGAAAGAAAAGGATTGTCGTAGTTTCGTATTTTAGGTCTCCTTGTGCGCGGGCCGCCTGTAGGATTGCATCTCAGTCTCTGTGGTTGAAAATCCTGGCTATTATAGTGCGCTGCTGGGCCCCAGGCCTCGGCTGCGGAATTGGTGCCCTGTGCGCCCTCTCGACTGAGAAGAACTTTGATAGGCGTTTGGGACGGAGATGAGTCGTGATCAAGTCCTCCACAAACAGGTGTACGCATTGGGCCTCCACTCCCTCCAGCACCCATACAATGCGTATTTTGTTGCGTCTAGACCTCCCTTCCTGGTCATCGACTCTCACTGCTAGCATCTCTTGCTGTTTTGACAGCCTACGCACTTGTTCCTCTAGAGACTTGGAGGAGGTCTGGAGATCTTGAATGTGAGTCTCTGCCATTATCACCTTGTATGACATCTTTTGGAAGTCCGCCCGTAGGAGTCCCACATCAATAGTAACAGTGTCTATTTTTGGTTCGAGGGAGGCCTTGAGGTTCTGTATTGCTGCCATGATTGCCCCAAGGGAGGGCTCCGGGGGGGCAGCAGAGTCTCCGGGCTGTCCCGCCTCCTCTAGGTGTTGCCTGGGAACTGTGTATTTGTCCATTTTGTTGGTTTGCGATTGTCCCTGTCCCTTGGGCTTCACTATTTCTTAGGGCGTCAAATCTGCCCGGATTCTACTTGTTCCGTTTCCTCGTCGATTGCTGCCTCTCTAGATCCCTCCACCGTCAGGCCCAAGGATGTGTTGGTGGGTTGTACTTCTAATGGTGTACCTCGGATTCTCGGGTATCTGAGATGTGTGTGGGGGTCTCTACGCACTTCTAGCCTCTGAAGGTCGCAATTGCATTACTTTAGTAGCCCGTCTGGCCGCACCCCCAGCCGAGGCCTGAGTCGTCTTTAATATTTCCTTAGAAGGAACAGGGGAAGGTTGCGCCCCAGGAAGGGGGCGAATGTGTCTCTTGGTCTCCCTGGTCTGTCCCACAGCTCAGGCGACCCAGCGGTCTGATCTCGATGGCGGGGGGAGGACACCGATTTTTGCCAGACACTCCCAAAACCAGTAGGAGTTCCGGCTCTCAATCTCGCTCTCTACCGTAGGCTGAGCCTCGCCCCCTTCCATCCTCCGGGTAAGTAGTAGTGAGAGGAGGGGGGGCAGGATCGCCCCCTCCTATATTGTATTGTATTGTATTGGAATTGCATTGCTATAGCGCTTACTACCCCTGACGAGGTGTTGAAGTGCTTTTCAGGTGAGTAGCACGCTACTCCAGAACCCATAAAGGGTTAGTGGTGAATTAGTATAGTGAAAATATGAAAGTAATTTGAGTGGTGGATATGTTAGTCAGTTATTTGGATTGAGAAGGATAGTGGAGGGATGGAAGAGGGAAAAAGGTCTGCATTTATATAGCGCTTGCTACCCTTGATAGGGTGTTGAAGCGCTTTTTCGGTGAGTAGCTCGCTACTCCGGAACCCATAAAGAATTACTGGTGAATTAGTATAGTGAAAATATTAATGTAATTTGAGTGGTGGATATGTTAGACAGTTATTTGGATTGAGAAGGATAGTGGAGGGATGGAACAGGGGAAAATTTGTATTTATATAGCGCTTGCTACCCTTGATAGGGTGTTGAAGTGCTTTTTCGGCGAGTAGCTCGCTACCCCGGAACCCACGAAGGATTAGTGGTGAATTAGTTTAGTGAAAATATTAATGTAATTTGTGTGGTGGATATGTTAGTCAGTTATTTGGATTGAGAAGGATCGTGGAGGGATGGAAGAGGAAAAAAAGGGTTGCATTTATATAGCACTTGCTACACTTGCTAGGGTGTTGAAGCGCTTTTTCGGCGAGTAGCACGCTACTTTGGAACCCAGAAAGATTTGTTCAGGGAAATCAAAGGACAGATAATATCTGACAAATTGCTCACCGGGTGGAAAAGGCCTCAAAGTAAAGAATACCCTTAGCGCTAGTGAGTCTTGATGCGGAAAAAGCATTTGATGGTGTCGGTTGAGATCTCTTAGGAGAAATTCTCAAACGTACAGGTCTGGGCCCTAACATGATCAACTGAAAACTACTGATCTATCAAGCACCCCAAAAAAGAATTAAGAGTTAATGGTAGATAGTTAGCAGAAGTCAACTTACACAGAGGGACCAGACATAGATGGCCCCCTGACACACCTCCTCTTTACGTTGATCGTAACAGCGTTAGCAGAAAAAATTTGAATGAAAACAGAAATAAAAGGGTTAAACTTTGGAGATGTCGCCATAAAATAAAACTGTACACAGGCGACATCAAGCTGACATTAACTGACCTCATGACATCAACTACACAAACTCTTGTCCGCACTGAAATAATTTGAGAAGTGGTCTGACAACATTACCTGACAGAAATCCAAAATCTAAGGTTATTTAGGTTCCAGAAGACATAAAGCAGCATAAATGCCCGTGCTGCCCCTATTGATGGCCCTCAGACCAAATTAGATACTTAGGCATTCACCTTACCAGTGTGCTTGAGGGATGGTATGTGGCAAATCAGCATACCTTAAAAGGCAATATTCTAGAAGGCCAAAGGAGATGAAGGCCTCATTATGTCACATGGATCTGCACAGTACACATTCTGAAAATTAATGTCTTACATTAATTTTCAGGCATTACCTGTCCCAACCCTGCTAGAAAAGCTAAAAACCCTGCAAAGCTGCTAGTAGTAGTTTGGGAGCCTGGAGGCTGAAGACGTTGATGTCTCCTAAAGGGAAGGAGATGACAGGCCTGACTAGATGTCACTCAATGGTATAACGCTGAACATCTGTGTTTTGTATTAGAGTGGCCGTCAAGAAAATCGGACAAGAAATGGATATACATGGACAGGGTGGTAGTAGCAAGATCCCTGTGGGATTTGACCTGGTTAGCGAAACACCAAAGAACACAAAAAGCAAAACACCAAAGAACACAAAAAGCATATCAGGCCAACCCAGTCAAAATGATGCTGCAAATATGGGACAGAATCACCAAACAATTGAGCATTACATCCTTCCTATCCCTGACCACTCCTGTACATGCCAACTCAGAATTTACAACGCAACTCCTGGGGAGAGCATTAAGAGATGACAAGATGGTGAATGTAGAGTCTTCTCTGACCGTTTCTGTCAGGGGCAAATTGAATAATCTAATCTGAGCAATCTAACATTGACTTTGGCCTCAAAGAGACAGCAAGGCTGCAATACCTACAACTCCGAGCCTTATACCTCAGGAACAAGACAGCGGCCACGAGAGAGTTGACTTGAAACATTTGTAAGGACCCTTTACGGACCTAAATGCATGGTGTCAGGGTTGGATACAATTCTGGGAGAATAACAGACTAGATCCAGATGGAGATACCAAGAGAAAAGGAATGTGGCCCTAAACAGAGAAATCCCTAATAAATAATAGAAAGGGTCTGGAAAGATAGCCAGAAACACCGTAGACATATTTCCTTCAGAGAAACTACTTAGAAGGTCCTTTACCAATGGTATATGACCCTAGACAGGCTACACGATATATACCCCGAAGCAAACTAATTGTTGAATATGTGGGACACAAAAAGGTACAATGAAACACCTCTGGTGGAGCTGCCCCAAGCGTAAGATATTTTGGAAAGAGATACTTAGTCGCATTAAAGAGATCTTGGGGTAACAAGTGCAAGAAGATCCAGGGCTGATCCTATTGTAGATAAAAACTCAGACCTAGTGCATATCTTTCACACAACCCTAATGAGAAAATTAACAGGTGCAGCCAAGGCAATATTAGCTGCACACTAGAGCAAGACAGAACCTCCAAGCCTTACTCAGTGGTTCAATAGACTGTGGCATTTAGTAGCCTTGAAATTTTTTACTTTTGCACTAAAGCAAGAAGGAAAATGCCTCTGGAAAAAATTGAATCTCCTCAATTTATACTTAAAAGTCAGACTTAGGGCCTGATTACTATTTTGGCGGTGTGGTAGCGGGCGGCCATGCCAGCGCCCTGCTGCCAAACCGCCAACTCTGTACTGAGACCGCCTGCCGGATTTCAACTGAAATCCAGGTTGGGTGGTTCTGCTTTGGCGGTCTCACGGCGGTGCCGTGCCAAGGCCCATATGTGAGCCTAAGCAAGGCATTTGCCTTGGGACCACCAAATCTCTTTCCTGCTCGGCATGGACTGTGAAGTCCATGCCATGCAGGAACTGGGGGTGCATTCAGACAGGGGGGCACAACATGTCCCCCCCCTGCATGCATCCCTTTGCCCGGAGGCACCAGGGGTCCCTGTAGGGCCCCCTTAGTTTCCTCACCACCACACTGCGGGCCCACTGCCATGAAAACTGTGGCGTGGGGAAACTCGCAATATGCTTGGCGGTACCACCAACATATTGCGGGCCTCAGACCCCTGCAAGACTGCCAGGGATCGCGATCCCTGGCGGTAGCAGCGGTCCCATGGCGGTCTGACCGCCCAACTCGGTATACGGCAGTAGCTGCACCACCACCGTGGGTTTGGCGGTCCACCAGACCGCCAAACTCATAATTAGGCCCTCATACAACTGCAATTGTTAGAATATTAAATAGCGTGATCTGTTAATCTTAAAGATGTGCCTTACACTTAAGGGTATAGAGCCGTCCGCCCAGATGACTGTCACGGGGAGGAACTTTAAAGAGGTCTGCAGTTCCTTGTAGATGCTTATATATACACAATTAAGCAGATGTAAGGGGAGAGATGGAGTGGAGGGAGTTGAGATGGACAACTGTGTTTGCCTGTGTTTTCCATGAGAGATTTGCTTTCTGATGATTATTGTTTTAAAACTTTAATAGGATACCATAGACTTTCACACCATATTACCAAATCCTGCAAATACATACTAGAAAACAATGCACATACTAATTCTCCCAAATAGTATGTGAGTAAACTAGTTAAGACTTCTTGTTAAACACACCAAACAACCCTAAGAACTACAACACGCTTACTTCCTAATAAATATATATGAAAGATGATATAACGCATATAATTAGAAAACACACTTCAGTCTGTGACTGAATCCTTGAGAACAGGGCGAGTAGGTAGAAAAGCCCTGACAGCACTTTGAGGACATACTAATGGCAATGCAATGCCCCACACTCTCTGTAAAATAATATAACAAACAATAGGTGTGGAGAACCTAAATATTTTTTTTATTTGGATTAAGGGCTTCAGCTCCCAATCCCCAGGTTATGGGAGTGGCAGTCCCTATCTCCTAAGTGTCAAGCACTACATAAAAAATACATATCCTAATGGATCGGAAATAGGAATGTTTCAAAATTTCCTCCCACATCTATATTTTATCAGCTTCCTCTAATCCCTCTTCCCTAAGAACCCCCAGCTATTTGTATTAGTTTTCTCACAGTTTATTTTTCTAATACTTTCTCCATCTTTTTGCTTCTTTGTATGCATTAATATCCATTTGTTTACAATTCTTTTTTTTCTTTATCTGGTCTCTGCTCTTGGTAGATTTGAGTTTTTACACTGATGATTGAACAGGAGTAAAAACCAAAGTTATTCAATAGATATGCAACCAAGCCATGAGTGTAGGTAGTAAAGACAAGAAACATATAGCAAGATCAATAATCTAACACTCATTTCCTTTGAAGAGACATACAATACAAACAAAACAGACACAGAACGCCAGATACACAAATTCTAGGCATACCAAAAAACACACACAAAAAAAACCCACAAAATACAGGCCTATTAACATAGGCACAGTACCACACAACAAAAACTTACATTGAATTCACAAACTGTTGTTATACAAAAACCCTAACACAAACCCTAAACGGAAAAACAAAAACACACACCTAACATCACAAAAGCAGGAACACATGCACAGAACAGACAACCATTAAAAAATGCACTGCACACAGATTCAGCAAAGCAAATACTGGGGCCTATCACACACAAACAGCCAAAAAACAGCCAATCACTTGACAACAGTCAGAAAAACACATCCTTATCTTTCCAGGTTTGTCTGTTTTTTCACTTTTGTTTCTTTTTAAACTAAATTTTCAACTAACAAGTTGCTCATCCTACTTTTCAAACAAACAAAAACAGAAGAAAACACGTAAAAGATAAAATAAAAGATGACAGATATGCTCACGCAAGAAGAGACATAAAATGCTAATGCACATACACATATTGACACAACATAAAAATGAATACTGAATTAAGAAACATACCCATACCACACTTTACAGATACACAAACACCAAACGCACTCATACTATTTTACTTACTGAGTCCTTGTTTTGACGCATTTTCATATTCCCGGGTTCCAGGCCCCCATTTTCAGCCCGGATGGATGAAAACATAAATTACCCAGCAGCCCCTCAACTTTGGAGGCTGTCCAAGACTAAGAGGTGTTCTTCAGCCAGGGCAGGTGTGAGCACTTGCTCTGCGTCTGAATCTAGCGGTCTGTGACACCTCCTTCTATGGTGCCTCTCGTGTCTCCTTCGAGTTCTTCCTTTTGTTCCGCTTGATGTCTTCTCGTCGCAGGTTGCGCAGTGCTAGGGTCCCGCTGTGGATGGCGTTAGCAAGGATCACCCGGCACTCTCCGGGTCTCGTATCTCCTGCGCCGGTCCGGCCACAAACCGCCCACGTAATCCCGGCTAGTAGGCCTGGGATGTGTCCCAATGTCCGGTGTGTGCGTCCTTAAGTGCGTTCTTCGTGGCAGTTATGGACCATACACACCTGGGCATGCCCCCTGTGCTTTTTCTGCCCCGGCTGCGTGCCCTCCTGCAGCCGGCGTGTGACGAGTCCTGGGGCCTCTGGGTCTCCAATGTGGGCCGGCCGTTTCGCCCGCCCGGCCGCTCTCCAGGTCGCTGCTGGTCAGTCCCGGGTCTCTCCGGATGGGCAGCGGGCCTTAACTCTACCTCTGGACCGAACCAATGCCTCCCCGGATCGCCAGTTGTCGCCTCTTCCGAGGCTTCCCTTTACCCGCTGTTTGTTGCTGATAGGCTCTCGCCGGCTTATACGCCGCTGTTGCTTGGGCCGCTCCGAGTCGACGGGCCCACCCTCTGCTCGTCGTCTCCGGCCGGGCGTCCGCTACCAGGCAGGGAGGTCTGATTTTTGCCCGAACTGGGCTACCGCGCTCTCCCCCTGCCCTAGGCATGAGCCACGGCTTTGCTGGTCATGGATTTCTCGTCGGATGGTGGGTCACAGGCTGCAGGCTCACGGGAGCTCCACTAAGTTGCGGCCATCTTGGTTGGACCCAAGCCACGCCTCCTCCTCATGGTCTTTTAAGGTTTTGGCCGAGAAGGTCCAACAATGTTTACACTCCTTTGGTTTATGGTGAGTGTACAGGCAATAAAGGCCTTCTTTGTGAGGATTTTCAGAGAATAGCCTTGGCTTCCCACAAGATTTACAAGGCCTGAACAGCCATTTTTAGCCTCTGACATACTGGTAACAGGGAGATAATCCCAAAGACGGTAGCTTAGATGTTGCTTGAAGGTCAAAGATCAGCTTGTAAAGGGGACAGGTCAAAAGTTGAAAAGACTAACACTGTGACTCAGCAGAGCTCAGGGAGACTCCCTAACACACGACATGAGGGAAGAAATCTGAGGTATGGTGGCTCTGCAGGGTATGAGTGCTTCATGGTCTCTATTCTGATTGGTTGAAGTTTGGATGCACTAAAACAATGTGAATTGGCTGGCAATGTCTATTGCTCTCAATGCGATTCCTAATGCTTATGTATTAGCACTGCTTTTATTACTGTTACCACGGGACTCCCACCATGACAACGGGGAAGATTCAAGAATGTGAATCTATGAAAGATACAATACTGGAGAATTATAAATACTCTTTACTAAACTAAAATTAACAATCATTTGCTTAAAATGAGGTGTGTTACCTTTTTCAAACATTTCTCTGGACTTGAAAAACGAGGGTTTTCTTTATTCAATGAAAGCACATTATCCCAGTGCCCCCTAGTATAAAAAACATGTTTTCAAAGATATACTAAGGAGCACTGATATCAGATTATCAAAACTCTGCAAAACTAAGAAGGAAGTTCTATAATGCAATTTGTTTTCTGCATAACATTTAGTATGTGTACGTTATCTGAAGCTGCTTTTTAAGCAATGCCCATCTATCGAGATTCAACACTGCTGAAAACAGTGGTAACATAGAGCACACCATTTAAAATGATGTTTAAATGGAATGTATGATGGTACTACGCATACTAATATCACGCATGCCTTACAACGCGGGTATTACTACGCTAGTATCCCTACAACGACCTACCATCACAACGCATTCTTTTACTACGCATATGCCTTTACCACGCATGCCATTACAACACAAAGGCAGGCGTGCTAAAGGCATACACTTGGTAAAAGTGGCTAAGGTAAGTTACACCCCGACTCTACCCTAAACCCTAAAATACTACCCCTGCACGACCCTCCCCCCGACCCACAGTCCTCTCCCTACCCTAAAACGCTACCCTGCACAACCCCACCAACCCTACCCTAAAGCACTACCCCTGCACGACGCTCCCCCTCCCCAGTTCTCCCCCTACCCTATAACACTACCCTGCACGACCCCCTACCCTAAACCCTAAAACACTACCCCTGCACGACCCTCTCCCGACCCGAGTCCTCTCCCTACCCTAAAACACTACCCTGCACGACCCTTCCCCGACCCCCAGTCCTCTCCCTACCCTAAAACGCTACCCTGCACAACCCCACCAACCCTACCCTAAAGCACTACCCCTGCACGACGCTCCCCCTCCCCAGTCCTCTCCCTACCCTAAAACACTACCCTGCACGACCCTTCCCCGACCCCCAGTCCTCTCCCTACCCTAAAACACTACCCCTGTACGACCCGACCCCCAGTCCTCTCCCAACCCTAAAACACTACCCTGCACGACCCCCAGACCCTACCCTAAACCAGTGCTTAATTTGAGCTGGTGCTTTCCGGTGCAGAGCACCGGCACTTATTTGGTTTCCGGTGCTCGGCACCGGCACCTAATTGTCAACACCACACTTAGGGCAGTCTGCCAGAAGGTGGCGCTGCTCATGTAATTTAGAGATGAGCAGTATAACAGTTGTTTAGGGAAACAATATACATTAACAAATTGCTAATACCTGCCTCCCCAGCCATTCCTTTAACTTTGGGGACCTGGAATAATCTGAACTGTCGCATTTACATGCGAGAGAGATGGTTAGTAGTTGTTTTGGCAGCAATGACAAGGGCGATGGGTGGTGCAAGCTGCAGTGGCCACCTGGACAGAGCCCTGGCAATTAATATTTTACAAATTAAGCACTGCCCTAAACCCTAAAATACTACCCATGCACGACCCTCCCCCGACCCCCAGTCCTCTCCCTACCCTAATACACTACCCTGAGCGACCGCCCGACCCCCTTTTACCCTAAAATAGTAACCCCCACCCCAGACCCAATCCCCCTTACCTCTCTCTCCTCGTGATTCCTCTCACTCCTCCTGGTTCCTGCGGTCTGAGGGGCGGTGCACGTCGTTGTGAGGAAGCGGAAGAGCCTGTTTCCTCACAACGACGTGGATCGCCTATATATTTTTACAACGTATGTGCTTTTACCATACATACCTTTACAACGAAATTCATTGTAAAGGCATGCGTGGTAAAAGCACATACGTTGTAAAAAAATGCGTAGTAAAGACTACGCGTTGTTACAACGCATGCGTGGTAACGCTTGCGTTGCAATGGCATGCTGTTCCCCGTTTAAATGGTAAGTATTTCACAGTCTGCTAAATCACACTTTAAATAGGAAAACCAAAAACATTTAAAAAGAAATGCACATTATTACTTTTGGAAACATAACCTTGCAGTTGTGAACAAGTAACACGAGTAAAAGACCCAAGGCATTTCCTCTGGAGGCTACCAGCAAGTGCTTCACAAGGCGTTTCTCCCAGGACATTGAACAATGAGCCTCCAGCTTCCCGAGAACCTTTTATTGTCTCCACCCCCTCAAATCTGTAAAGTCGAAGCACAGAATAGTGTGAGGAAACCAATGCATCAAAAAACAGGCTGCGATGTAAAACTTAATCAAACCAAGGTGTTTGCTGTTCATTAACCAGTGTTACTGGAGGAAAAATAAATAGTATGCAGTCGGCATACCAAAAATACCTACCTATACACTGAGCACACAAATCAGAAGGTGATGTTTAGAAAACAGTATATTTTTTATACAGACACATATATTGTGCTTGTGTTGCAAACCAGATGATATTTATGGGAACCGCACAATTATGCATGTCTAGCAGTATTTTATGCATGCAAATCAGAAAGGTAAGCATGCAAATCGGCATGTCATGCATGAGATCCAGTAAATCATGCATGCAAATCAGCATGTTACGCTTGTAAACAACGGGTTGTATATTGAAACCTATATATCACACATACCAAACAGTACATTACAAGAATGAAGAAATATGTCTACGAGTCATACAATTATGTTTGGCAACCTGTACATTATACATGCACATCAAGTATGGTATTTAGACAATCCAGCAGATTATGCATATGAACCAGTACATCTTGTGTGCAAGTTGGGATACAATGCTTCCAAATCAATAGGACGTACATTACAACCAAAATATTAAACTTACAAACCAGTGCTTTACAACAGCGAAGCAATATATCATGCAATTGTGCATGTCTACAACCACACGAAGAATGCAAACCAGTATACGATGCTTTGAAATCAATATGTTGCGCATTACAACCAAACATATTACACACATAGTACAAGTGTGCACCAATATAGTATGTACATGAAATCGTACATTAAACATTTGCACCCATGTCTCACTCTTTCAAAGCAGTATTACATGTATTGGAATCTGTATGCTTTGCATACAACTCATATATGATTTTGGCAAAACCAATATTTTATGCTTCTTAACCAATATGTTTCACATCTGGACCAGTGTGCTATGCTTGCAGGGCAGTAGGGTATACGGGCAAACCACAATGGTATGCAGATGAACCAATTCATTAAATGGGCAAACGAACTGAGTATGCCCAAGGCCACTGAAATTATGTGATTCTGTGGCGCTGCTGTTTTTGTGCTTAATTATGGATTTGCCATATTTGCCATACAATCTACAGATTTTAACAAAAAAAAACAATTGTTTCCACCTCAGACGGATCAAAAGTTAAAGCTAAAAACATAGCGAAGTGTTTGTGTCCAATGGAAGGTCCTTCACAACGGTTGACTGGTCATCTTTTAGTTGCTTATTTCTGTATTTGGTTGTTAAACTGCTAGTAATTGATTGAACTCTTTGCCCAGACAGTATTACCATGTTTAAAAATTACAAAATAATGAAGTAATACTATCAAAATATGTGCTGCATTATACGGCATAATTTGCCTTTTCTTGTTGCATAATTTAGTCAACCCTGCAGCATATTTTGGTGCTCCCTTGCTGCATAATTCCAGTGGCCCTAAGTATGCATACAAACCAATACACAAGCACACCACTGGGTTATGCATACAATATTATCTACTGTGCAGACACCCAATGCAATAAACAGACACAGCAGAGTGCTGTTGATAAAAACCTATCTATTGGGAACATTAACCAATGTTTTTTGTTTAAAAACTGCTTTAATTAAACTATATGCTTTCTCATGTAAGCCAATGTTCTTGATTGATGTAGTAATAGTTTACCTACAAATTACCCAACATATTCATTCCTCAAACCAATGTTTCTGTATAAAAACAAGTCTAGTACTTGTAAGCCAAGAGGATTTGTTGGAGCCTGTACAGTTAGCATAAAACCACATCCAATATGTTTCATGCTTAGACCAATGTAGTTGCTATGAGCACAACCATGACTGATATAAACCAATGTGTTCATATGAGGCAATTGAATTTTGGCCTCTGACACCTCATACAACTCAATTTGAACGAGTTAACCCTTAAGGCTCTCTCTTTCACAACAGTTAAGGCTGAGTGTGATGTCAGTCAGTGAAGCAGTTTGTTGGCTCTTGCTCACAGTATCTAAAGAATAAATAAATGAAGTAAAATAATGACAATACATCTTATTACAGCTCTGGTACCAACCATCACCTACTTCAGTGAAGCCATCATGGAGCCGGGGAACTCGTAATGACGAGTGTCCAGCCCATGTACTTACTATGGCTTCCCTGGTCACTTGCAATATACAGGAATTGACATGGATATCTCACAGGAGATATAGTGTACCCTGCCATAGGGGTAAGGCCTGCTAGAGGGGTGCCTTACCTATAATCCATGCAGTGTCTTGTGGGCATGGCACACAGGAATTTGTGCTACGTTAACTCTTCAGTTTTGTCTGTGCCCTGGCATGCAGTCTGTAATGGCAGAGTGCAGGGCCTTGGTGAGGGGCCTCAAGGGTGGCACAATTCGTGCTGCTACCCTTGGGGTCCCTCTTCAGTGCCAGTGCCTTGGGTATCAGGGGTACCATTTACTAGGGACTTACAAGGGGTACTGAAGTGGTGCCAATTGTGAAACAAAAGGTACAGTTTAGGGAAAGAACACTGGTACTGGGAACCTGGTTAGCATGGACCCAGTACTCTTCAGTCAAAGTTACCTCAAACGCGAGGGGGGCGCTAGAGGGCGCACAGCAAGATGGCCGCACCTTAGTGAGGCTCTGCCCGGCTGAGCCGATACCCGACTATTATCCGCCTGTCCCGCCTGGCATCTGACGGCACCGCCCGGCGATTCTGGACCGCCGTGCTCCCCTGCATCGGTGGAAGCGCTTGGTGAGCACTTCCAGGCTGTGGCTGCGGCATTTTGAGGCATCATTGCTCCGGTGCTGGGAGGCCGCAAAATGGCGGCGACCGCGGAGAGCTGAGCTCTGCGGCCGCGCCGCTCTCGGAGGTGCCGGCGGAAATTCCCAGACCTGCCTGTGAGTTGCGGAGCCCGCGGGTGAGCCCCTGCTGACTGCAGTGCCTGATCCCCCTCCTTGGCCCCCGAGCGGAGGGCGGCCCGGCTGGAGAATATCGGTGTGGAGGCTGGCGACGGCCGTGCCCCCCTGACTGAGGACAACGGAGAACAACTGCGGGTCCTTGGGCCCCTGGAGCTGGTGGCGGTGAGTGGGGCGCGGCCTGCGTTGCGCCCGTTACTGTGGAGGCGGGTTCGGGCTGCGGCGGGCTGCGGCCTGGGAACTGCTGCTGAGCGCTGGGTGGTGCGAGAGGCCGGGAAGTCATAGTTGGGGGCAGGCCGGGCGCCGCTGCTGTTTGTGACCTGTTGTGTGCCGGAGCGCCGCTGCGGAGGGTAAGCTGTGAACCCCCAGGGTGCCTGCTGCGACGGACCCCTGCCGAGGCTGAGCGCCGAAATAAAAGCTGACTTACCTCGCGGGCTGGCGGTGTATTGGAAAAGGGCGGACATCCATCTGTTACCTGCCCAGCACTGGGGGGCACCCGGGCGCCTGCACCGGCTCTGATACTTACCTGGCGCCGCAGCTGAGGAGACCCTGGGATCCCCTGGGGAGAGATCCCACCGCGCCGTGCCCGCTTTCATATTCGCTACTGAGAGGCTGCCTATCTGAACGGACACAGTGATCTGGCCCGGCCCGGGAGGCTCTGCTCGCCTCTCGGGTGGGGAGCGCCAGTGGCTCTGCTCTGCCATGTCTGCACAAGTGGACTGTGCCATTGCTGCAACAACAACGATGTGGGCCCTTACCGCACTCTCTCTGTAACTGGCCCCCCGCCGGCTTCTGTGGGTCCCGGGGGCTTGGATGGGCCGGGTGCTCCTTTCCCGGTCGGGCGCTGGCCTCCTTCCTGGCCGGGGCTGGTGTCTCTCTGCGGTGAGGCGGGCCATCTGTTGACTGTCGCTTGTGGGACCGGGCTCTGGAGAGTTGTGGGGGTAACCGGGAGCCACTGCACACCGCTGAGAACACTCTGTATGGGCGGTGGGAACTGAGGAGCGGGCTACAGCGTCAATCCACTTGGCACGCACCGGGGAGCTTGAGGGAACGGCCCTCACCCACTGGCGACAGCTGGAGCACCGAGCCTCGACGCCGCAGGCACCATGGGCAGAACTGACAAAACCCAACCGCGCCTCACCTGCTAAATCCTCGCAAAAAGCGGCCTCGGACTCTGAGGCGGACGCACAGGAGGGGGGCCCTCCACTCTTGAGGCAACTTTACAGGCCATGCAGCGGAGCCTCCAGTCTATTGAGGGCACGATGGCGGCGGTCAATCATCGTCTAGACCATATGTCTTCCCAGCTAGAAAAGCAAAATGTCCGTATGGGAGAGGTCGAGCAGAGAGTGTTGGCGACGGAGGACGGCCTATGCGAGGTGGCGGGGAAAGCCCTCAATATGGAAAAGGTTCTCTCACTTATCCAGGCTAAAACGAGGACTTGGAGGCACGCTCCAGGAGAAACAATATCCGCATTATTGGTCTCCCAGAATCAACAAATGTGAGTAAGATGGAGACCTTCGTTGAAACCCTGATCACAGAGCTTTTCAGTCACGAGCAACTTTCACCCATGTTTATTGTTGAGCGGGCCCATCGCTCCCTGGCTGCCAGACCGGTCCCGGGGGCTCCCCCTCGGCCCATCATTGCGAGGGTCTTGAACTATAGAGATCGGGATGTAATTCTCCGTCTGGCAAGAGAGAAAGGGGTCATTGAACACCAAGGCAACAAACTCTCGTTCTTCCCAGACTTCACAGTCGCAGTTCAGGCAGCGAGAAGGGAATTTGGGGCTGTAAAAAAATTCCTTCAATCCGAGGGAGTGCCCTACGCCATGCTTTATCCCGCCTGTCTGCGGATTGGCACGGAGGGTGACTCTCAAATCTTCAGCAACCCCAAGGCCGCTCTGGAACATGCAAAACATCTGAAGAGACAGAGGCGAGACTCTTGCACGCCATCTGATGCGGCGGAGCAGTAGAGTGATGGGATGCCTTGTAATGTACATCCTATTGCCACACCGCCCACTTGGTTTTCCCGTTGCCTTCCTGCCCTGGGCTAAGATTTATGAATATAGTGTGGTACTTTTGTGTCTTCTCTTGAGCAGGTGGACACGGTGGTGACTCTATGGGATATGTATATATTTTGACTACTTGCTGGGTACTATGGTGTGGCCGGTGCCGGGCACGGATGGAACACCCTGCTCAGCCACCTCCTGTTTAGATAGGGGGACAGTAGCACTCTGACGTCCCCACATGGGAGAACCCCATCGATGTTCTGTAGGGTCACTCCCCAGTTGGGAGGGGGTGGGTAAGTGGGGGGATGGCTTTGGCGAGTTGGGGACGCCGAAGTGGGAGGGGGGATGGGGGGCTTTGGGAGGGATAGGGGACCTTGGCACAGTATGCTGTTTTTTTTCTGAAATCTGCTTCTCTGGCTGTACTACTGACATTATGGATTTGAGTAACTCGAACGTTATGTTCCATTTCACTCTGTTGGTTACATGAGAGGCAACTTGAACTTCCTCACTTGGAATGTCCGTGGCCTGAACACACCTAAAAAGATCAGGTCTGTCTTTGCGTATTTGGATAGGATGGAGGTCCAGATAGCCATGCTGCAGGAGACCCACCTTACCCAACTATCGGAAAAACGGGTGGGAGGTCGATGGGCCAGTATATGTGTAGCCTCCTCCTATTCCAGTTATGCACGGGGTGATGATCCTCGTTAAAAAAGGAGTCCCCTTCCAGGTGTTGCACTCTGAAACGGATGATTTGGGCCGAATAGCTTTGGTACACGGGCAGCTGGGTGGCACAGGTGTTCTTTTGGTGAACGTGGATGGGCCCAACATTGACGATCCCGCCTTCTTCGCAGATGTCTGGCGCCGCATCTCTGGATTCCCAGAGGCGGAGATAGTGTGGGGTGGAGATTTCAATGTCTGCCTGGATATGGATGTGGACCGAATGGGCAGTGGTCTGGCGCAACCAAAACAAGCTGCGGACACGTTGCTGGGTGTCATGGATGCAGGTTGTCTGAGGGATGTGTGGCGTCTACAAAACCCTGGGCTACGCGAGAGCACATTTATTTCTACCGTACACGGGACCTGGTCCCGGCTAGATTTTTGGCTGGCCACCACAGTTGCATGCACGTGGGCAGTGGGGGTACGCCACTTGGCACGGACACTTTCGGACCATTCTCCTGTTCTTTTAGAACTGAGGGTCCCTGCGTGTGACAGGCCACCGTTTCAGTGGCGATTACAGCCGTCTTCCTTGACTGATCAAGTTTTTAAATCCTCGGTTGGGGGGGCCATTAGAATTTTTTTTAGAGAAAACACGGGCTCTGTAGATAGCAGGGGCACCATGTGGGAAGCATTTAAGGTTACCATCAGGGGGGTCTGCATGGGGGCACAGGCGGGAGTGCTGCGGGACTTGAGGCGCAGGCTTCATAAGCTGGCGACTGACATTTCGACGTTAGAACGCGCCTACGATGCAAACCCACTCCCTGAGACGCTGTCCGAAATCCGCGTATTGGTGACCGAGTACAATGAAACTGTAGACCAGGAGTTGGTGCACCGGTCCAGGCGTGGCGCGTTATTATGGCGAGGGAGGTAGGCCTGGCCGCTCTCTGGTGCAGAAATTGGCCTCACCTCGCAGCCAAGAATATATCACGGAAATACTAGATGAGGAGGGGGAGGCACGCCACAGTACGAAAGATGTTAGCGAGGCCGTACTCAAATACTATACTGCCCTTTACAGTTCCAGGACTGAGTCTCAGCCGGAACATATACACGCATATCTAGAGGATGTCGCGCTGGGATGGTTGGCCCCAGAACACAGGGAATATCTCACGCAACCGTTTGATCAGGAGGATGTAAAACTAGCTATTATGTCCCTCCCCACGTGCAAAGCTGCGGGCCTGGGCGGACTCCCCGCTGAGTTCTATAAGGCCTTTGCCGACGACCTAGCTCCGCGGCTCCTTGAGGTATATGCGGAGGCATACGATACAGGACAACACCCGCCCTCGTTAAGGGAAGCACTTCTAGTTATGCTATTGAAACCCGACAAGGAGCCCAACTGCTGCGACTCATACAGGCCTCTCTCCATGATAAATATAGACGCTAAGATTCTAGCGAAAATGATCGCTTTGCGCGTCCAGCCACTGGTCCCCCTGCTGGTGCTAAACACACAAGATGATGGACGGAATGCTGCACATTGGCAAACATTCACCCCCAGTCACAGATCTGGGTTTAATCCATCGTTATTTTGCTTCACCACGCCACCCCAGTTCAGACATAACCATATGCAAATCAGTCTTGACCCTCTGCCTCATGGGAACAGTCCAGAACGAACTGCCAAGCCATGTCTTCCCTGGACCGGAATCAAGCATCCTAGGACCGGTTTCAGGCTATCAGCCTTCATCAGCCAGGATAGCTTGACTCCAGTGGCGTAGTGAGCACGGGACCCACGTCTGGGCATACCCTTCCCACTTGGGGCGAAATGCAAAACACACAAGATGATGGACGGAATGCTGCACATTGGCAAACATTCCCCCCCAGTCACAGATCTGGGTTTAATCCATCGTTATTTTGCTTCACCACGCCACCCCAGTTCAGACATAGCCATATGCAAATCAGTCTTGACCCTGTGCCTCATGGGAACAGTCCAGACCGAACTGCCAAGCCATGTCTTCCCTGGACCGGACTCAAGCATCCTAGGATCGGTTTCAGGCTATCAGCCTTCATCAGCCAGGATAGCTTGACTCCAGTGGCGTAGTGAGCACGGGACCCACGTCTGGGCATACCCTTCCCACTTGGGGCGAAATGCAAAACACACAAGATGATGGACGGAATGCTACACATTGGCAAACATTCACCCCCAGTCACAGATCTGGATTTAATCCATCGTTATTTTGCTTCACCACGCCACCCCAGTTCAGACATAGCCATATGCAAATCAGTCTTGACCCTGTGCCTCATGGGAACAGTCCAGACCGAACTGCCAAGCCATGTCTTCCCTGGACCGGAATCAAGCATCCTAGGACCGGTTTAAGGCTATCAGCCTTCATCAGCCAGGATAGCTTGACTCCAGTGGCGTAGTGAGCACGGGACCCACGTCTGGGCATACCCTTCCCACTTGGGGCGAAATGCAAAACACACAAGATGATGGACGGAATGCTGCACATTGGCAAACATTCACCCCCAGTCACAGATCTGGGTTTAATCCATCGTTATTTTGCTTCACCACGCCACCCCAGTTCAGACATAGCCATATGCAAATCAGTCTTGACCCTGTGCTCCCAGACCAGTCAGGGTTTGTGCCTGCACGGTCCACAACGCATAATTTGCGTACACTGTTTGCTACTCTCCACAACTTTGACTCTGACTGTCAGGCGGTGGCGGTGCTACTGGACGCCACGAAAGCCTTTGATTCTCTCTCCTGGGACTACATGTTCACGGTGCTTACACGAATGGGCTTTCCCCCGTTTTTCTTGAAATGGGTTAGAGTATTGTACACGGACCCCGCTGCCAGAATTCGCGTGAATGGGTGGGTGTCGTCACCCTTCCCTATTGGGAGGGGCACGCGACAGGGTTGCCCCCTGTCGCCGATGCTCTTTGTATTGGCTCTGGAACCCCTGGCCTGCAAGCTGCGACAGTTGCACGCCGGGGCCGCGTTGCGCTTTAGACAACATCCGCTGGCTGTCTCTCTCTAAGCAGATGACATGCTTTTGTACGTGCGTGAGCCCGCCACTCATCTCCCTGCACTGCTGCGCGAATATGTCAAGTTCGAAGGGTTCTCTGGCTTGGGGATCAATTGGGCCAAATCGACGGTGTTTCCTTTGACGGCCGGCACTCGTGAGTTCGATCTAGATTTCCCTCTGACATGGGCCCACGACCCGGTGAAGTATTTAGGGATTTGGGTGCATAGAGATCCTGCACAGGTAATCTCCCTGAATTATGGACGCACGATCACGCAGCTCATAGGTAAAGCGGAGCGATGGGCCCGATTACCGCTCTCGCTAGCTGATCGAATAGCGGTGATCAAAATGGCCATTCTGCCAAAACTCTTATATTTATTCGTGAATATCCCTATCCGCCTGAATATCTCCACCTTCCAGGCGATCCAGACGGCCTTACTGTCGTTTGTCTGGGGGGGGCAGGAAACCGCGCTGTAGCTGGGACACATTGGTACAACCATACGAGTGAGGAGGCTTTGAGGCCCCGGACTTACGCCTTTATTATTTATGCGCCCAGGCGCAGTTTGCGCATTATTGGTTCTTTGCACAACGATTTCTCCCCCATACGGCGATAGAGGCGGATGCCATACTTCCCTTAAAGCTGATAACAGCGGCGCTCTCAGGAGGCGGTGGCGGCCCCCGGTCGGAAATAAATCCGGTACAGTGCACTGCTTGGGCCTGGCAGGCACTGGCTAAACGGGCACGGCTGACCTACCTTTATGCTCCAGAGCTGCTGATAGCGGCGCACCCTGGCATATCGGCTGCGCAAGAACGTTCTGCACTACATACGCTGCAGGCTGCTGGGATCACGAAGCTAGGAGACCTGTACAACCAGGGCCAATTCCGCTCGCTGCGGGAAGTACAGGCGGGCCGGACACAGGATCTCATGCTGAGCTTTACATATGTGAGGGTCCGGCAAGCGGTCAGAGATGTGTACCCGGACTACCCTGCTGAGCCTCAGACGTTGCGTGTGCTACAGGTGGTGCTCGCGGGCGCAGACCGCAAGGAACTGATCACCAAATTATACGCTGCCTCTCTCCGAGAACGGGAGGCAGATGGGCACCCTTCGTATGAGAAGTGGAATGCGGCGCTGGGGGGTGTGCTGTCTCTGGACCAGTGGTGGCTCTGCTGTAAACTGACTGGGCGCCTCACGGCTAACTGCAATCTCCGGATTATCCACTTCAAATATTTACACCAACTTTACTATACCCCTGCGCAATTATGTAAGTTTGGATTCCATGACACGTCCTGCTGTGTGCGATGCGGTCAGGCGGATGCTGATTTCTTACATGTGTCTTGGCGATGTGCGGGAGTGGCTGCTTTTTGGTCTAGGGTGGCAGAGGTGCTGACTGAGGTGGTGTTGGAACGGGTGGAATGCACGCCTGAGGTATGTTTGTTGGGACATGTGCGACCCTTGAAACCATGCAACAGGAGACTGGTGGCTGTAGCTACACTCATGGCCAAGCGAGCTGTAGCACAAGGCTGGGGCGCAAAGAGTTCGCCCACTATTCGAAAATGGATTTGGGATCTAACGTACTGCCGCGAGCAGCTATCAGCATATGCTGAGGAACTGCCTGAATCATCCCGACCCAAAGATTTCTGGGCACCGCTGACGGTCTATCTACTGGCACATCCTGATCTGTAAGGTGTCACGTTTACTTTATTAGACACTTTAGTGCCCCACACCATAGGATTAGTATTGCCATGTCGCCCTTCATCTGTACCTAATGTGGGACAGGATGCTTCATTTTCATATGTCATAAATGAAACTGTGCCAAGGGGGGAGGGGGGTGTTGGGATTGTTATTTTACTTCTTCATTACCGAAATGTACGTTACCTGCTGGTCAATGTGTCTCCGACATGGACGTTGGATATAAAACGCTTGTACTGTTATCATGCTGAGATACACATGGCCCCAGATTGGAGCCTTTACCATGCATTGCAAGTTTCAATAAACAAATTTAATTTTTTTTTTTTTTTTACCTCAAACGCCAGGCAAAAAGTGTGTGTGTGTGGGAGGGGGGCGGGGGGTACTGCAACAAAAACCCAGTTTCCTACAATGGTTCATTAAATCCCAGCAGAGGGTCAACCTTTTTCACATTGTGAAGTCACCCTAAAGCTCCCCAGAAGTCTTAAAATTGGTATGTCACTTCCAACAAACGTTTTCTTTTGTGACTAAAATCTGTTACCACCCTTTGTATAAGCATTTGTTTTTTGTAAACCATACTTTTACTACAATGGATTTAAACGGGACAAAAATGGAAGAGCATTCTAGTAACTTTCCACCTAATTAGTCCCATGAAAAACACACCATGTAACAAATAATTTAGTGAATTTAATCACACATTTTAAGGGTCTGATTGACAATAGCAATATTATCTAAGGAGGTACACACTCCCAGGAAGGTACTGCCCACGGTGGAGTAGGCCCCTCGGCTTGGCCTCTGGACTCAGACCCTCGAACTCCACCCCGTTTAGTACCTACTTGGAGTGCCCTCTCTCTTGAATGTGCTTAACTAAGACAGATTGGATCCACGCCTAGTGGATCTGTATGGGAAATTCTAAGGGAAGATGCTCCTTGCCTAACTCATCATGTGAGGCAAAGATAGTGGTCCTTTCATTATGCTGACTCAGACTATCATACAAGCCCCTTTCCACGTTGAATACCATCTGGAGATTTAAGCAAGATTGGGGCAATGAGATTACAATGGCCGGTGACGGTTTTACATCGGGACCAGATGGTAAACTTGTGTGGGTGAGAAAAATTAAGAAACAAACTGAAACAGCCATACAAGAAATGTCAATACCTGGGGTTACCAGATATGGAATCCTAATTCCTTGCCTCACATTCTGGTGGTAGATGGATGGAAGAGGGGTAGAATTCTCCATCACAATGTTGATGCAGCCTTAGTAAACAGAGTAGCAGTCCCCTGGGGACAACGTTTTCAAGTGAAGGAATTAGGACTGGTTGGGGTAGTGATAAGAGAACTTGACAGACACTTTTAGAAGCAGGTATGAAGCAAACATTCAGCTGTCAATCAAAATGGCTAATGAAATAATATTAAATACTGAAGGCTTAAAGGTTTCTATGAAAAAGTAGGCATCTCTGTGGGCAACAGGTTCAAAACCTTTGATGATGAGCAAAGTTTGTCATTCATGTGGGACAATTTGTACATTCCTGTCACGCTGCGTGAGGTGCTATGAGGCTTTTGGAATATGTTCTAGAGGTGTGTTGAATACTGTCCAATTCATTGGCTGTAATCCATGCTAGAAGACTATGGTCAAGCACATAAAAAGCAAATAGAGATTCCAGAGAAATTGATATAACAAAACTAAAAGAGTTCAGATGGAGGCAGAAGAACAGCATTCAAATAAATGAATGGGCAAAATATGTGAACATATAAAAAAAAGTCTCAGGAAATGTGAAATTAAAATCTATAGAACAAAGTATCTAAAAAGAGATTGACCCTCTCATCAATGATACACAGCACGAAGCCTCAATCCCAGAAGAATGTTAACAAGCATTTGCAATGCAAACGGTCTCGGCTTTGGGACTTTATATGTATTTAGCTATGCAGTACCTTAGCCTGGGTGGTGAAACATCTACTGTTTTTCAACATGGAGGGAAAGTAAGCACCAAACTGTGTGACATGCCAGGTATGGGAACACATGGAGAGAAATATTGGCTTTTAGCAGGAAATCGTATAGTCCAAAGCTCTGTTTTTAATATAATATCAGGGCCTTTGGTGGTTATATCGCTGAAAATACATGATTTAAAAAAAATATTATTGTTTACGGGTGCTCGTGGAAGAGAAGTTCTATGGACTGGAATCTAGAGAATGCAAAAGTGAATAGCTAGAGTTCCTCATCAGAAAGCAATACACCTGGTAAACAAGCACCCTGGGGAACAAACGTGAATGCAAGGTGTATCAAAAGGACACTGTTTCCCCAAGCCAGCTATTTCTGTAATTCTGCAGTTAGGTGTTTATTTTACCCCCAGCCATTAACATTGGTCCTGAAAACCGCACAATAAAGCAGATTCGTACTAATTAGATTCGTACCAATTATGCTGTAACAAAAAACTAGGACTCAGAAATTGTAAAGTAGTCCCTCAGGCAGCTCAATAGGGAAAAGTGCATCTTTCCCACAACCGACTCTCCGGGTACTGGGGAAGAGGATTCAACGGCACCTTAGGGAGATAGATGACAAATCCAGAACTCAGCAGTCGAGCATCAGGCGTAAAAGAGTACTGCCCAGCCAAATCATTGGCTTAAAAAAAAGAGACGTCCTTTGATAGCACAGCAAAATGAAATACGGTAGACAGTAATGGGGTTCAACTACAGATTTCTACCACAGGGTTAAAACTATTCTTGTAATTGCCTGCTCCAAAGTGTTGGCATGCATACACCTACACGGTAGGCCCGTCAAGGGTACAGGTAGATACCGGCAATATGGCGGCATCTGAGGCACCAACATTACATCAAGGACTACGGCAGGTGATGTCACTGTGCTGGCGTCGTAACCCCTTCATAGTGGCCTGGGAGTGCCGTAAGGATCTCTTTAATCCCACCATGTGGGGAAATACTCTGAGAGTCTTACTCTGTCTGGTGGGGGTAGCGGGACAAGAGTAGGGGAGGTAGAAGCTCTAGAGCAGAGGTCTTCAAACTGTGGGGCGCGCCCCCCTGGGGGGGCGTGGATGGGTTCCCAGGGGGGCGCAGATGCCTCTGCAAGTATATGTAAATGAAGATGGCCTGGAAGTGCGAGCGATGTTTAGTTGCTGCATTTCCAGGCTGAGCCCGTGATCTGAGCCGTGGGGGCAGGGGTCAGTGAGTGTGGCATGTATTTTCTCTATGTTACAATAAGTAAAGGCTGCACAAATACTTAATGTGAAATCAGTTCGTGGTGTGTTTGTCCTGGTGAAAACTATATTTGTTTGAGAGTTTGTTTGAATATGTGTTTTAACTGTGCAGTGATAAATACAACTTTTGTACTTTGCGTTTTCCCTCGTTTATTTTTTGATGATTTTGGTTGTGTTTCACGAGGATGAGTCTTGCTGGTCAGTGTCTTGGTTTTGAGCACGAGGAGGGATTGCTGCTTTCACTTGTCTCGGTTCACGGTTGTCATATTATATTATGGAATGAAGAGTTAATAATTTTTTGTTTCAAAAACTTTATTAACATTTAAATTGCACACATCAAAGAGTGGGTAGTTCTAACATTCGGTAGGAATGTCATAGGTGCCTGAGAGCTACCAGGCCTAGTTCTAGACTTGGCGAGCGCCTGTACCTCACACGAACCTAGAATGCTTAGCTTGAGGTCCAGGGTATAAGCAAGGCCACTGGAATTATGTGGCAGAAGAGGGCCAAATTATGAGACAGAGTTGAGTAAATGATGCGGCAAGAATAGGCAAATTATGCGGCACGTTTTTTTAATAGTATTGCTTCATTATTTTTTCATTTTAAAACTTGGTAACACTGTCTGGGCATTGATTGCACCTCATTAGGACCAGTTTAATACCGAAATATAACTATAAGCAACAGAAAGAAGACCAGGCCAGCTTTGCAAAGTGCCTTCCACCGCGCGGCACCATGTGTCATGGCATTTTTACTAACTTTGGAACCGTTTGAGCTAGAACCATTTTTTGTTGTTGTTAATATCAGCAGATGATGTGGCAGATGGTGGACTATGTGTCAAATCTATAAAACACCTAAATACAGCAGTAAGCAACTACAAGATTACCAGTCAATCTTTGCAAAGGGCCTTCCACTGCTCTGGAACACTTTGCCACGTTTTAAGTAAATTGTGTTCCGTGTGAGCTAGAATCAAGTTTCTTTTGTTGGAATCTGCAGATTATGGATTATGTAGCAAATGCGGTAAACTCATAATTATGTGGAAAACGCTGCTGCTGCAGAAACTCTTAATTCCAGTGGCCCTGGCTTTAAGTGACTCAATCAATTAATGGCTGGTAAGAAGGCTGGTTTCTTTTTTAACTTTCTGCACTACCACCACACCCTTAAATTTCAGGCAGCGGCACCTCAAAGTCAGCATTAACCATTCAGGGGCAGTTTTTTTTGTGAAAGCCGAGTCCATGGGGTGGCAGGTAGAAGGCCAGCAGGATTGCATTCAGATGCAGAGCCCTAAGCCTCTCGACCCCTGGGGCCTCACAGTAATGGTCTAGGAGACAGAGGAAAGGAGTGAGATTCATAGACATTGTCAAAGAGAAGGCCCAGAATAGGGAGCAATGTATGGGGACTCATTTTTATGTTTACAAATGACCAGAGACAGCGTTTTCAGAGAGATACCCCAAAGAAGGGGACAATATAAGTGTTTTTTAATTTTTTTTTAAAAGGTTCATTCATTAGTGAAGCTGGCACTGCTGCCAGGAGTGTAAGTGGCCACTGCTGATTATCATTAAGGAAGCAGATGCAGCAGGACTGGGGCCCAGGGGTTTGAGGGGCCCACTGCATCACAATTATGACTGTCTACCTTTAAAAAATGGGCATGGCAGCTTATTTTCCTTTCTAGCATTAGGACCGAGTTGATGGTCCGTCATGGTGGGGAAGAGGTAAAAGATGCAGAGGAGTAGCCTGCTACTCAGGACTACAGTTATCATTAGCGCAGCAGGTGTAGTTGCTTTGGGGTCCAAGAGTGTGAGAGGCTCACACCACCCCAATTATGGGGATATGTATGTTTGGGGTAATGCATGTTTTTGTCTGATGCATTTGCTGTTTTATAAGTCTCATATTTAGTGCAGTTTATAAGCTATAGAAAAAGTACTCCTGAAACCATCTCATAAGACCTGCCACTTGCATGCAACCATGTCCCTCCTGCTCCCGCAATCCTTGCCATAAAGTTTTGGAGTGGGGCCCCGACCTCAAAACATTTTGCTTAGGGGGGCTCAGAGCAAAAAAGTTTGAAGACCTCTGCTCTAGAGGTATAGGGGTGAAATAATTCGAGGCAGTAAAAATATCTACGTGCACAGAACAAAGTTCAGATTATAGTCAGTGTTCACTGCCAGAGGTTAGGTAAAGAAACAAAAAGTCCTTTCACACTTCAGTGCCAAGCTACAACTATCCGCACGCCAACCCTCACACATCGGTGGCGTCCTGACCTGCACACACATCCCACCCAGGTGACACACATACCTGTACGCAGGCCGGGTGAACTTCTTCTCCTCGTCAGAGCTGCACGTCGGATAGTCCTCTCCATCATAGTTGAAGCAGTTGTACGGGTTCTGTGAGTTGTCAAACATCCTGGAGAGAGCCAGGCCGCCCCGCTGAGCCCACTGCCTTCTGCCAGCCCCTGCCCGCCGCGCCTGCTGCTGGGAGTGCCGCCGTTTGACACACTGCTCTAATCCCACCTGTCTGGGCTCCCTCCCGTGCCCCCGCTGGTACTTTTTCAGACTCTTGACTCCCGGACAGCAGATCTATGGGGTTATTCCGTTCCCATCCAATCTGGTTATGAGCTGCGCAGCTAATAACGGATTAAAATCGGCTTGTTCTCTCGTGAACCTTTGAACTCCGGGGCGCGCGCAGCCAGTAGCGTTTCCTCGGCTCTGTGGGTGGTCTGATGCGACGGGGGGAGGAGGGGTGGAGGCAGGAGGGCTGGGTGAATAAATAATTCTATTGCAGCCTGTATGTATACTTTGTTAGCAGCAATCGTGCTTCACGCATCTGACTTCGAGTTAGTATATATATATATTTTTTTAATAAAGTTTGAGGCGCCTGAGTCTACTTTACTTTACTGAGGGCTTTTCTTCCCATATGGAATCCCGGGCACACACATACCAGCCGGTGACACTCATTGCACTGATACAATCTGCAGTAGAGTATAATAGACATAAATGCCGTGGTGTTTTCGTGACTGCAGGCAGTGTGTACGTTCAAAGAGCACAAGGCATGGGCTACGGAGGGCCAGTGTCGAGTGGGAAAGAAAGAGGAAAACAGCTGCAGGCGCTGCAACTTCTTGTGTGGGCTTTGATGTGGCGATGAATTAGAGTCTAGACTGTGCTGTGTAGTCCTGGATTGCTACAATGGTAGAGTTTCTTCCCTTAGGTTACCCAGTCTTCTGCTATACACCATGCAGAGTATAAGCCAGGCTTTTCCGTTTACGGGAAACAGAATGAAAGACGGGAATAAAGGCAGCACGGAGAAGAACAAGAAAACCAAGTGGTGAATTGGGAAAACGGCACAGTTTTGTCACGCATGCGTATGATGTAAGGCATCGCGCGCATGCGAGACAAAGAGTGCAACCTCATCCACCAATCACACGACCAAGAAGCATTGAAAATGCAATAGGACTCAGATTTACCCGAGACCTATTGCATTTTAAATGCAAGTGCCGACATGAAAGAAGGCACCAACGGGAAGGGGTGGGGGGGTGGTTGTGGTACAAAAAGTTACGGACTGCGGGAGGGAACGGAGAGAGACAGGGAAACAAAACTGTTTTCCAAGTGAAGGGGCTGATAGCCTCGGAAGAGGAAAAAATGACGTCATGGCAGTCAGGAGGCGGGACTAAGGAGGCAAAAACCAATGAAAATGCAGAATTTATCATTGCAGCCAATCAAATTTATGGCCAAAAAGTGGGCGGGTCTTCCCCCCGCTATACTGTATACAGCATCTCTCGACGAGACAGCGCATGCGCTGCCTAGCCGAGACCTAAAAATGAAGTTCACTGATCGTGGATTTCAATCACATGGTTTGGCATGTGCAACTATCCAGACAATCTAGGAAGATATTTACTAACAAGTACAGGGATTTTTTGTGACTACAAATAAAATGACAAGAAATGTGTCTAATTTAAGTAGATTTAGAGTTTCCCAAAATATGACTATGTTGATGATACAGTGCTAGTCGATACTGAGGAGTCGATATACATCTGCAGGGCGATATTATTGACCTCAGTATTGCAACATACAACCATTGCTGCATAATTGCAGCTGCCCTTGGCATACTGTGAGCATCTTTATCTTAATTGTGGCCATCCCTGACATAATGGCCATAATGTATAATAATTGCTGTTACTGACATATTGTAGGCAGCATTGTAATGATATCAAAGCACAATTGTGGACCAGACATATTAATTGGCATTCGTGGTATATCATGTATCCCTCCTTTGACTCATACCAAAGCTAATTTTACTACTATGATCTCCCTAATCCATTTCTAGACTCTTCCCTCCTCTGTCCCTCATTTGACTTATCCCAAACATTATCTTACTACTATGATCTCCCAAATAACATTTTCTCTTCCCTCCTCAATCCCTCCTATTCAATCAAACTAACAGATTCACATGTCCACCGCTCAAATTAACGACTTCTATTTCCCTATACTAATCTATCACTAATCCTTGTTGGGTTCTGGAGTAGCGTGCTACTCACCAAAAAGTGCTTTGACACCTTGTCCGGGGTAGTAAGCGCTATATAAATACAATTACAATATTGCAGGCATCCATGGCATTATGCTGGGCATCCCTGACATATAATGGTAATTCCTGGGCATGTGAGGCAGACTCTGTCCTAGTGATTCATCGGTATGTGTGAGTACTTGATGGAAATAACAAGCTGATGCTTGGGGACCATGGATTTATTAAAAATGATAACTAGTGCTTTGGGGGAATTAAATGTGTTTACACAAAGTGGAAAGTGTATATTTGATAGAAAAATTATATTAGCAGAAACTGACAAGCTGATGTTTGGAGACAAAATTATTTCATTACCAAAATATATTAAAAGGTGATATTTGAAGATAATTCGAAATAGTTGAGGAAATGCATTGTTTTTACTTCCTTTAGACCAGGGGCACTTTCTGCTATGGCTGCTATTTCATTAGTCATGTGTAGGCATTTTATATTGATAAAGCTTCTCTTACATTAGTGTCAGTAACCTCACCTTATCCTTTGTGGTGGTTATTACTAATAGTCCTGCCTGCAGTGGATGCTATTATAATCTTATCTCTTATCAGGTATGGTCACTGTCTTAAAAGTGATTCAATTTGTTAGTAGTTCAGGATGATTTTCATGCATCAGACATAGCTCACGCTATCTACAGCTACCCTACCACATATCCTTGACCCTGACTACATCATCTACCCAAGGACAGATTGAATGCCACCATGCAAGGTGGCCATTTATGTGCTGGCATGCCTGCAGAAGTTGATGGACAGATAGATTCATAAAAGTCAAATGGTGAATGTTCTAGAACAAGTTTAGAAGGATAGCGCTTCTCTAAATTGGATTTGGTCCTACAAACGACTATATTATGGCCACATTTTCCAGAGGACCCAAGAAAGGTATAGACGGGTCATGGAAGGTCTGTCAATACATGCTACTGGGGTTGACAAGCCTACTTCAAAAATCTTGAAAATTATTGTTATGGCCATAGATGAGAGTGTCACTATTGATCCAGTCACCTTATCAGGCTGGGAACAATAACAATTTGCCTCCTTTGGAACCCCTATTGCAGCTTTTCAACCGAAATACAAAGCTCCAAGTTAATTTTGTGTGGATGCAAAATTGTGCATACTAGCATTGTCTGAAAAAGGTACAGTGGGGGGGCGTGTCCAAGGTGGTGCCCGTGTAGGAGCAGTGCAGCAACTGAGACGGAGGTAGCGGCGTCCTGGCCGGGTGGAACACAGGATTCGGGAGAGCCCCCCATCTAGAGCTGCGGTCAGACGCCCTGGGGGTCTAAGGCTGGAGGCTTCTGCCAGAGGTGAGGGCGCGGCCTGGGCCGGGACGCCCCCAGGAGGGATCGTGCGAAGAGGCCCACTGCACAACGGGAGCGAGGCGAAGCGCGGGGCGAGAGGGCGAGAGACACGGAAGGCGCTCGTCAGGGGTGTCACAACATTCAACAGCGTGATCCTGAAGCCTGACTGAGGCCCAGTCTGCACCGAGGCACAGCGGGAAAAGTAGCCACAGCAGCCCCACGGAGGACAGGTACAAAGGTGGCATCTGGCGAAGACAGGCGGCCTCAGCGTGTCACGGAGCTCGCCATGGCAATGTATGCCCCCCCTGCACCAGCGACGCCCGAGTTGAACAGATGGGCCGGCTGGGTTGGCCCTTCTACGCTGCTGAACTCCCACCTCGCCGTAGTACGGCTAACGCGCCCGCAAAAACCGTCCTCTGTCCGCCGCCGAGGAGATCGCAAGCCGCATCAGCGCGACCCAGAGCACTGCACGGCCACTGCGTGCTCACCCTGCAGTGGCGGCCCACGGCTAAATTGAGTGAGATGCCCGCGCCAGCCCTCCAACACTACGGGTACCTCCAGGATACAGAAAGGCATGCAAGCGGCCCAATTGCAGGCACCAACCTAGGCCCTGCGAGGCTCGAAAGCCGCCCATCAGGACGAGTGACTGCATGCAGCCCAACCGCCCTTAATTGGGTGAGGGAACAGCCGTTTGCAGACCCCTACCTCGCTCTGCCCGGGAGTAGCCGCGTCACGCGGTGTAGCTGACAGGGGGCACGTGAGGGAACTACTGGGAGCCGCAGTCTGGAGGAGCCAAGGTAGGCCCATGACAGGGAAAGGCCCAGACAAGCAGCGAGCATTGGGGAAGCACACCCCAGCAGCCACCCCTGAGAAGGCCCAGCAGACCAGGGGGCTACCACACAAGGACTGGGCGGGGCACCTGGCCCTAAGTTAGGGCTTTGCGTCTTGCCCAGCCACGCGCCCTTGTCGTGGCGGAGGACCAGGGCCTCCACGGGAGCAGCGCAGAGCCGGCGGGGACCGTGGGCTGTGGCAGGAGTGGCCCGGGCTGCGCAACAGGTCCTGAACACCTTGGTCCTGCCTGGTAGACGGGGAGGAAGTAACAGCTGCGCTGGAAGCCGGAGGTGAATAACCCAGTGCTTGGTCCACCCCAAGGGTTACACTACAACAACACTGGGTGGCGAGCAGACACGCCGCCCATAACATTAGCGCCTGGAGGAGCAACCTGAGCACAGAGAAACTCAGCCTTCGGACCAAGAGCGGTCGCACACCCAGCACCACCAGAGGGTAGAGAAATGGCGAATACTAGGACTAAAAAAGATCCCTCCATTAAGGACCTCTTCGCAAAAGCCCCCTCCAAGCGAGCGGGGCAGGCACATGAGGCCACCTCGCCGGAGCACCAGTCAACGGGGCCAGCACAGGTACAGGAAGCAGGGGAGAAGGACCCAGTCACACGTAGCTTCCTGGAATCAAGTCAAAGTCAAGTCAAATCAGTCTTTATTTCGAGTCTTCTGATCATAAAAGACACAGATAATATTGACAATAAACATTATGACTGAAAAATTTGAGTAAGTTAAGTACAATATTATGGTGCAGCAGCTAAGTTATAAAGCTGTCGATGTGAAAATATATAATGCATTTTGAGACAATAAAAATAAAAAGAAGTTTAAAAAACGGTCATATAAAATGTTAAAAAGGGTATTAAAAATTGATAAAAACAGTAAAGCACATCAGTCTAGCTTCCCATCTTTTGCTACCGTTTAAATACAAACATCCGTTTCATCATAAAACTAAAACATTCTATAAAATAGGACGTAATCCTAATAACTATGTAGACAGATCCCCATAAGCGTTATACGTTATATTCTCGGGCAATAATCACTGTGCTTTATATACAGGGTTACCATTGGTTATGTCTTGCTTCTTCAGGTTATTAGCTCGGAAGCCCCACGTCCAGCTCAGAAATTTGACCATGGCTATCGCTATGTGCTCTTGCGTATTGGTCTTCAATATTCGAAGAGCTATAGCACTTGATCTAGTACCCATATTAGAGCAAATTGGCTTAAGCCATTTATCTCTGGGAAACTTGTACGCTGGACAAACAAATAATATATGGGGAATTGATTCAACCTGCTCTTGACAGGATACACATTTATTGTCCAATATGTTGTGCCATTTTTGTGTAAACAATTTGACCGGAAGTGTGCGTACCCTGAATTGATGGTACAGCTTCCTGTCATAGGGTTTAGATATGAAATCCCAGTAATCCTTGAACTGGGTATCATGTTTATGCCTGACAAAGAGAAATTCTTATAAGATGTCAGACAATTTACTCTGGCCATATTCCAATAAGCTTCCTTAAAATCTTTTTTAGAGTGAAAGGAACTACCTACTGGATCCTCCCACAAGTGGCTAAGCCCCATATTCACCAGTGTGCACTTTATATTTTGTAACCAGGAGATCTTACATGATAAGTCGGCTTCTCTAACATCTTTTAGCGCATTTGCATAAATTTACAGCTCCGGGGTGGACCAGAGCCTTCTCCAGAATGCAATTGGCCTATATCGAGCTATCTCCTCGAATGTACAACAACCCAGGGCTAGGTAGAGGGGTTTAAGTGGGGTGGATTGCGGGAGACCAGTGAGGGCTCTCAAAAATTTGTTCTGGGCTATAGTTAGAGATGTCACATTATCGAAACCCCAGAGCTCTGCACCATATAAAATTGAGGCCCTGACCTTGGTGTTATATATCTTTAGTGCAGGGCCTACCGGCTTTGTTTGAGAAAGCCTTTGTTCTTTTGATAGCGCACCTGCAAGTTGTGCATGCTTAAGGGCCATTAGGTCGATCTGGGGTTTCCAATTTAGCTTCCTGCCCAGAGTAACCCCCAAATACGTAAATACGTCAGTTTGTTCCAGTTGTACCTTATTCATGATGACTCTCCCTTTAATCGCTTTATATTTGTGGAGGACCATGAATTTGGTTTTTTCCACATTAACCACCAACTCATGGTCAACACAAAAATCCTCGAACCTGTTCAGTGCACGCTGCAACCCTTTTTGAGTTTTTGATATAATGAGGGTGTCGTCATCGAACATAAGTAAGGGTACCTTCATACCAGCAAGTGAGGGAGCGTCTGTGGGGTAAGTAAAAAATTAGTTAACAACCCTATTTATAAATAACGAAAATAGGGTTGGAGCCAAGACGCACCCTTGGCGAACCTCTTTAGATACTAAAAACCTGTCCGTAACGTTTCCCTGTGAGCCCCAGCATACCTGTGCAAAATTTGACTCATGCAACTTGACTACCAGGGAAAGTAGTTCTAGTGGCATCCCTAAATCTTTTAGTGCCCCCCATAACTTATTGCGGGGAACCAAGTCGAATGCGGATTTAAGATCAATAAACGCCGCATAAATGGTTCCTCCTGCAATAATTACGACTCGCCAGTAGATTAATATAAACCTAAAAACCTGGTCTATAGTGCTAACGTGTGGGCGGAAGCCAGCCTGTAAAGGTGATAAAATATCGTTATCTAACATCCAGGTTTGGATTCTGCTCAGCACTAGCCTGGCCATGATCTTTTGTATGGAGTCTATTAAGCTGATTGGCCTGTAATTGTTGGGGCTAGAGCGGTCCCCCTTTTTATAGATTGGGAGTATTTCAGCACCGCGCCAGGCTTCTGGGATAGGAGCTCCACTGGCTATTGCATTAACAAGTATGTGGATGTACGTAAGCCAATTGTCTTTGTCATATAGGAACAGATCTGCCGGGATGCAATCGGGGCCGGGGGCTCTCCCTTTTGGTATCGCATTCAGGGCAGATTCGACCTCACCCCTGTCAAAAAACACAACAGTATCTGGCTTAGGTATTTGTAGCTGATCTATGCTGACACTTGTGACGGCAAATTGTGCCTGAAAGTGGGAAACCCACTGGTCGGGGGCTCCGTGATTAAGGGGGGTTTGTCTGATTTCACCACTACCCGATTTCACTATCTGCCAGAATTTTTGCATGTTTTTCTTTACTCGCTTGCAGGAGGTCTTGCCATCGTTGTTCATCCGACTCCTTTTTAGCTTTATATTGGGTTCTTTTATACATTTTCCGCGCATATTTAATATCGTCCATTATTTTGGATTTTATGGCTTGGGACAGTCGTTTGTAGGCTTCTCTACAAGCCTTGTTATACCAGTTTGCTGACTTGGGAGTATCTCTACGGTTAGGTTTATGGGTCTTGATGAAGAAAGATTTAAGCTTAGCAAACATTTCATCGTGTACATGCGTAATGATGGCATTCATGTCATCCTGAGTGTCTAAATTTGTAAGGGCCATTAATGTGCACTCCACCACTGGCTTCATCTGCTCTAGTGAGGTGTCATTTTCGATCAACGTGGCCCATTTGACCCTTCTCAAGTCATTTGATAGAATAACATCTGCAGTCACCCTCTCAGTTATCGGGGGCTGTGTGTGTAAACCCTGCATCTGTAATGATAACAACAGTGGGTTGTGGTCTCTTTCACTTCTCTCTTGGACCAACATGTCGATAAGGGAAGACCACAACTCCAGGTTAATAAAAAAGTAATCAATACAGCTTCTTCTTAGCCCATTACAATAAGTGTAAGAACCCTTTCTATCTGAGGGTGTCCTCCCATTTGCTGCCCTGATACCCCTCTCCAGACACAGGCTTTTTAATTGAAGGGCAGCCTCTGTCCATTTCCTTATCGGGGGTAAGGTTAGGGATGGGATGCTCCACTGGGAGTCCTCTTCATCACTAAGGCTGCGGTCCTCATGGTCAAGGGGCTCAAATGAGCAGTTGAAATCACCTTTTATCACCATATTACTTCTGCCCCTATTCTTGTCTATAAAGCTGTCTAGTAGGGAAACTGTATTAGATAATTTACCACCCACCATCCCTCTTGCATATACATTAATTACTAATACATCAGGGGGATGCTTCGGGCGTAAGAGTATAGCCAAGATGTCAGGGCTGTCAGTCGATACTTTCTCAACCCTATAGCCAGAATGTTGCCTGACCCATAAGGTGAGCCCTCCTGAGGGTCTACCTTTTTGACCACCAAGGGCCGGTTTTGAGAAATTCAGATACCCTGGGAGGTAGATTTGGGTCAATGACCAAGTTTCTTGAAAATCCCATATATTATGGTCCTCTATAAATGCTGACCAGTCTGCTGACACTATTTTCGATTGCAGTCCCGCTATGTTCCAGGAGGCAAAAGCCAACCTTGACTTTGCGGGTTCAGGGGTAATAAGACTAGTGTCTACTTGAGTACAGTTTTCCTGAACACTTGACAACTCTCCTTGGCTTTGAATAACGGGAGGAGTGATAAAGCTGACATTTAGATTTTCCATGGGCCTAGCCACCCCAGCCACTGACCCTGGCCACTCTGTGCCAATACTAAAATAAGCCCTGGTATGACAGATAGTTTCACCCCCTTGAGTTGTTTCATCATTATACTGTATTCGTAGGGGGGTGTGCCTTAAACATCAATCTACCTTTTCTAGGGAAGAACCCTCGTTGCAGATTCGGGATACTTTGTTACAGTTATTGCTGGTATTCGGTGCTGGGGGGTTATATTTAATCCTGATGTTAGATGTGGACAGGTGGGATGCCCTTAAGTCAAATGCCACTGAATTGTCTGCTAAGTCTACTGAATTCAGTGTAAGACACACATAATCTGTACTAGGGCCATTCGACACAAATCTTTTAGCAGAAAGTATGTCTTCTCTTATTACTGATCTACACTTCCTCACGTGTCGTAGCCATTGAATACTTTTATTGATCAGGGATTGTTCATCTTCCCTTATTAGACTAGGGAATGTTTTTGGAATGTTAGTCAAGAAAATTTGGCATTTGGGGGAGCTGGTCAATAATTTATCTTGAGTTCTATTGACCCCTTGCAGAAAAGGGCCTGGGTTCCTTGGGAGATTGGAGAATGGTCTTGCTAAGTCTCCATGCCCCTTGATCTGCTGCCGAAGGCTATTCTGCTTATCTTGGCTCATATGAGCGTGAGAATACAATCTACCCTGAATTGACTGAGATCTTTCATTATAAATTGGTTGGGGAACTGCCGAAGAAACAGCTGGAACGTCATTTATTCTGCCCGTACTGCCGGTGTGGGGAACACTGTCAGTTAAGTAACTAGGCGTAGATGATCTGGCAATATCTTGGGAAGTGTTTAAAATTGACAGTTTCATGGTGTCAGTTAACTTGTCAATCAAAACCTTCAGAGAGCTAACAAGCTCCATAAACATACTGGTCTGTGCCCTTAGGCTCGCTAGCTGATGTGTAAACTGACCTGTGCACAAACACTTACATGGCCCTGGGGAAACTACAGCATGCGTGTCTCCTGCTGTTCCTATGCTGTCTGTTTGCTGTGAAGGCGCAGTATCCTCGACTATGCTCAACAAGGGGGCAAATCTATTACTACACTCTATTACACACTCCAAATTGGTTACTTTGTCTAAATTGACACACGAAGATGTGGATGGAATCAGCTCTATTAGTGGTTCGTCCACTGAAGCGGATGATGGGGGTTCTTTCTGGATTGATCTTTTGAACATATCGGGGATAGATTTGACAACCTGGGGGGATAGGGGATACTTAATGGGGGGTGCATCAGATGTACCGCTATCAGTGCCCACAGGGATTGTTAGAATCTCTTCACAATCGCTAATTAGATTGTCTATGCGGGTCATAACACAGTTACTTCTTTTGAGCGTTGGGTGTTTGATCGACCTTTTGGTCTTCTTTCCCTTCCCCACTACTCCTCCCCCTAAGGCTTCCACAGCCTTCCTTTTGCCCATACTGAACGATAATATCGGCTACACAATGGCTAAGAGTAATACAATCAATATACAGTAGTGCAATTAGTAGACCAACCAAACACAACCTTCAAAACTAACTGGACACCCAGAGACCAGATAGCGTGCAAAATATTGCTTAGATTGTCCTGTTTTCAGTCAGTGGAATCCTCTGGGCTGGTTGCTGTCACCAGTATGATGGAATTGTCTGCTAAAATGGAGGGCCAGATAACAATAGAAAGGTAACAATACCTTATAGGTGTCCCAGTCCTGAGGCCGTTGTTAGGGGGGTTGCCCTGCCCTGCCTCTTCCTGACAATGACGGGCAAGGACGGGCCCGCCCTTGGCCCGGGCTCCAACCGGGCGCCGCCTGCGCGCGTCCCGCGCCGCGGGGGGAGAGGCAGCGCTTTAAGCGCAATGTCAGCTCTAGCGCCTCCCCCCTCACTTGCGGCACCTGCAGCGGGAGCAATGAACGCTGGGACTGGTAGTTCCCTGCGGTGGTAATGGGCGCCTGGAAGTGCTGGCGGCACTAGCGTGGATGGACCCTGGGACTCCTGTCCCACCAGGGCTCGACGAGGTGAAGGCTGTGACCCCAACCAGCAGGAACGCGACAACAAAGGCTGAGCAAACTCCTGGAATCACTCTTTGGTGTACTGAGGAACGACATCACGACACTAAACACAGAGATGGCCACTGAAATTAAGGAACTGCGCCGTGAAGTGGGCGACCTGGAACAGCGGGTGGACACCGTGGAAAAGTCGGGCGACGCCAGAGAAAAGGAGGTGGAATTGTGCCGAAGCGAAATATTGGAGCTTAAAGACCGCAACGCAGACCTCAACTACTATCTAGAGGATCTTGAAAACAGGTCTTGGAGATCCAACATCAGAATCAAAGGGGTTCCGCTCCAGACTGATGGCAACCGCCTAGAGGACTTCGTCACACGGCTCTTCCGCCAGATCGCCCCTGAGATAAAGGACACTGAGATCCCACTGGGCCGCACACATAGAGCGGGTCGTCCATCTCAATCCCCAGGAACCCCCCAGGACATTCATATCTGTTTACACAACTACCACCAGAAGGAACTTATAATGAAAGCGGTACGTGACCAAACTCACATCATGTTTGAAGGAATCAAGGTGCGCCTATTCCAAGACCCTTCCCCCATCACTCTACAGCGTTGCCGCAGTATGAAACCAGTTACAGAATTCCTGAGGGACAAAGGAGTGCGCTATAGATGGGTCACCCCTTCTGCCTGATATTCATATGGAATGGGGAGATGTGCTCGACCCGAACCCCCCCAGAAGCAGCAGCGATTCTAGGGCTGGACCTGGAGCAGAGCGAACGAACTGGCACCGAGGCCCCCCCTCACCTCCACTAGGATCTGGCAGACAGAGGCGCCCCAAAAACCGACTCCCAAAAATTGTGAGCAAACCAACCACAACTGAAAGCATCAGGGAGCGATCAGCTTTGTTCCATCACCTCACCAAGCAGGATTCCGCACCAGAACAAGAAGACGAATAACAGCCTTCGAGACAGGAACCAAACTTTGAACTCTGATGTCATGTATAGATCGACCCTGGCGGGATGGCAGAAGGCCTCAGCTGGGCACAAACTATGGAAGAAGTAAGCCGGACACCGGGACCTACCCCAGGTTTGAGTCTTAACACAAGCGAGCGTCGACGGAGAACTCCACCATCTGTCAACATCCTAGACGGCCTGCGAGGCTAGCTGACGACATGGACCCCTACTACGTTTTTACCAGTTTTTCACCACTTGGTGACTTTGTTATATATGTTTTATTGTATGTTTTCTTTAACGCAAATCTATGCACCACCTCCACCCACACATGCTCCGACCCACCACATTACGGAGGTACACAGTGTCACAGCCTGGAGCCATTGCTCAGCCTCACATTGAAACTTGGTCATGGTGTGGGTGGTTAGCCTTAATGTGAGGGGCCTAACTCTTCGACCAAGGGAATAGCACTCTTGTCACAACTGAAGGCAACACAGTGAGATTTATGCCTCCTGCAGAAGACCCACCTTGTTAAAAAGGATTGGAGTCGTATGCGATCAAAATTATTCGACTGACACTTCTGGTCGGCCGGACCGAGCAAGAAGGTGGGGGTAGCTATATTAATTGCCACACATTTCCAAGGTCGGGTCATTCAAACGCACTCTGAAATAACGGGCTGAATGATAGCCCTGCAGATCGCTATGCCCCAATGCACCATTATGATTGCAAGCCTTTATGCCCCAAACGACCACCAGGAAACCCTTCATCCGCCAGGCAATTGGGTCAATCCTCACTACACCAGACGCCAATATCCTATTTGGGGGAGACTTTAACATAGTGCGAGATACTGCGCTAGATCGGGCTCTCCAGAGAGTAAGTACAGTGGGAGCACTCACCCCACAGGGGCTTCAATGGTTCGCGGACTCAGGGCTGGAGGACGTGTGGAGGGCCCGACATCCCACTACAAAATCCTTAACACATTTCACTGCCGTACACCAGTCATATTCCAGAATTTACTTTTTCCTCCTAGTCGCCATCTCCTTGTTGGGGTCAGTAACTAAACCTGACATTGAAGTCACCTCACTCTAAGATCACTCCCCCATATCCTTGGTGCTGCACCTGCCGCACACCAGACAGGACACCACGACGTGGCACCTCAATCCTAAATTACTTTCATACGTATCAAACATCAAGGAGATCCGGGGGGCTATTCAGGATTACCTCGCCATCAACGATACACCACACACACCAATCTCCATGCTGTGGGATGCACTTAAAGCGATTGTGTGGGGAACTTTCATAGCCATAGCGGCAAGGCAGAACAGGGAACATAGGGCTAAGCGCGCAGAACTAGAGGGGACGTTGAAAGACCTAGAGGAAGCGCATAGACGGACGGGGACCCACAAGGCACGGCGGAAATTGACCACCGCCAGAAAGCAACTCAAGGCTTTAGATATGGACGTGGCGGGACATGCCTTGCTCCGCACACGGCAGAGATACTATGCTTGGGGGAACAAAGCGGGCAGGCTGCTCGCACATAGATTACGCACTCAAACACAGGCCAGCCACGTGCAAGCTATAACAGATCAACACAAACGCTCCCTGATGAGGGACACCTAAATCACAGCGGAATTCGGCCAGTTCTATGCCCAACTCTACACAAAGGAGAATCTACAGCCTGCACATGGCACTTCTTATGTTAAACAGGCCCCCCTAACAAAATTGACGGAACCTGTAGCTGCGCCTTTAGAAGCGGACATAACCACACAAGAGGTCCTCGACGCGATAGGGAGACTTCAAGTAGATAAAGCCCCAGGACAAGACGGCTTTATAGATAAGATAAGATATTCGCGGAACAACTGTCCCCCGTACTGGCCCGACTGTATAATTTTTTTAGCTCCACTGGAACCCTCATGGAAACCATGAAAACTGCCATAATAACGGTCATTCCAAAACCTGGAAAAGATCCGCGGCAATGTGCCTCCTACCGCCCCATATCCCTCCTAAATGTAGATGCTAAGCTATATACGGGGATCCTAGCTAACAGATTGGGTAAGTACCTGCCCGGTCTAATCGACCCGGACCAAGCGGGGTTCATTCCGGGACGCACATGCGGGGACAATACAAAGCGGATATTCCACCTCATCGATAAAACCAATCGCGCACAGACACCCACATTACTTTTATCAGTTGACGCCAAAAAAGCGGTTGATCGGGTGCATTGGCCTTTTTTGCGCTCTATATGGAGCCTTTGGCAGAGCGAATCCGAAGGCACCCTCTCATTGAGGGAGTGAAGATGGGTGGCCAGGCACACAAAATAGCACTATACGCCGATGACGTCCTGCTCACAATCACCAAACCGTGTCAGTCATTGCCTCCACTGCTTGCGGAACTGGCGGCATTTGGGGAAGCATCTGGGTTTAAGAATCCTGGGTTGCACAGGGCATTACATATTTAGGCATTCAGCTATTCCCCAAGATCGATAACTCTATCTCGTGCAACTATGACACACTGTTGGCCTTGGTGCGCTCGCTCATCCAATCCTGGCACGGGGGCCATATCTCCTGGTTTGGACAAATAACTGCTGCCGTAAAAATGACTCTTTTACCCAAGATGTTATAATGCGCTGCCATTGCAACCACCCCCTAACGTGCTAAAGAAGCTGCAATTAGCATTGGAGTCCTTCATTTGGGGCGGTAAAAAAGCCAGGATGGCTAGAGAACGTGCATATCTCCCGATGGCTAAGGGGGGACTGGGGATACCTCATCTGATACGTTATCACCAGGCGGCACAGTTGAGGTTTCTGGTGGAGTGGCAACGTACACTAACGGAAAAGCACTGGTGTTTTTTAGACCAGGCAGTGGCCGGAATTCATATCTGGAAGATACCTTGGCTGCCGTGAAAGAACCGCCCACCAGGAGTGTATATCTCCCCGATAGTCAGGGCTACCATGGGCGTCTGGGACAAACTGAGCGTTACCAAAGGCCTGACTACCCCGACCTCACCACTCACTCCGATCGTTACAACATTTTCTCTGTGGCAGGAGGCTAATTGCAAGCGTATAGGTGATCTTTTTGATGAGCGGGGACTACGAGACTTCTCAGGGATTCAACTGGATTTCGGCCTCCCAGACTCAGAGCACTGGCGATATGCGGCAGTCCGCCATTGGGTGACTCAGCCGGATGTACGACCTCATGCCAGCAGGCCCCTCACACACTTTGAGCGCTGGCTCCTGACACGGAGTGATGATCGGCGTTTGCTGTCCGACATTTACTCTTTCTTGAACACCTCTACCAATCCTTTACTGTCACCAGCAAGGTCCAGATGGGAAACGGAGTGTGAACGCACGTTCACAGACAAAGAGTGGACAGACATTCTGCACCGGGCACGTACATCGGCATGCAGCACAGCTGGGAAGGAGACACTTCTCAAACTAGTGCACTATTGGTACTACACGCCCACCCGCCTATCCAAGTGGAAACAGGGATGTAGCGATAAATGCTAGCGCCACTGTGGCAACTCAGGTACATTAGCACATCTATTGTGGCACTGCTCCAAACTACATTGTTACTGGGAAGAAATATTGGCCGATATTGACCAAATGTTTGGAACTGAATTACCACGCTTCCTCAGCTACATCTTTTTAGGGCTCCCCAATGCTTTGACGTACCCACTTCGCTCCACTAGGGGAAGGGCCATTACTCTGGCATTGTGCGCAGCGAAACAAGTTTTATTAACTAGATGGGGAACTGACTCCATAGCCACACACCTAGACTGGCTGCACAAATTTGGGATCTATTAAGCATGGAGAGGCTGACAGCAGTCGTAGACCAAACGCTCCCTAAGTTTGAGAAAACATTGGGCCGCTGCCTAAAATACCTATCTAGCACCTTCCGAGAACTCACTTGCCCGATATACCTACGAATCTTGCGCCTTTCGGCTGACACATAACCTGACACATGAGCCACTTTGGGGTGGAACACGGACATTAAGACAAAACTCCTGGGCATAGCTTGTACTGTTTCAACGTTTAATATTGGATTATAAATGTAATTAGTTTGTTATTATCCTCATTTTTCTTTCTTTCTTTGCCGGCCTTTGGTTGTAGGCGAACAATCTGTATCTTCCTTTTGAAAAACAATAAAAATTGATACAATCCAAAAAAGGTACAGTGGCAGATGGTTTGCTGTCTGGAGACTCATTGAGGAGAATTGGCCAACAAAGCCCAGGATACAATGAGAAATATTTACAGCGATGGCATTTTTGGCAGGGTCGGTATTGAAAAGGACTTACACCCAGTCAGTTCTTCTAGCAAAGCCAACAGAAACTGCAATCATATTAAAAGAGAAACAATTGGAGTCAGAAGATTAGCACCTTTTTTCCATGAGGATCTATGGCCCAAGAATCTACTCTTTGAGAGAGAGTTTGTGATACCGACATCTCCAATGAAGTGCATTCAGGTGACCGTCATCCCTTCCCTTGAAATGTTGCAAGGGAGAATCAAGGCGTTTCTGCACAACTGAGAAGTCTAGACTCTCGATGTATGGATTAGAGCTACAGTCCACAGGTTTCAAACATAGTTCCTTGGAACTCTGATTCAGATAACCAAACCCTCAAGACTTTTTTCCCCTCCAACAGATGGCTGAAATAGACCAGGGGGTTGCAGAATTATTAAGGCAACTGACTGACAATTGTACAACCAACAGTTGCTATCAGCAAACATTTCCTAGTGAAAAGGACAGTGTTACATTTAGTAAAAAAACCTGAGGGATTCAATAGATGGAAGACACATAGTCTCATCAAGAGTATTCATCGTTTGAAAGACACGCTTCTTGACAGGGACTGGATGGATTTTGAGGATGCATACCTCATGGTTCCGATTGTTCAAGCTCATGCAAGTTTCTCCTAGCCAGAATGGTTGGAGCAGATGTATGAATCTGAGGCCCTCCCAGTCAGGTTGTCCTCTGCCCTGTGGTGTTTCACCAAGCTGATGAAGCGAGTGGCTGAATGCCTTGAAACCAGCTGTGTGCTAATAATTATATATTTAGAAAACATCATTTTCACGTCTCAGGATATTCAGATTCTTTGTGTTCAGATGAATATAGCAGTGGATCTTCTCCAAAGACTGAATTTTTTCATCATTGCATCCGAGTTATCATCATTGCATCCAAATGAGATTTTTACACCACAGATGGAATTTTTGAGGTTCCAGTTACATTTACATTCAGACACTGGAAGCACCACAAAGGAAGATGCTGACAATCAAAGAACAACTGAGAAAAGTATTGAATTCAAATTAGATCTCCTTCAAACAACTTGCCAGGATAGTAGGGTTATTGATCTTCATAATATAAGTAATTTTCCTCCTCACTACAGACATTATAGATCCTTCATTTAGGGAAAGGCATATCATATTCCACGATGGTAAATCAGTCGGAAGATGAAAGGTAGTTGATCCAATGGTGGTTGACTCAGTGTGGGTCTGGAATGCAGAATAATATTGAAGACCTTTCTAGATGTTATCACACCATCAGCCTCAAACAACAGCCTAAAGAGAAAAGGCATGGAACCCTCTATAAAAATAGATCTGGGGAACAGGGCAAATTACAAAAATTAGAACAAAAAAGAATCCCCCTTGACCTGTATCTCTTCTACTTTACATCTTAATGTATATAGTCTCTGGTCCAACTCACAGTTGTTTTTTCAAAAAATATTTTTGTTATCCACCAATTCAATTCATACATGAATTATATATTCAAATGCAAAGATCTAATTTAATCATATGTACATACATAAAGTCATATACATTTTCAAAAACAAACGCCATATAATAAATCATTCAAATATAACCATTACAAACCCCATCTTTCCACACTTCATGCACTCTAACAGACACTATCAGACTCATATATCAAAACACTATTAAAACAATGTGACCCCGGGTTGTGCACAATATAATAGTGCCTATATTTTTCATCTATAGTTTCAGCATTTTTGGCTGGTTTCTTGTGGGTCTAAAAGGGCAGTTGGCGCATGTTTCGGTGGTCAATTTATTTTGGCTGCCATCCTCTTGATGAAAAATAAAGTTTGATGTTTTGAACGTGCTCCGAGATCAACTGACCCAACTGGAAACCACACGTAAATGATTAGAGAGCGAATATACGCAAACACATAACAAGCAGAAACTAGCAGAAAACAGTGATACACTGGGGGAATTTAGAGATAAGTGGAACAAGAAGTAAGCCACATACCTCAACAAGAACATCCCCAGAAATCAGGGGAAGGGGACAGGTTTGGGGAAATCCCTGCCACATATGATGAAAGCCAAAGGAAATGCACAAACATCACTCATATTCAAACACAGTTTTACAAGGAGAATGCTGACCCTCTAGCTCCCCATTTACTATGCAAATATGAGGAGGTGCTGCAGTGTGGCCAGCTTCCTCCATCAATGCATGAAGCCATGCTCATACCCATACTTAAACCTGGAAGGCTCAGGAGCTCTACCAGTCATACTGGCCCCTTTGGCTACTAAATATTTACAGCACGAGATTGGCCAAGGTTGCAACCACTAATGCCATATCTCGTTTAACCTGATCTGTTGGGTTTTACACTGGGCCACACCACTTTACTAAATGTTGCACTCTCACCTCTGTGATGCATTATACAGACCCACTTGGTGCTGAACAAACTGCCACTCATACTTGGAGGCGGCGCTCACCCGAGGTTCGTTCAGAGCGGGAAGCGGGGTGCTGAGACTGCGGCCCGGGCTGAGGCACATGGGGCCGAACCCAAGCCGCAGCTTGATTGGGCCACCCGGCCTAGTGATGACCTGCTGGGTGGCGACGGCCGGGACCAAAGCGGGTCTGGCTGTGAGGCGAGAGACGACAGCCATGGCCCAACCTGCTGCCCTGCGGAGCACGGGCTGACTGAGTGGCGGACTGTTCCTCACCCGCCGCGGGACGCAGACAATTGAGGGGAGGACTTCCAGAGACGGCCTGCCAGGCTGGCTGGCTGCAGCACCCGCCCGGTCTGCCGGTAAGGCCTGCTTGCGGGGCTGGGGGGAGGAGAGGCCGGGGGGCACTGCGGTCAGAGGCGCCCTTTCTTCTCCAGCCTTCAGGGACGTGGACTCTCCTTGAGCCGCTTTGCCTGGAGACCTGGGCGGGGGGCGATGCTTGCAGAGCCCCCGGCCTGTTCTGCTTGCACGACGCTCTCCTAGGCCCACACTGGCCTCTACGATACCGGCTGTACTCCCGGGGGAGAGGTGAAGCTCACGACGAGGGCAGCTGACACCCCCCCCCCCCTGAAACTTTGGGCCTTAAGGTGGTACGAGGGCAGCGGTCAGCATTGAATACTGAAGGGGCCTGGAGTAGGGCCAAAAGTGAAAATAGTTACCCTTGTATCTGTTGAGGCGGCACTGACGTGAACCCTTGCGGGACCGGGGGGCGGAGTGGCACGGTGGGGAACTGAGGAGTCCTGGAACCAGTGTTGCCAGATTTTGATATCCGTCCCAAGCCCAATGCTGTCCAAGTTCAAGCCCAAATTCAGCCCAACGCAGACCAGTTTCAGCCCAAAAACCAGCCCAAAGTTGCCACCGTCAATTCATGCAAAATCAGCCTTCAGGAAATATTTTACGCACAATCCTAATTTCTATTCAATATGCTTATAGTGGGAGGATGTTCAATGGGCACCTAGGCACTTCTGCAATCAGGTCCCAATTTGTTTAGTAACTACTGATTTGGAAGATCGGTTCCCATTAGGACCCGTTACTTTGTTCACCACAAATCCAAACCTGAACCTGGCATTGATGAACAAACTTTGCAAAAGCAGACTGTTACCCATTTTAGAGAAGTCAAAATGCTGAAACGTTGAAACTCTATGTCATGTAGCTCCTCAAACAGGATATTTAATGCATTTCATGGATCTCACAGGATTAACACCACGCAATGATGCATATATAAAGTAAAACCCCAGCGTAGCCACGCATGGGGTGGAGCAATAGGGTAGGGGAAGACAATACAACACAAAGAGACACAAAATGATAATACAGTGACTGGGAACAACGGTAGTGAAAGTGCAGTGTAGTGTGATTTAAAACTAGCTCAGAAGTGTCGCTATGCCTAAAACTTTATTCCCGGATCTTCCGGCCAGGGTTAAAAAGTGTGAAGGATGGTGGTGATTGGGAGATATTATGTGCTCCTAGCACCCCTCCTTTACTGCCAGGTGGTCAACATATTTCGGCCGTTAGTGTATGCCCCTCGTGTGGGGTCCCGCCGGCCTTCCTCAGGACTCTACCTGTCCCAGTGCATCTTCACTCTCACCTCCAATTGAGATAAGAGGGTAACTTACAACCAGTTCCTTACGTGTCGAGGAAGTCCCTCTAGCAAATCAAAAGAGTACGAGTTTACCCCTATTTCGGGTTTGAACTGGCGGCGGGCAAGGGGAGGCCCCCTATAGTCACACTTACTCCAAGGGTGGTCCTCCACTGACGTCGCTCGCCTCCTTCCAGGAGAGATTAGAGGCCCACTCCCTCCAGTTAAAATGTACAAAGGCCAAATAGGAGAGTCACTTATTCTTATTACTGCCTGCCCTCCACTTCAAAGTCTTTCACCATGACCATCTACTGTGACACTAAAAGTTAAACAGAACCTACGTCATTGCCGTCATGTTTTAGCAAAGGCTAGACTAAAAGCCCCAGTCTTGGCAAGAAACAGATGGGTTTGTGTGGGGTCCAAATGAAATCAACTGGGGAAGACAGGAAAAAGACTGAGAGGAAAAAGAGGTAAAACCCTCCCCAACATCTCAACACTAACGCTCCCTCAGGTCAGATGACACTGTCATCACTCCTCTTGTCCCAGTCAGTTCCATTCCCCTTCATCATTCGCACTGTCGAGCTCTCATATCACCATTGATCAGTGAAATCTCATTAGGCTATGCAACTCCTTTAAACCTATCGGCCACTCATGGCTTTAAGCAGAGCAGCTCCTAAAACTGACTTTGCAATGGATCACTAATGGGCTCTATATTCAGCTCGTTAAATTTCAGGGCAAAAGCATGGATCAATTTCTCAATAATGCTAAAAGTGTGAACAAAAATATACACACCTTTCTCAATAATGGCCATAAAATAAACCCCTAAAGGTAATCCATGCCAGCAACGCAGTTCCTGTTTACAGTGCAGAACACTGTGTCAACGACGCAGATGTTTACAGTTCATCTTCATTACATCTTTCATTACATAAGAGTATTTTCTATTTTTCGATTTATGAGCTATATTGTTCCTAGACAACAAATTAACTTCTATTCAAATAAGAAGGTGTCCTGTACCTTTCTTCTGACTAATAGAATTGAGTCTACACACATTTGTTTTAAAATAAGATTGAAGTAGAATATAAATAACTCCCACATAACTATTGATGGAATATAATACAATTACCCTGCTTCCCGTGGGCATATAGGGTTCTCCTTGTTCTGTTCACACGGAAACAGAATGGGGGCAGCTCTGGGGAGTATAAAGTTGCATACTGCTTATGATGCATGTTTTACATGAGATCTCTATCATTGTGTATATGTGGAAGAATACTACTGGCTAAGTTCAGAGACACCCCTGCCTGCTACTGTACTGGGAGAAAGATAGGGCAAACAGAATGGGGTCAGCACTAGGGAGTACTGTGTGTGCATGCTACTTATGGAGCACGTTCTACATGAGATCTCTCAAAACAAGGGTACCATTTAGTGTATATGGAAAAATGCTACTGGCTAAGCTCTGAGACACTCCTGCCTGCTGCTGCCCTTGGAGAAAGAAGGTTCAAACAGAATGGGAGTATGCCTTTACATAAGGGTGTCAAGGTAGAGGTACCATCTAGTATGTATGGGATAATGCAATTGGCAAGGCTGAGAGACATCCCTAACTATTACTACCCTGAGACAAAGAAGATGGAAACAGAATGGGACATCATTGGGGAGTATTGTATGAGTCTGTACAGCATATGGTGCACGCCTCTACATGAGTTCTCTCACAGCAGAGGTACCATCTAGTATGTATGGAATCTCATACATTATTGCGCTTTATGCATCATCATGCATTCATTGGAAATGCATGATATTAAACTTTATCCAGTGCATTTTTAACACCCTACCCTTTGTCAGACACAGTCCCACCTTCTTTGCATGTGCTGCCCCACCACACTTAGTCTCAACAAACATGGTGCCTCGAAAGCAGATCAGAATTAAAGGCAGTATGACATAGTGTGCCTAATAGGGAATCTTGTGTGAAACATACCTCATCAGTAACAAACATCTTATCTAACAGCCAGAATGCCCAAAGGCATGAATGCTTGCTTTACAACTGCAGATGTTACAGTCCGCATTTAAAAATGACTCCATTAATCACTGCTCCTAAAGCAAAACTTTCCACATTTTCAAAATCACACATACAGACACAATGACTCATACGTTTGTGAATTAGTGCATAGAAAATGTTACATAAGGCAAAGGAGACCAAAAGGTGTAAGATTCACATGCCACCCATACTGGTAGGCACTTTTTAAGAGTGCTTGGTCTGGAGAAGGACAGACTCAGGATTCAGAACATAACACAGTGGTTAGGGTCGACTTTAATAAGAATTTATTTCTACCCAAACAAACCTTTCCTAGCAACATCAAGATAGAAAGACTGGGAAAAAAACATAATGTTCTAACATGTATCATGCAGCTCTTAGATGGCAGTTCATAGCTCACTGTTCTAGATTACAAATGTAACTTATGAACTACACAGTAACAACAGAATCTCTGTGACAAAAGCAGTAACCCACTGAGCTGTGCACATAAAATATTGTTCTTTGATATGCATGGCACAGGTCCTTTGCAGCAGGCATATTACAGTCCTACCAAGTACCACGCATCAGGGGTTGGACAAACGCATTTTAGTACTGATGTCCGCATCACCGCACAGAAATGTGGTAGTCACACATACTATAGCGCCTGGGAGAATCACAACACGTCGCTTCATATTATCATAAAAGCAGCCACTGCCAGCACCTGCTGCGCTACTGGTTGTGCAGCGCCGCAATTAGGAGCTTATTACTGACTCTGCTCTGGCTGTTAGGGAGCAGCGTTGTGACCTATAGTGTCAAAATTCTCTAAAAACACACATATGACTTCTGCCCTGCAGCTTAAATACATTTGCACCAGGCCCGGCCCTCCACCTGGTCATCTGGTTTCACTGCAGAACATAAACAACAGCCAGGATCCGGCACTTCTGTGCCATCAACAGAAAGCCTGCAACGATTATCCCAGCCAGTGGCTGAATTTTGTTTTGTTTTCCTGTTACCATGCTCACCACTCAAACAGCATTGTGAGAATCTCACAGCGTGCTCTCTATGATCGTGCTGCTGGCAGGAAGCTGGCACTGGAACAGTGTTGGGGGGGATTTTTCTGCTGTGCACAGCCCCGATTCTGCTCCATGGACAGTTCGCCTAAAGATAGCAAGCAACTTAGCCCTTACCTGCGCCTGGCCTTCGATCACGAAGGGGTCCCTGTAGACCGTCCAGTGGGCGGTGGCGGGCGCAGTTTAAAGGTGGCACTGCTAACTAGCACTTAGGAGCACCTAGTGTAACAGCTAGAGACAGTGATTAAGAAGGTCAAAGAGTAGCCTTGTCTGGCAGACCTTAGGCCTGTAGGTAACCTCAGCAATGTCTGCAGCCCAGTGCTTAATTTGTGCCTGTGCTTTCCGGTGCTTAGCACCGGCACTTATTTATTAGGGCCGGGTCTACAGCTGAGTGCCAACTCACATCAACGACTGCACGAAATGACTGCAGTATTCACACTCTTTCTCCAGAGTCCCTGGTGAATAGTGCTGCTGAGGCAGTGCCCTGCTTCAAACATTTGTTATGTTGGAGCTGCGGTGGGGGCAGGAGACCCTGGCTGACGGATCGGATTTCACCGGATGCATAGATTTAACATTATTTTTTGTGCTGCCTTTCACATGGAATTCCATGATCAGTGGAGTTCGGAGAGACTCGCAGTATGGCTTCTGTAAGGTACATTAAACTGCAAATATTTTTATTGTGCACACTGGGGCTTAATTGTTTGCATTAGCATTGACGAATGTCCTAAGAATCAAGATGCTGTACGTTACGAAAAGGAGTTTCCCGGCACAACTAAGGCCCGTGACTGGAAGGCAGCACAACTGCTTGGAACAGCAGTTTATGGGTGTATATTTTAAGATAAAAGACAGTGCCTACAATAAATGCATACCAATTTGCCTTCAGTGTTGCCGGTGGGCGGGCCACTGATTCGGCTGGATTTGGTGGTACTGTGGGGCTTCGGCCGCAGCGTGCGTAAACTTTTTTAAATTCCCCGCCCTGCACACACGCACGAGTCACGACGCACCATCATCGCCTAATTCAAACGCCATGTAGTTTTATGCAAATCTGAAGAAGGAAGGTTTAAATCGGCAGTTCTCATCCAAATTCATCGTGTCTGCTGGATCTGAGCTTTCGTGAGTGTTGTTGTTTCCATTTTAAACAAGTGTGTATTATTCTCTATTCACTAAATCTTGCAGAGAACAATCTGAAAAGGAGGCGCTGGGCTTCACAGTTCTAAATCCCAGCTTCTTGAACATTCCGATTCCCACAGATAGGTCGGCAGTGTGAGTGTCACGCTGGTTTTCCGAGAATTGTATTGTAAATATATCAGCCGTGCAACTGAGTCTTTCATCACCTGTCACAAGTGCGGGGCTCTCATCTATCCCGCTCAGGCAGTCCATGGAATCGGTTTCTCTGTCCCTGGGCACAGTTTTTGGAGGGAAATTGGCGTTGAGCAATTCTTCTGCTGACTGTGTGTGCCGTGGCCAGTACATGCTTTCACAGGCAATACCATGAATTACTAATGATTACAATATGTTGTGCTAGAAGCTAGGGTTTGGGTTTGTGATGCTAGAAGTGCTGTGATGATGATGGTAGGAATAATAACACTTATGTAGCACACAGTAGCATTTGTCTGGTCTCTAGGCCCTGATAACTATATTAATACTCATCACACTTATGTAGCATACAATTCCATTTTTGAATGTTTATTCGTGTCAGACTGTGGCTTGGATCAAATTTCTCTGCCACCTCCTGAAGTAAGCCTTGACTGTTCACTGGCCTCTTTTTTTGCTAATCACAGAGCCCTGTTTGTGCCTAGTTGCTGGTGGTTTTTCCTTCACCAGAGGTTTTTAAACCAAACATATCTTGTCCCCAGCACCAAACAACGCACCAGGGTAGAGCAGTGGTCGAAGTGGGGGAATCTGAGGGGCACCACGTACCCATACTTTCATAAAATTTTAGACGAACAGTTCCCCTACTTTTTCTCAGAAGACAATCGTCCCAGGATGGTTAAAGAGAGAAGGCATCTCCAACCAAAATGAAATGTTTACAGCTGCAGTTCAACGTATGCTATTCACCAAACCTACCCCCACCCACCACCTCCACAGCTTGCTTAGTCGTCCATGTACTCCTTCTGAATCTCAGTGTGGCGTGCCCTTCATAACTACGTACCAAGACATCACCAAGCACTTCTTTCCTGCAGGGACTGGAATTGGAATAGTAAGTTAGCCTGGTTCATAACGTTAGCCTGGCTGGAAGTGCTTTTTATTGAAATATCTAAATTGTTAATGAAAAAAATAATATGGTGATGATTACGGTATGTAAACAGTGTAAGAGCAGGTCAGGTTTATTGTAGTAGATATTTTTGGCACTGATATTTGTACGGTAGATATTTTTGTTGCCTCAGTTAAGGCAGGGAACCCTGTTAGCTGTGTTGCCCCGGTGTAACGTTCGCCTGCGTCATAATGTTGAGTATCGCATTTTGACCTCCCTGACAACTTGCATTCATATTGAGAAGGAAATCTGTCCTTCAAATCTCAAAGCAAGAAGGTAAATGCAAATCCCAGAAGAAAACCTCACCATGGTGAAATAAGACCACACAACATGACCCAATGCATTGTTAAAAACTCCTGTTGTCTACCCAGTTGCCCTTGAGACTGCTTCTTTTTCTTTCTAAATGCACACCTCCTCTCTTTCTTACAGCATCACGTTCATGGGAAGTATGTCATGGTGTGATACTGTGTTTATCAAGTAAAGCATAAGTTAAAAGCCTGAACTGTGACCGACACTCCTTCCGTGGGAAGATAGCTCAGTGATATATGTTCTAGCTGTCGAGAGGGGTGTATATATGTGTGTGTGTAATCTGCAAGCTTCACACTTAGTCATTCATCCTTCTGAATTAGATCAACTGAATAGTTACACCTAGTATAAACAGTGCTTTAAAGTGACAGTGCCCACAGTTATCAAGCACTATAAAAACAAGTTACCACATTATATGGTTCTAATATTTAAATCGGCCATATAACACTATATGACGTAAATTGTCTAGGCACAGATGTTATTCACTTTTTGCTTCAGAGTCGGAAGACACCTTTGCTGAAATTCAGGTCAGGTATTACGTCTGCCAGTGCCAGTTGAGGATGTGGGTGGAGCCAATAGAGTAAGTGGGTGGAGCCAATGGAGGAAGTGGGTGGAGCCGGGGAAAGTGGTTGTGGCCTCTGAAAAACATTTGAGCACCTGGACTTCATATTTTACAAATTAAGCACTGCTGCAGCCCGATCCACCACACTGCGTTTGACCACGCACTCTGCAGGCTTTGCCTGGCAGCACCTTCAGGATACTACAGGTGAGTCCAGCGCACCTGATCACTAGACTATTTTGAGTGCTGCAGTTGGGGCAGTACCAGGCCGGACGAGGGGGAAGAGGGTTGGGAGGACAAAATATGTTTATTCAGTCACTAGTTTTGATTGTCTTCACCTTCACCTTCAGGTAACAGAATATAAAATAAAGGCGCCCTGTATGTTTAAAGATAAATCCAAGTTAAAGTAATCAGTGGGAAATGCATTCGTTTGCATTATGAAATCTTATTGATTAATTCAGTCACTGCAGATGAGTGTAACCAGACAGTAAAGGAATAGATTTCTGTTTGGCAGGGGGGTAAGGAGTGGTGGTTAACGACTTCTGTATATATAGTGCTATGAGGTCCCAGCCAATGACTAAAAGCACAATGAATATGCAACTCATTATTATAACACAGTATAAAATGTTTTTGAACTGTTACATTTTGCTGTGGAATGTCACTCATAAGTCACTGCAAAAATGGAATGTCACATTAGCAATGCAATTACTTGGCAGCTACGATATTAACCCTCTGGGCTACCTTACACAAATAAAAACTGCCACTAGACGAAACTATCATCTCTCTCCAGCAGGTAAATTAATCACCAGAGTTAACTTGACACTTTGTTTGTTGCCCAAAACTGCTCAATATACAATGAACTTTCCAGTGCTTTTAACACAGCTGCACTGCCACAAAACTGCGAAATAAAAGTTCCATTACAGAAGAGAAGAATATTTACATGTGCAGGCCCATTTATAACACTGCCTCTGTTACTGTGAAGGTTTGTCCCCGTGTCCAAGGGCAAGGCCAGAGCCTGCAACACACTCCCTCTACACATGACAGAGAAAGCACTTCTATTCGGGGCTGTGTACTCCTTTCCCTAACCTCACCCCCAGAAGAGCCACCTCCAAAAACAGTGTACAAACTAGGGAAAAAACGTACTTGTTGCTTCAATCTCCCAACGATCCGCACGCACCACAAGGACAGTCGAAAGTCAAAGTATTACTCTCACACGACCTGCCCCCGCCCGGTGCCCGAGGTCCAACTGACTCACTCAGTCAGAGTGACACGTGAAGCAAGTCACTCACTTATGGGCCGAGACTGGGAGTCGGTTCGGTTCAACAATTTGTGTTGGCCTGTTGAAGTAGTCAGTAACTGGAGGCATGCATGCACATCACCACCTGCGTTGTTGCGCGCTAAATAACAGCACAGCTTTACTAGTCTACCATGGGCGGGCTCTGGATGATTAATATTTGCAGGACCGTTATTGGTAGCGCTTTCGCGCGTTACCAGATTGACGGCCCTGGGACCCAAACATGAAGGTACACTTTTTACATCTCCTTAGGTGGTGCGTGCAGTGCGGTTGCACTTACACACACTGGCCAATCAGACTCAGTCATGCTGCGCGCTTCGTGACCAATCACTTCTCAGGGCTGGCTGACAATGATGGTGCCGTGTTGATGCAGACACTGCTGAGGCGCCGCCCCAGCTTATAAAAATGCGCACAACGGGCCAATAAACGCCCAAAAAGTAGCCGCCCGCAATTTAGGTTTTTTCTCGCACAAATGTGAAAAATGTTGCCCATTTGTGCGGGAAATAGCCCAATCTGGCAACACTGCCTGGAACGTATGCCTCTGTTGTGCCTGCCCCCCTGTCCCCACTGAGCAGCCGTAGCTTGGTTGTGACTCTGTGCTGGCAGGCCATATACACGTGCCTGGATTACCACTGTTGGCAATACCCCGAATATGGGCAAACACAACACCAGGCAGTCTCGGCTCTCCTTCAAATGCAAGAAAACCTCTAGTCACTCCGAACCACAACAACAGGGAGTCCACCATACCTCCCCTCGGATGATGCCATTTAAGATGCAGACATTAAGGAAATCCTAATGGATTTCAAGTCTAGCCTATGTACTATTGATGCCAAACTAGACCTCATGGCTAGCCGCCTAGACAGGATGTAAGAAAGAGTGGACAAGCATGATGATTGGCTAGACCATCTTGAGGCTAGAGTTTCTGATATAGATGACGTACAGGCAAAAAGCAACGAACACCTACTCAAGATGGAGAAAGTCCTCGACATAATTAGGGCCAAGAACGAAGACTTAGAAGCGTGCTCGAGATGTAACAACCTGCAGATCATCGGGGTCCCGGAGTTTATGGCCATAGACAATATGGAAGACTACATAACGTAGATGCTCCAGGAGCTGTTTGGGGAGGCCTTATCCCCTATGTTCATAGTCGAGCGCGCCCACCGCTCTCTTGCACCTAGGCCGCCTCTGGGTACACCAGCCCACATTATAATCGCGCACGTCTTAAATTACAAAGACACAGTGCTACATCTCTCCAGAGAGCGCAGAGGGATGCAATATCAAGGGTAAGTGACTTCGTTCTACCCACATTTCACCACCGCTGTTCAGGTTGCCCACAGGGAATTTTGCAAAAACAACAGTTGATGGATAGAATGCAGAACAATGTCATACATTCACCCCAGTACAGAGATCTGGGCCTAAGTCTATCGTTTTTTTGCTCACCATGCCATTCCAGTTTGAACCCAGCCATATGCAAATCAGTCTTGACCCAGTGCCTCATGGGAACAGTCCAGCCCGAACTGCCAAGTCAGGTCCTCCCTGGACTGGAAACAAGCCTCCTAGGACCGGTTTCGGGGTTTCACTCCTCTTCAGCCAGGATAGCTTGATTCCAGTGGCATGGAGAGCACGGGACCCACGTCTGGGCATACCCGTCCCACTCGGTGTGACAAATGCAAAAACAACAGTTGATGGACAGAATGCAGAACAATGTCATACATTCACCCCATTACAGACATCTGGGCCTAAATCCATCGTTTTTTTGCTCACCATGCCATTCCAGTTTGAACCCAGCCATATGCAAATCAGTCTTGACCCTGTGCCTCATGGGAACAGTCCAGCCCGAACTGCCAAGCCAGGTCCTCCCTGGACTGGAAACAAGCATCCTAGGACCGGTTTCGGGGTTTCACCCCTCTTCAGCCAGGATAGCTTGATTCCAGTGGCATGGAGAGCACGGGACCCACGTCTGGGCATACCCGTCCCACTCGGGGTGACAAATGCAAAAACAACAGTTGATGGACAGAATGCAGACCAATGTCATACATTCACCCCAGTACAGAGATCTGGGCCTAAATCCATCGTTTTTTTGCTCAGCATGCCATTCCAGTTTGAACCCAGCCATATGCAAATCAGTCTTGACCCTGTGCCTCATGGGAACAGTCCAGCCCGAACTGCCAAGCCAGGTCCTCCCTGGACTGGAAACAAGCATCCTAGGACCGGTTTCTGGGTTTCACCCTTCTTCAGCCAGGATAGCTTGATTCCAGTGGCATGGAAAGCACGGGACCCACGTCTGGGCATACCCGTCCCACTCGGGGTGACAAATGCAAAAACAACAGTTGATGGACAGAATGCAGAACAATGTCATACATTCACCCCAGTACAGAGATCTGGGCCTAAATCCATCGTTTTTTTGCTCACCATGCCATTCCAGTTTGAACCCAGCCATATGCAAATCAGTCTTGACCCTGTGCCTCATGGGAACAGTCCAGCCCAAACTGCCAAGTCAGGTCCTCCCTGGACTGGAAACAAGCATACTAGGACCAGTTTCGGGGTTTCACCCCTCTTCAGCCAGGATAGCTTGATTCCAGTGGCATGGAGAGCACGGGACCCACGTCTGGGCATACCCGTCCCACTCGGGGTGACAAATGCAAAAACAACAGTTGATGGACAGAATGCAGAACAATGTCATACAGTCACCCCAGTACAGTGATCTGGGCCTAAATCCATCGTTTTTTTGCTCACCATGCCATTCCAGTTTGAACCCAGCCATATGCAAATCAGTCTTGACCCTGTGCCTCATGGGAACAGTCCAGCCCGACTGATTTGCATATGGCTGGGTCCAAACTGGGGTGGCGTAGTGGGCAAAAGAACGATGGATTTAACCCAGATCTTTTGACTGGGGGAGAATGTTTGCATTGTCAGCATTCCGTCCATCATTTGTTTGCTGCAACACTTTTCGCCCTAAGTGGGATGGGTATGCCCAGACGTGGGTCCCTTGCTCACTGTGCCATTGGATTCAAGCTAGCCTGGCTGAAGAAGGGTGACATACCCTGAAACCGGTCCCAGGATGCTTGTTTCCAGTCCAGGGAGGACCTGGCCTGCCAGTTCGGTCTGGACTGTTCCCATGGGGCACAGGGTCAAGACTGATTTGCATATGGCTGGGTCCAAACTGCGGTGGTGTAGTGGGCAAAAGAACGATGGATTTAACCCAGATCTTTTGACTGGGGGAGACTGTTTGCATTGTCAGCATTCCGTCCATCATTTGTTTGCTGCAACACTTTTCGCCCATAGTGGGATGGGTATGCCCAGACGTGGGTCCCTTGCTCACTGTGCCACTGGATTCAAGCTAGCCTGGCTGAAGAAGGGTGACATACCCTGAAACCGGTCCCAGGATGCTTGTTTCCGGTCCAGGGAGGACCTGGCCTGGCAGTTCGGTCTGGACTGTTCCCATGGGGCACAGGGTCAAGACTGATTTGCATATGGCTGGGTCCAAACTGGGGTGGCGTAGTGGGCAAAAGAACGATGGATTTAACCCAGATCTTTTGACTGGGGGAGAATGTTTGCATTGTCAGCATTCCGTCCATCATTTGTTTGCTGCACCACAGGGAATTTTGTCTACCAAAAAACTCCTCCAAAAGGCCGAGATTAAATAAACCCTTCTCTAGCCTATTAAACTAAGAATCATGTATGACGGCAGAGAACATCTCTTCACTGATGCCAAAGCTGCCCTTAAATTTGCTAGAGGAATAACTGGAAAGTCACCCGGGGCTCTCCGAGGGAGCAGGAGACCGCTCACCATGTTTGGTGGTTGGTGTGGGTGGGGGGAGGTGTATGTTGTATTATCCCTTCATGTTTTTCTGGTTTAGTACATCTTACGTTTTCGAGCAGGCCCCTGTCATGACCATGCATTCGCACTGCTCCGGCCATAAAGTCAACACATCGGATCCCCACCTGGCACCTCACTGTACACTATGTTCCGCCTGGGCAAGATCCCCACTGCTCCTCCTACATGTATTATGTACTGCCACACTGGCATCACCTTCAAGGGGTACACACAAAATGACATTTCGGGGGCTTAATGACCCAAGGAAAGCTCGCCTGGTTCACAACTATCTTACTAGACACCACATCGACATTTGCTTCCTTCAGGAACTCCACCTTACTCCTTCCATTTCCTTCTGTCTCAAGGCGGGGGTTGGTGCGCAGAAGTACACTCATCTTTTTATACTAATTATGCCCGGGGCACAGCTATACTAATATGAAAAGGAGCTCCGTGGAAACTCATGCAAGGTAAATGTGATCAGAGGGGCGACATGTCTTGCTGGCAGGCCAACTCCACCAACAGCCCATTATTTTGGCCTGCTTGTACGGTCCAAATACTGACTGTCCTGACTTCTTTACAGAGGTATGGCGTCAGATAGTGAACTTAGGCCCTAGGGCCATCATTTGGGGCGGGGACTTTGATGTCGTGCTTGATCCCAAGTTAGATAGAGCGGGTGCCACCTGCTGCCCCCCATCCCAGCGCGGCAGCACAAATTCACACCTTAATGCAAGATTTCAACTTAGTTGACGTCTGGAGACACATGCATGGGGATCGCAGGGAGGGGACTTGTGTTACGTCGGCTCACAACGCTGGCTGACTACCCGGGATGTCCTCACTTGGACAGTTAGTGTGGCACAACACTCCCACACATTGTCGAATCATGCCTCAGTGCTTCTGGAAATCGCTTTCCATTGGCAATAGTGTGCGCCTTCACTTGGCGTTTGCCCCCAGGCGCACTTCATGACCAAGTGTTTGCGCCGAGAGTCGCATGGCCATTGTAGAATATTTCGCAACTAACGAAGGCTTGGTTAGCTCCCCACAGACTCTTTGGGAGGCTTTTAAGATCGTGATAAGAGGGGCCTACATTGCGAAGCAGGCAGGTGTACTAAGAGCAATAAGGTAGAGACTTGCTCAGCTCGACAGGAGTTGCGTACACTCAAATTCCGATACTACAACACACAATCCACTGCCACCTTAGCGTCTATTCGTGAAAAACTCACTGAGTATAATGAGGAGGTGGCTCGTGAGCTCCACTATTTATCCTACGAATCTACAGAGCGACAGTATGGTGAGGGAGATCGAGCCGGTAGTACCCTGGCTAATATGCTTTGGACTCACAGGACCCACGATTGCCTCGTGGAGCTTCTGGATGAACAGTTGGTAAGCCAAACCTCCCCAACAGCCATACTCAACACAATGACCTCCTTCTACACCCGTCTATACCAGACTAATAGTGAGACGCTAGAGGGTGACCTAACTGAGTATCTCGACACGATCTAGCTCCTATGGCTTGATGATGCACACTGCCTATGTCTGAACTCACCCTTCAAAGAGGAGGAAGACCTCCAAGTTATACGCAGCCTCCCGAATGACATAGCGCCCAGTCTCAACAGATTGATGACTTCTTTTTATAAAGAATACGCTACCCTATGAATTCCCTACTTGCTATCTATGTACCAGGCGTCTTTAGAGGCTCGCAAGCTGCCCCCATTACTTCAAGAAGCGGTAATCATTTCCATACTAAAGCCAGGTAGACCGACACACCTATGCAATTCTTACAGGCCCCTTTCAATGATAAACGTGGACAATAAAATATTGGCCAGGCTCATTGCTAACCGACTTCGGCCCCTCTTGCCGGATATAGTTCGCCCTGACCAATTCAGGCTTTGCACCGGATCGCTCGACGGCACATAACCTCCGCACTCTGTTTGCGATCATGCAAAGTGTGGAGCCTGGCCTGGCTGCAATCACCGCTCTCTTAGCCACCACTAATGCGTTGGATTCGTTAGAATGGTCCTTTCTCTTCGGCCTCCTCCGGCGCCTAGGTTTCAGTTCTCATTTTATTCGTCTAGCAAACCTGTCATACACCTCCCCGAGTGCAAGGTTGCGCTTAAATGGAATTATATCAAATCAGTTCCTTATTACTCGGGGAACCTGTCAGGGTTGTCCCTAGCTATGGAGCCCCTCGCAGCTCGATTGCGCAAACACCACACACATAGAGGGCTCCATTTTAGAACGTGCAGAATATTAGTCTCCATGTACGCAGATGATGTGGCTTTGTACATTCGGGAACCCCAGTCCAATCTAGATACTGTTTTTTTTTTTTTAAACATATTTTTATTGACATTTTGCATTTACAGTGACATTTTGCATCATGTAGCGATTCATCGGATCACATTTCCTTGCAGTTATATCATAATGCATTGTTATTCGCACAGTTATTAGTCACGTTTCCTGTCACTATTGAGGTCTTTCTACAGAGAATTTCTGAACATAACTGGGGTGGAAAAAACTGGGGGGGTGTTCATGGAGTCTTGGGTACAGGTGTCGAATGAGGTCTCAGGGCAGCATATGCCCCGGTGAATGATGGTTCTGCGTGTTTCTAGGGGCAAGGGGGGGGGGAGCAGTGGTCGGACGAGCTCCGGGGTCCGGCTGTCAATTAAATCGTATAGCATAGCACTTAGAACTAACGACTTTCAATGTGTGCTGCGGGAGGGGATCTGGCGTTCGTGTTCGCGGCCTGTGTCTGCGATTGTGTGTCTTGTGGTGTACGAGGGTCTCCCTCCGGGTCGTCATGGGTCAGTGGTTGTTTGAATTGATTCAGTAGGATAGCCCAGTCCAGTGATATGGGGTGCTTGCGCATCCCTTTCACCTCTTCTTCCCGTAATGTCTCTTCCTCCGCCAGCGCCCATTTGTGTACCGCCCCCACCCATGCAGCGACTGGAGGGCCTGTGGGAGACCCCCAGTGCATGGCTATGTTTCGCTTGGCTAATAAAATGGCCAGTGAGACAAATCTGAGGGGTACTTTGTGTTGTTTTCTCTTCTGATAAATACCTAGTGCACAGGCTTCCCATGTATCCAGAAATGTGAGTCCAGTAAGATCCCTGAGTGACTTATGAATGTGTTGCCAGTATGAGTGTAGTGTGGGGCAGCTCCAGAACATATGATGAAAATCTGCCGCTTGTGAGTGGCACCTGGGGCATAGGAACTGGGTGTCGGGGTAAAAGCGTTGGAGGCGCGCTGGTGTCAAGTACGCTCTGTGTAGGATGTAGAATTGTATATTTTTAAAACGCGCGTTTCGAGACACCGTCTTGGGATGTTCGAGAGCCCTTTCCCATTCTTTCTCATGTAGTGAGCAGCCTAGTTCGTCTTCCCAGGTGGTTCGTAGGGTCTCTAGCGGTTTGTTCCTGAGTTCCCTGATGGCTTTATAGAGCCATGTGACCAGGTGTCGTCCCGTTCCCATATGTAAAATTGCGTGTATGACCGGGTGTGTATTTGGTTCCCCTGTCGAGAGATCATGATACTGTCGATAGTTTGCGAGGAGTTGACGGTGGAGTAAGAATTGGCCGGCGGGGAGGTCATGTTCCTCTATCAGTCGCTGGAAGGGCCTAAGCTGGCCGTCTTCGAATAGCGACTCAACTTCGGTGACGCCGCAGTCTGTCCAGGCATGTAGCATGTTAGGTGTATAGTAGTGTTCATGCTTGGGCCATCCGACCAGTGGAAGAAGGGGGGAGTATGGGGGCCTCCCTGACGACATACGGTGTATCCTTTGCATGCACTGGCGTGCAACTGTTACCTGTATAGGGGTGTATAAGAGCTGTGTATAGGCCAAGAGGGTGGGGCCGAGTCCTATTCGTTGTAGAACCGAGAAGAGATATTGCCATGTGAGGGTGTCAAATGCCTTTTCGAGGTCTAGTATAAGGCAGGCTGCTCGGGGGTAAGTGTCGCCCACTTGATCTTGGACGTGGAATAGTCGGCGTATATTCTGGGATGTGTTTCTGTCCGGGACAAAACCACATTGATCGGGATGTACCAGGGGTGTATAATTTGCGTGTATCTGTCCGCTAATATCTTTCCTAGGATCTTGCAATCGGTGGATAGGAGCGTGATGGGGCGATAGGATGCCATCAATTGTGGATCGCGGTTTGGCTTCAGGAAGGTCACGATAACCGGTTCCCGGAGGGATTTCGGTAACTCCCCTGTATCTAATGCCGTGGTGTACATCGCCGCCAATCGAGGGACCAATAGGGGGGAGAAGGTCTTGTAGTATTCTAAAGGGAGTCCGTCTAGTCCCGGTGCTTTGTTGCAAGCTAAGGTGCGTAGGGCATGGGCAATGTCTACAGGTTGTATCCTCGCCTCTAATGACGTACTGTCCTCACTTGTAATCACGGGGGATCGTTAGGGGGTCGAGAAAGTGATCTATTATGTCCTGCTCAATTGGGATTGGGTGCCAGTAAACTTTCGAGTAGTACTGATGGAATGCTGAAAGGATCTGATCTTGGGATCGTACTAAATTACCGTGGGGGTCTATTACCTCAGTTATGGGTTTCATGTCACTGTCTTGTTTGGCTAACCATGCTAGCAAGGTACCCGTTTTATCGCGTTCCTTGTGCATTCGGGTTGCATACGTCCTAAAGTTGTAGCGTCGGAGGTCGACGCAAGCCGGCATATATTCTGTCCTGGCCTTGGCGATCTGTGTCGCTACCTCTTCCGATAAGTCATCCTGTTTAGTAACGGTGGCGAGGTGTTTTTCGGCTTTGGTGAGTGTTTGCTCTAGGGTCCGTTTAACTCCCGCTATTTGCTTAATACATTCTCCCCGGGCTACCACTTTAAATGTGTCCCATTCTATCAATGTGGAGGATGCTGTCCCTACATTGTTTGTGAAGTAGTCCTGTATACTTTGCCCCTGGTCGTGTTTGAAGACTGGGTCTGCTAGGCAGTCCTGTGGGAGGCGCCATGTGGGGACTGGGGGATGTGGGGGTCTCCAGTTTAATTGCAGAATGTGAGCATCGTGGTCAGAAATGATCCTACCCATGTAATCAGTGTGTTGCACTTTGGGCAGAACCGCCGCTGAACATAAGAATCTGTCTAGGCGGACTCTAAGGTTATGTGGGATGGAATGGAGCGAATATAGCCTAGTCTGCGGATGTTGCATTCTCCATGCGTCAGTGAGTGCCCATTGTGTGACCCAGGCTCTGAATCGTTCTGTTTGTTTCTGGGCGGCTGAGTGTGTGGGCGGGGGTGGGAGCGGTCTAGAGTGAGGTCCAGTGTGCAATTGTAGTCGCCCCCTAAAATCCATGGTATGGAGGCAAATTGGGCGAGTACCCCTGTGAGGCGGTCCCAAAACTTGTCCTGTTCTACGTTCGGGGCGTATATACTGCCCAGTAGTACCGAGTGTCCATCGAGGAGGCCCTTTAAAAGGGCGTATCTACCTTCCTTGTCTACCACCCGTCTAAGTTCCTGAAAGGGGGTCCCTGGTCGGACCCAGATCAGCGCTCCCCGTGCGTAAGCGGAGTATGATGTGGCACATATGGTACCGCGCCATTTGGACTGCAGCTTGCTTATCTCGGTGTTAGTAAGATGCGTCTCTTGTAGAAACGCGATCCGAGCGTTTTGGCACTTCGTGTATGAGTATATGGCGTATCGCTTGCGTGGTGTATGAAGACCTCGGGCGTTAAGCGTTAGGATGCTGATGTCAGCATTCTGTGTCTTTACAGCCATGTGATATCGTCAGTGCTCGTGTGGGTGGGCTGTACCTGCCGGAGCCTAGTGACCAATGAATCTCTTGTGGTGTGGGGGGCACATACACTGCCATCTGCCTCCAGTAGACATGTCTCGGGTACCCTGTTGCGTGTGTTTCCATGGGGGGGAGGGTGATGCTGGAGGAGGGTAGGAAACTACAAATAGAAACTAGGGTCGGGAAACGTTCCCAATACTGAGGACCCATCGCAGTCAGCGATACGTCCAAACCTACTCTCTCTAAACAGGAGAGCGCAACGATAAACAATGGGGGTCAGTACGTGCTAGGCGAGACGTCTCGCCGATCGGGCCGTTGTAGGATCTCGAAGCGTCGTTTGGAACATGTCAAATCATGTCTATGTCACAAGTGTTCAAGAAGGAAGGGCAGGCTACGTAGGTCGTTTGGAGTGGGCGGTGAGATCATTTCATGCTGGAAGGGAGTTCATTTGCCCATCCATCATAGTATCAGCTGTCTGGGTGGTGACCATGGGAGGTGTAACTGAGTCCACTCCTGAGATTGTTCCATCGCTATCGTCTTCCCCTTCTGAAGAGAAAAGGTGTGGAGCTCGATCGATGGCCTCCGCCTGGGAGGAGGCTTGTAGGTCAATTACCGCTTGTAGGGCCCCCCGTCTCTCTTTCATGATTTGTTCAGATCCGGGGAGTCTTGGGTGTCGGTCCGGGTCATTGTCTTTGCCCCGCTGTGTTGCCGTTTTGGGGTGCGTCTCCTGGTGCGAGGTGCTTTGAAGGTCGGGTCTCGTGTGAATTACGTTCTAGATTGCTGCGTGCAGTGATGGTCCGCCCAGTCGTGTGCCTCTTCTGCACTCATGAAGAAGGTAGCCGTGCCATTATAGAGTATTTTGAAGCGGGCTGGGAAAAGGAGGGAGTACTGTATTTTGTTCGCACGCAGGCGACGTTTTACTTCCAGGAACGAGGATCTTTGCTGTTGCACCGCTCGTGCATAGTCTGGGAATATCATTATCTGCTTGTTTTCCACGTGTAGGGGGCCTGCTTGTCTGGCTGCTCGAAGCACCGCATCCCGGTCTCGAAAATGTAAGAATTTCGCAAGCATCGGTCTGGGGGGGTGCTCCTGGTGGAGGTTTGCGAGCTGGTACTCTGTGGGCACGTTCAATGGAGAAGAACGCCGTCCTGTCCGTTGCGGGGGTGAACGATTTCACCCATGTTTCCATGTACCCCAACGGGTCCATGCCTTCAATTCCCTCCGGAAGGCCCAGCACGCGAATGTTGCAGCGTCGCGAACGCCCTTCCAAGTCGTCCGCACGTTCCTCTATGGTGGACAGGCGGCTCAGGACATCTTGCAGTGTCGTTTGGTGTATTTTGATAGTGGGTTGCAGCGCGGCTAGATCCTTCTCCCTCTCCTTCACTTTGTCGGCGAGTTTGCGGTGATCGTCCCGTAGAAGGCTGATATCCGTCGCGAGGGTGCCCAGGCGCTTTTCCACGGAGATCCTGGAATGTTCGATGGCTGTCAATACTTGATCCAGCTTGTCTGAGATTGATGGGTCGGTCTGTGGTGCAGTAGATGCATTCCACGCCCTGGCGTTGGGCATGTTTTCGGGGGCGGTCTCGGGCACCGTGGTGTGCTGGGATGTCCTTGGTTTCCCCATTGTGGCGTCTATGAGGGTCCGTTGTGTCGCAATCGTCTTTGAGGACAGTGGGGCGTGCAGCCTACAGTTGAAGCGTCTCGGCGTTGGACCGGAGGATCCGATAGACGATTGGTGCCCGACTGGCAGGATACTGGATGGTACTGGGTCAGTTGACCTTTGAGAGGAGGAGAGCCCCTGCTCCGGTTGTCACCGTGTCCAGTTCGTCTCCCTACAGGTTTTGGGAGGGCATGTGGAACTGCGTGTGTAGGTGCCGGTGAGCAGGGTGCTGCGGGGGTCCTTGGCGAGGCGACAGCCTGTCCGTACGTTGCACCCTTGGCGAAGAGTGTGGGCTGAGGCGGGAGCGATAGTGGTTATGGCACCTCCATGTCAGAGTCAGGCAGCGTCCATTTTTAGGCGTGTCTGGGACTTGCTGTATTGAGGAGGGGAGGGGGGATTTCGCTGTAGTGGTCTCGCTCGTGCCTAGGAATCCAGTGGCTCACCTTAAGTCTGTGTATGTGGAATGTTCACAGAGGCTCCCGAGCCGTGGCCTTAACTGCGCTGCTTGTTGTGAGTCGCGGGCGCCATCTTAGGTCCAGGCAGCCTCGAGGAGAGAGCAGTCCCGCACTTTGTGAAGCTGACGAAGGAAAAAAAAAGGGGCGGGGTTATCGGCTTCTCCCCCCCGTTGCAGGGAGTCCGGTCACTCACCGCCGACTCGTTGATGTAGGGTGTCCGTGTAAGGCCGCTGGGCCTTGGTCTCAGTAGCACTGGTAATTTCGGGACCTAGATGCCATCTTAAGTCCAGGCATCGCCAAGAAAGGAGGGCTCCCTTGAGCTTCGGCGGGTCTCCGACACCGCAGTTTGGAGCTCACGCCGCAAGTCCGTATTGTGGTACCAGCGGTGGGAGCGGGTGCGGTAGCACGCTGATTCCTGTCGCCGCTGGTGATGTCCGCTTTGGGCTGCGCCGCTTAGAGCCTGCAGTTAGTAGCGGGCGGGCGCCATCTTGCCGTCATCAGCCCGAGTCCCGTTTTCTTCGGTTTTCCCACAGTAAAACCCTCAGATGTTGGGTCTTGGGGGAACCTTCAGACGCAGCTCACCCTCCGATCCTTGTCTGTTGTTTTTTCCGTCCAAAACGGTGCTGGAAAACGGGCGACGTGCTGGCCCGATCGTGGAGCCTCAGCAGAGCACGTCCGCTCTCATAGCCGGCTTGGCCACGCCCCCCCAATCTAGATACTGTTATACGTGAGGTTATTCATTTCGGGGGATTGTTGGGTATCAAAATTAATTGGGCTAAGTCCAGCATTTTTCCCCTCACGAACAAAGCACCACAGTTCGAATCGGAGGTCCCATTGACATGGGCAACGGAGCCGGTTAGATACCTGGGTATATCGCTCAGTTGAGACATGGAGGAACTGTGGAGTAGTAACTACGGTAGAACACTGGCCTGGCTGGAGGACAGAATTCCAGTATGGAATCGCCTTCCTTTATCCTTATCGGGAAGATTGGCAATAGCTAAAATGGTGGTTTTGCCCACATCTCTATACTTATTTGTAAACCTCCCATTGCTACTTTCTGCCCATTTTCTCCACCACCTAAGAACACAACTAATTTTGCTTGCATGGGCCGGTAAACAACCCAGAATTGCATGGGAGATTTTTACCCTCCCTCTGCGCCAGGGCGGGCTCAATGCACTTGATTTAGCACTATATGCACTGTGTGCCCAAGCCCAATATGTTCATTTCTGGTTATATCCTACCAAATTTCAACCACCTGTGGCTGTTGAGGCTGACTTAACCCACCCCACTCCTCTGTCCATGGCATTATATCAACCATACAAGCGCAGAGGTTACTAAGATTGACTGTGTGAGATGGGCATGGGACGGACTGAGACCCCATGCTAAGCTTCAATGTATATACGCCCCATCCATTCCTATTGCTAACAATCCAATAATACCTGCACTGTTGAACTCAGGAGCAAAATCTAGAGCGCATAAGTGGAAGCTGATCACATTTGCGGACTTATACCTAGAAGTTCAAACAAAATTACCAAGCGGGTCCCTACTAGATACTATGTACCACAAATATTTTTTTTACTAAGTACCAAAAAATATATATTGTACTGGTGTTTAGAGAAATACATAAAAACAATATAATTATATCATCACAATGAGTCAGAACCAACATGCAAAAAATACAATCGAAATGTATAAATAACTAAAATTCACATGAACATATATCAATAAATATTTATTAACATTTGTATACACAATCACTTTCATAAAAAAGGTTAAAAAAACATTTCATATTGCTATATACAATCATTCAGAAAACAGAATTGTAAATGACTTGAAAACAAAGTTGTCGACGCTGCGTTTCGGTGAGTGAATGTATAGACACCTTCCTCAGGACAGTTTTCTAGACAATAAAAACATTATAACATTATAAAAACACACATTATGGCATTGTAAAAACACATGTTGCTGACATCACTGTAGTATTGTTATAAAAAACTATAAAAAACATTTTTAGTACATAAACTTGTAGCTACATTCTATTTACTCTATTATTACCAGCACATTCAAATGTATCTCCTCTTTTCTTTACACATAAATATTACAGAACAAATAAACCACCAAAATTACTAAACACCATAGTCATAAAAAATAAATAAACACATACCTAAAAGTGTTAAAAACAGGACTAGAATTCAATACTTCTAGACCTTTATATGACACAATTAGTGGAAGTGAGGGAGTAAGGATGATCACCTCGTCAAAGTACCTTAGATGCCAAAAAAAGAAGAATATATTTAATCAATGATAGTAATTAATCCACGGTGTATCCAACTTGGATTTAAAACCAATACCAAACAACGTACCTTGCGATAATGAGTTAAGTCGGTATATGTATGTACATTGATGCCACCGTGTATTTATCATGCACTGGAATCCCCAAATGCTGGAAAATAGATATACAAAGGTATTAATACCCATGATCTACAGGCGGGCAAATTAATGAGCGACCAGCGCTATAACTACATCTTACCAGAAATTTGAAAAGAACTGGAACCAATCACAAGGTAAGGGGTACGTCGTAACAACAATCCCCAAGATCGACAAAAGTGCCACTGAATTCAATCAATATCTAGGGCAACAGTTGTTCAGGCATATATGCAGCCGTAGTGATAAGTACCTATGATCAAAAAGATATGCAAGTCAAAGTAAACCATATACTCTAATCTATTTTATGGTCGTTCTTAAAGATATTAATCGACAAATAGCCACATGTAAACATGTGAATCATAGATTCCCCAAAAAATAATGGCATCTACTTTTATGTTCCATATTATTTTTTAAGACTGTTGTGGTTACGTCTACTAAAAACTCACGACATATATTGTAAAGCGTGATAATTATTAACTAGAAAGGGGATCTATTTAGCTAGTCATTATTATTGTTCATAATCAATAATCTACCTCAGTACCCCCTCTACATGTTTAATCTTGATATCTAAAAACGCACATTCAATTTTACTCATATTAAAAGTAAATTTCAGGTTATCATCTCCCAAATTTATCCACTGTATAAACTCAATTAGATTCTCTGATGTACCTGTCCAAATAAAGAACACATCATCTATATATCGGGACCAGTTTGTGATGTTCTCAAAAAAGGTGCCAAATCATTAAAAATATGTTTATCCTCAAACTGTGCTACATATAGACAAGCCAGACTGGGAGCACAAGTAGCTCCCATACTGGTGCCCTTGATCTGTTTATAAAATTCTTTACCAAATAAGAAAATGTTATTTTTTAATATAATCTTCACACATTCAACTATAAATGTCGCATGGGGGGATAGGTCAGCATCTTCAATATTAAGCAAGTCCTCAATCATCTGAATAGTATTATTTTGTGGAATATTGGTATACAATGCCTCAATGTCTAAAGTCACAAGGCATTGTGTCTCAGGGTTGAAATTTAAGTGTTCTATCTTCTGAATCATATCAGTGGTGTCTTTGATATACGCTTTTTGTTGTATTACCAATGGTTGTAGGAAGATGTCTACATACTTGCTGAGGGGCTCAGTTAAGGAGTTAATACTAGAGACAATTGGTCTCATCGGTGGATCCTCTATATTTTTATGTACCTTAGGAAGGCCATATAATGCTGGAATAGTCGGGTTATTATTACCCAAAAAGTTAAATTCGTCAATGCAAATAATGCCATCTTCTTTGGCGAAATTCAATAAATCAGTAATGTTTCTTGTTAAGGTATTCCACTCTTCTTTACTTGACTTTTGGTAATGATGACTATTGTTCAAAAGTATATGCATTCTCTTATTATAATCTTCAGTTTGCATTACCACAATACTACCACCTTTATCCGCTGGTTTTATGGTCAGTTCATGGCATTGTTCCAATGTCTTAAGAGCCAACCTTTCACGGGCATTAAGATTATTGTTCACCCAGATTTTTTTGTCCAATAGATCACTTATACTCTTTTCCACAACCCGTTCAAATACTTCTATATCTTTATTAACTAAGTTTATTTGGGGTGTCCAAGTAGATTTAGGTTTAAGGCCCGATTTGTTATCTGTTTGAGGTTTCTCTTTTCCTTCAAAAAAGGCATTTAATCTAATCTTTCTAAAGAAACTTTGTAAATCTCTCTCCAGGTTATATCTGTCCACCGGGGAGGTGATGGCATATCCTAAGCCTTTCTCTAACACGTATATCTCTTCTTGTGTCAGAGTCCTGTGGGAGAGATTTATAATGGGAGCCTTATCCATTAGTCCCACTTCTTCTGGCTCCTGGTGTTGGGGCGATTTTGAAACTGATTTTGTGGGTGGAAATTGCCTCTCCCCCTTCCCCTCCCTCTTGTTTGTCCATAGTTCTTGTGGCGTTTTTCTAAAAAAGATAATGTCTCTCTACTAGAACTAGGGCCGCATAGAGAGTATTTACGGTCATGTCGGGAACAATTGTTCTCAGCGCAGTTCATGTCTCATTTTTAGGTAGCTGAGTGGCGCAATCAGTGTTACGCGGTGAATGCATGCCGTGTTTTGATTAATAGATGTAATAGATGTAATTATAATCATCTTGGATAGGAGTATGGATTATATAAGTAGACGTTATTAGGTTGGTCACGTCGGGAACAATTGTTCTCAGCGCAGTCCATATTTCGTTTTGAGGTAGATTATTGATTATGAACAATAATAATGACTAGCTAAATAGATCCCCTTTCTAGTTAATAATTATCACGCTTTACAATATATGTCGTGAGTTTTTAGTAGACGTAACCACAACAGTCTTAAAAAATAATATGGAACATAAAAGTAGATGCCATTATTTTTTGGGAATCTATGATTCACATGTTTACATGTGGCTATTTGTCGATTAATATCTTTAAGAACGACCATAAAATAGATTAGAGTATATGGTTTACTTTGACTTGCATATCTTTTTGATCATAGGTACTTATCACTACGGCTGCATATATGCCTGAACAACTGTTGCCCTAGATATTGATTGAATTCAGTGGCACTTTTGTCGACCTTGGGGATCGTTGTTACGACGTACCCCTTACCTTGTGATTGGTTCCAGTTCTTTTCAAATTTCTGGTAAGATGTAGTTTTAGCGCTGGTCGCTCATTAATTTGCCCGCCTGTAGATCATGGGTATTAATACCTTTGTATATCTATTTTCCAGCATTTGGGGATTCCAGTGCATGATAAATACACGGTGGCATCAATGTACATACATATACCGACTTAACTCATTATCGCAAGGTACGTTGTTTGGTATTGGTTTTAAATCCAAGTTGGATACACCGTGGATTAATTACTATCATTGATTAAATATATTCTTCTTTTTTTGGCATCTAAGGTACTTTGACGAGGTGATCATCCTTACTCCCTCACTTCCACTAATTGTGTCATATAAAGGTCTAGAAGTATTGAATTCTAGTCCTGTTTTTAACACTTTTTAGGTATGTGTTTATTTATTTTTTATGACTATGGTGTTTAGTAATTTTGGTGGTTTATTTGTTCTGTAATATTTATGTGTAAAGAAAAGAGAGAGATACATTTGAATGTGCTGGTAATAATAGAGTAAATAGAATGTAGCTACAAGTTTATGTACTAAAAATGTTTTTTATAGTTTTTTATAACAATACTACAGTGATGTCAGCAACATGTGTTTTTACAATGCCATAATGTGTGTTTTTATAATGTTATAATGTTTTTATTGTCTAGAAAACTGTCCTGAGGAAGGTGTCTATACATTCACTCACCGAAACGCAGCGTCGATAACTTTGTTTTCAAGTCATTTACAATTCTTTTTTCTGAATGATTGTATATAGCAATATGAAATGTTTTTTTAACCTTTTTTATGAAAGTGATTGTGTATACAAATGTTATTAAATATTTATTGATATATGTTCATGTGAATTTTAGTTATTTATACATTTCGATTGTATTTTTTGCATGTTGGTTCTGACTCATTGTGATGATATAATTATATTGTTTTTATGTATTTCTCTAAACACCAGTACAATATATATTTTTTGGTACTTAGTAAAAAAAATGTTGTGGTACATAGTATCTAGTAGGGACCCGCTTGGTAATTTTGTTTGAACTTTCCCTGTCCCTGATTGGACTTGAAGGGTATCTCCCTTGTTTTTATTGCTTATACCTAGAAGGCCACTTTCTCCCCCCACGTGCACAGCCTGATACCCCCCAACCAACGGTAATGGATGTACTTTTATACCAACAGCTGCAAGCTACTTGTCACACACTACACAGTACATTCCACCAGCCTCCACCCACATTAAACGCCCTGGAGCATTTGTTAACCAATGCCTCACACCATAAGCTGATTCCATGCCTGTACGCTATCATGCAAGACAAGGGGCCTATATATATCCCCAGAGCCCACGATCAATGAATGGCAGACAGAACCGCCCATAACGGCAGATTAATGGGCGTCCTGCTGCAAACAAACTGCGGCTCTATCACCCAACTACAGATTACGTCTTATACATTTTAAATTTCCACACAGAATATACCGCACACCTATACAACCACATCGTATGGGCCTGAGAGAGGAGGCGAAATGTGTGCGCTGCTCGATGCCCCAGGCCTCATTCCTACATCTTGCTTGGGAATGTCCCAAAGTTGCGGACTATTGGCATTCAGTGCACAACAGCCTCCAACAGATTACTGGTCACCCTTTAGCACAGATACTGATAGTGAGCCTTCTGGGGTACGTTAAAAATGTGCCACCAGAGCATAGACCTTTGACTGCTATGCTCCTATTATTGGCCATGCGTCAACTTACTAAACATTAGGGGGGAAAGGCTGCACCTCAGGCTGAACTTTGGTTGCAGAATGCAGGCTACTGTCATGAACAATTAGCTGCCTATTGGAAATAGCTACCCCCTACCACCCGACCTAAAGATATATGGGAAACATTCCTGGCATACCTAAGATTGTGGGATGCCACCAAACCACGTGCGTAAGCTGACTGCACTCAGTAGATATAGTCCAGGGGAGGTCTCGAAATGAGCAGTTCAGCAATTGGTTGTAATGTGTGACCCGTTATTTTGATGTGAGCTCCATTGTAATATGGCTTCTCTAGCTGTCTCCACAAAGATGGCCCAAACAGGCGTCAACTTTGATTTGTGGAATGTCAGTGATAATAGTGTAGGGCAGGATATGTAATTCAGTAGGAAACTATGATACTAACTGCACATGACATTTATGCTCCTTCCTCCCCTCTTCCCCTCCTCCTACCCCCCACTCCCTAACATTTACTTGCCTGCTGTAGTTGTTGAGGCTGTGGCCTTGTTTGTATTGCTATCTGAAATGCCAATAAAAGATGGAATGGAATTTAGGGATACCTAGCAGAATTCTAGCGGCCGCATTTTGTATCATCTGAAGTTTGTTGATATACTTTTCTTGTAAGTTCATGTAGAGGCTCTTACAGTAGTCTATTTTGGATAGAACTAAGGAGGAAATGATTGTCTTTTTGGTGTTATCTGGGATGAAAGGGAGAATTTTTTTGATCATCCTGAGAGTGTAGAAGGAAGATGAGATCACGGCCATTACTTGGGTGCTATAATTAAGCCTGTTATCGGTCTGAACTCCCAGGTTCTTGGCTTTTGCCACAGGGGTAGGAAGAGGGCCTAGTTCTTCTGGCCACCATGCAGGGGTCCAGGCTGGTGAGAGGTTCCCAAAGATTACCACCTCAGTTTTTTTCTCTGAGTTGAGCTTCAGACAATGACTATTCATCCAAGGGCTGATAGCACGCATACAGTTACAGAAATTGGTGGGAAGATTGGGATTGTTGTTAAATGCCGATACCACTAGTTGAGTGTCGTCGGCATAGAATTTTATAGAGAAACTGAAGGTCTTGATTAGAGTGGCTAATTCTGTAACATAAATGTTAAATAATGTTGGGCTGAGCAAGGATCCCTGAAGAGCCTCGCACAGAAGTGAAAAAAGGGAGGATTCGTACTGGCCTAATGCAACAGTTTGTGTTCTCTGGGAGAGAAAGGAGGTTAGGAGGGACAAGGCCTTGCCTCTAATTCCTAGCTCAGCCAGGCGATTGACCAGAGTCTTGTGGTCCACTGTATCAAATGCTGCTGATAGATTTAGGAAAATAGGAGCTGCAGAACCTCCTCTGCCTAGTGCATCTCCTTGGTGGCTTTAATTAGAGCTGTCTCTGTGCTATGCCCAGATCTGAATACGAACTGCGTCGGTTCCAGTAAATGGTTGTCTTGAATGAATTGTGAGAGTTGTGTATTCATTATTTGTTTCTACAACTTTTGCAGGTAGGGGAAGACAAGAGATTGGGCGATAGCTGCTTGAGTCAGCAGGGTTTAGTGTGGGGGTTTTTATAAGTGGAAGAATGGGAAGCTTTGTTTCTATATGGAAGGAAAGATACCAGTGGTAAACATGGAGTTAGAGATCAATGAGAGGTTAATGGCTATCAACTCGGGGCCAATTTAAGCGTTGCCGGGGGGCAGGGGTCTGATGGATACCCGGACTTTAAACTGTTAAGCATAGTGATTATTAGCTCTGGGGAAGTGAGGAGAAATTCTGTAAAGAGTGAGTGGTCGGGGGTTGCCAGGATGGACTGCTCCTTGACACCACCTTTTGTTGAGGGATGGAATTCTGAGAAAATTTGATCCACTTTGTCCCTGAAGCTGAAGGCGAGTTTGTTGCAGAACTGTTGACTGTGGCTGACTGTCTGGTTGCTAGGGACAGTGATGAGCTTGGTCACCACCTGAAATTACTTCTTGGTGGAGTCTTTGGCTGCTTCGATTTGTTGATTAAAGAAGTTACTTTTTTCTTTTACTAGGAGGTTTTTGCATTTCATCAGTGCTAGTTTATAAGAGTTTTTCTCGCGGGTATCATAGTGCATGCGCCAGCGTCTTTCCTGCCTTCTGCAGGCTTGTTTTTTCAATCTAAGAGCCTCAGTGAACCAATGGGTGGAAGGTTTGCTTCTGTTTCAGTGGAAGTGTTTGGGTGGGGTTAACTTCAGGAACGTTGAATTGAGCCAATCTGTATAAAGGGAAGCGGCTGACTCCGTGTCCTGTGGGAGGGTGGGTTGAGACAGAGGGAGGTGTTGAGTTAGTGTGTTTGTGTCGATTTTAGCCCAATCCCTCCTATGAATGGAGTCCTATGATTGCGGACAAGAGCGAAGGTCAGGGGGGACCGTAAGTCTAAAGATAATGGCATGGTGGTCTGACCAGCTGAGTGGTAAGATATCCTCTACGGTAATACAGGCATTGCTAGTAAACAAACTGTCCGGAGTCTGTCCGGCCAGATGAGAAGGCTGTTTAATTAGTTGTGACAGTCCTAGTGTAGCCAACATCTTGAGTAATGCTTTAGTATCTTTATCTGGCTGAGATTCTAGGTGAAAATTAAAGTCACCTAATATAGTGAAGTCCTTGGCACAAAGACTGGCTTTGAGTAGCACACTAAGGTTGTTAATAAACCTGGTTCTGGGACCGAGTGGCCGGTAAATCAAAAGGCCTTTGAAGGAGTGTTTATGGTTTAATTCTAAGTTAAAAAGAAGGGCCTCGCAGTCGGGAGATGGTACTGCTTCAAAGGTGGCTGCGAACAAGTCCCGGTATATTATACCTAAACCGCCCCCTATATTTTTAGGTCTGTCTAGCCTGTATAAAGAGAAACCAGTGGGTACTGCAATGGCGAAATCAGGGCTAGATGCCGCATCTGCCGAGGTTTCTGTAATGAATAGAATGTCCAGTTTCTGGCTGTCTAAGAAATAGGCTATTTCAACTTTGTGTTTTGGGAGGGAATGCGCATTGATAAGAGCGCTACAAAGCTTAGATGCTTGTCTGGCCATATGATCAGGAGGAAGTGAAGAGGATTTGCTCGGGGTGAGGTCGAAGGACTTGGCTAGGTCGAGACTGCAGTTGGGGCATTTTAAAGAGGAAAAGAGAAGGGTAGGAGTGAGGCGCAGCTAGTGGAACGTGTTGGGTTTAGCATATGGAGTTCCTTACCGGTGTGGGTGATTTTGACAGCAGGCTGGCAGGCGAGAGTGGCAGGGGTCCTGGCGCTAGACACAATCCGGGCGCAGATGGGCACGCCTTTGGCATGCCTAGCGCCAGAACCCCTACAGCCTTCGTTATATATCCCTCCATAAAGACTGGGGGCGTGTCCTGATTATAGGTGCCGAAAGGCAATCGTAAAAAATGCGGGGAAAAGCAGAAGGGACTTTCTGACGGGGGTCTAGTAACCCCTTCAGCCCTCAGAGGCTCCCCTGTGAGTGGCTGAATACAGGTAAAATAAAATTAGTTAAAATAACAGTGTAAAATGTGAGTTGCAGGAAGTGGTAAGGAGGCAGACTAGTGCTGTCTCTTTCCTAAAAAGTTAAAAAACGATTTTCCCTACCTGTGATTGCATCATCTCTTCTTTTTTTTTAAATTACATTTCTTTAACTCTCTTTGCCTGTGGTTGTTACAGTTTAAAATTGTAGTTTTAACCTGCCCGTGATTGCATAATTTATCACCTGTTTTTGTGTTTAAACTTGTGGTTTTTCCTGCCCGTGACTGCTTCCATTTAACCTGTTGAATTGTGGGATTTGCAGTCCAAACTCTGTCGTTTTTCCCTCTCATTCCCAGTGACTATCAGTTTTTCCCTCCAAATTTCTTCTTTGCTCTGTGCTAAGACCTGTATGTTAAGCAGTGCACCCCCAGCCACCATTTTGTGTTAACAAGTCAGTGAAACCAGCACCCCCTCCTCCCCCCCCCCCCCCAGCAACAGGGATATTCTACATCAGAGGGTGCTCTGAGGCAGCAGTAATCTGCTGTGAGCTGTTTAAACTGTGTTTAATAGGGACTGTGCACTTCGTTTTTTGGCCAGGAGAGGGAGTAAAGTTTTATACAAACAGTATTGTTAGAGGACAAGTTTGTTAGGCCCTTACCTGCAGAAGTCCAAAGTGTGGATTGAGCCTGTCTGTCTCCTAGGAGATTTCTGAATAGATGAGCAGCTCCCCAGTCCCAGCCCCACCCCCAGGCCAGCAGACCCAGGACTGCTGATTGGTTTCCCCAGCTCCAAGTAAATCTGAGCCCTCCTCTCACAAATGCCCAGGCCCCTTAAGGCTTTGCTGGGTGCACCCCAAATCATTCTCCTCCATCTTGTGAGTTGCAGCCTACCTGTGCCCCAGATTGCAGTGAGCAGAGTCCAGGAAGTGGTAAGGAGGCAGACTAGTGCTGTCTCTTTCCTAAAAAGTTAAAAAACGATTTTCCCTACCTGTGATTGCATCATCTCTTCATTTTAATTTTTTTTTTATTTGGAAATTTCTCTAACTGTCTTTGCCTGTGGTTGTTACAGTTTAAAATTGTAGTTTTAACCTGCCCGTGATTGCATAATTTATCACCTGTTTTTGTGTTTAAACTTGTGGTTTTTCCTGCCCGTGACTGCTTCCATTTAACCTGTTGAATTGTGGGTTTTGCAGTCCAAACTCTGTAGTTTTTCCCTCTCATTCCCCGTGACTATCAGTTTTTCCCTCCAAATTTCTCCTTTGCTCTGTGCTAAGACCTGTATGTTAAGCAGTGCACCCCCAGCCACCATGTTGTGTTAACAAGTCAGTGAAACCAGCCCCCCCATTTCGCCCCCCCAGCAACAGGGATATTCTACATCAGGGGGTGCTCTGAGGCAGCAGTAATCTGCTGTGAGCTGTTTAAACTGTGTTTAATAGGGACTGTGCACTTCGTTTTTGGGCCAGGAGAGGGAGTAAAGTTTTATACAAACATTATTGTTAGAGGACAAGTTTGTTAGGCCCTTACCTGCAGAAGTCCAAAGTGTGGATTGAGCCTGTCTGTCTCCTAGGAGATTTCTGAATAGAGGAGCAGCTTCCAACTCCCTGGCCAGCAAACCTTGTCTGAGGTAGCTGGGACCTTATATAGTCTGCTATTGTTTGGTACATGTGTACACTGATTGGTGGTTGTATCTGGTGTTTCTATTGGATTAGGGTCAGTGTCCTCATTGGTTGGGTATTTGAGGGTTCTGATTGGTTTCTGGGGCTGTGACACAATCAATGTAGGGTTGGGACTAGGGCTAGGGTTAGGATTTCTATTGGAAGTAGGGACTAGGGCTTCCTGTGTTATTGGTTGTTGGGACTAGGGTGGGGCTAGCGCTAGGGTTAGGCCTTTAATTGGAAGTAGTGATTAGGGCTTCTGGTGTGATTGATTGCTGGACTAGGTGTGGGACTAAGAGTATGGTTAGGCTTTCTATTGGAAGTAGGGACTAGGGCTTCCTGTGCCATTGGTTGCTTGGACTTGGGTTGGGACTACTGGTAGGGCTAGGGCCTCTATTGGACGTACAGATCAGGGTTTTTGAAACTGATTGGGTGCTTGGACTAGGGCTAAGATTGGCTGTAAGGTCCTGGTCTCCTATTGGTTCTAGAATTTAGGGCTAGTGTTGTGATTGGATAGTGTTAGGGCTAGGGTTCCCATTGGCTGAAGGGGTCGCCTGATTACTAGGGCTATAAAAGGCCAAGGCTTAGGGCGTCTCAGCCCAGGCGTCGAGGCTAAGGGCAGAGAGGACAAGTGCAGTTGCCTGTTTCAGCCTGTAAAGGGCGGAGAGGACAAGGGCAGTTGCCTGTTTGAGCCTGTAAAGGGCGGAGAGGACAAGGGCAGTTGCCTGTTTGAGCCTGTTCGAGACTGGTCGGGACCAGGGCCAGAAATGCTGCCCATGTTCCCATTCAGTAATACCCACTCCACACCATCCACATCCACAAACATAGTAACACACTCACACCAAATGTACACCACACACAACCCTATGCACAAACCAATGTACCAGCATATACTACAAAACCAACCAAACCACATCTATACACCCTTCTATTCCAACTCATAAACACATCACCACCCCCTCTACCTTACAACCTCCTCTCACAAACAGTACTATACAACCAAATCCATTGCATGAAACAAATACACCAGCACCCCTTTTCACTACTCCTCAAAAACAAAACATATCACACACACCAGCACAACAAGATCTTCAAAGCACAACACCTCATAATACTTACCATCACAAAATACAAACATACACCCACCTTTCAAACCACACAAAGGAACAAACTCCAATGCCAAGCTTTCTCTCTTCCACCACACCCAACACAGATACAGCAATTCTCTTCTAACCGCCTCTCATCCATTGGACAATTTAGAACCTTACTACATGACCCACATGCTGCACCACCACCCCTGACTCATACACCTTCTGCCCTAAACACACGCAAACAATATAAGCAACGTGCCACACCTCACAACTTTGCTTCCCCATGTCTACTGCACAACAATATTACACCACGAAAACAACACAGCACACCAACTCACTCTCAAACACCATCTCCACCACATACACACACAGACCCATCAAAATGCCTTCTTAGCATGCTGGATGAGGAACATGATACAGAACAGCTACACGATTGCTATCCTAATACAGCTAATGCCAGCACTAAAAACACACCTGCTACAAACCCACACAATACTGATCACTCTTCTACAAAACAAAGTCTCACTATCACCAAAGGCCATTCTCTAAACTGTCTACTAATAAATGCTCGATCCCTCTCTAAAAACAAACATCACATCTACGACCTTCTCACAGATGCAAAACCAGACATACTATTCATAACTGAATCATGGTTGGGAGATGATATGGCTCCAGTCCTGCATGAAGTCATTCCTCTAGGCTATCAAACGATCACCCACAATCGTATAGGCAAAAGAGGAGGTGGTCAAGCTGTTGTGTTCAGGCAAACATTACATATCACTAAAGTTAACGACATCTCCATAAAGAATTGTGAGGCTCTTCTAACAAGATGCAATCCTACACCGTCTTCCTCCTTTAACTTCCTGCTCCTTTACAGACCTCCACCTAGCAAGGCGACATTCCCAGACGCACTTCTAGACACAGTTTCAAACCTGATAACAATACACTCCAACCTATGCGTTCTGGGTGACCTCAACATTTGGTTTGACAAACCCAATATGACCCATCCAAAAACAATAATCACTGGCCTAGACGCACTGAACCTGCATCAGATTGTACACAAACCCACACACATCGCTGGACATATCCTAGATGTCATTTTTGCTAATACTGAACTAGTTACCTTTCAAACTATAACTCCAGTCACATGGTCAGACCACCACTTGCTTGCTTTCCAACATAAAACAACACTAAGTGACTCACCTAAAACTACCTTCCATCCATCCACCTATCGGCCGTGGAACAAACTCAATTTGGAACACTTAGAAACACAACTAACATCCAGTACAAATCTGGAAACAATAAATTCTGTTCGAAAACTAAATGAGTGACTACAGGAAGCTTTTGACATCCTGATACCACTCAAAACCACACAACAGAACAAAAGAAAAAAAGCGCCGTGGAGAAACATATCAATAAAAGACATAAAACAACTAATTAGAAAGCTGAAACGTACATGGCTCAAAACAAACGCCAAACAAGACAAACTTCACCTACAGAAAATTAACAGATTATACAAGTCAGCTATCAAAAAAGCTAAGAAAAGGTACTATTCAGACAGAATTCAAAATGCTAAATGTGCAAATAAAGAATTCTATAAAATACTCAACGAATTTCGCAAACCAAATTGCCTAGAACTAACTCATCCTGTTACTCAAGATTTCACAGACAAACTGGCAAATCATTACATGGACAAAGCAGACACATTGGACTCATACTTAAAACAGAAACAAAGCACCAGCACTAACCCTTGTACAAAACAACAATCCAAGAATACCCTAACCCAGCCTCTCCGTTCCTTCCAACACATCTCACACGATGAATTTATGGACCTGGTCAAAGCAAGCAGGCCTGACGGCAGCCCTTCTGACCCCTGTCCACCACAAACTTTCAAGACAATTCTTTTAACAACCTCTGCTGCCACTCCAGTAAGAAGAATCATCAACGATTCCTTAACTACCGGAATATTTCCAGAAGAACTCAAAAAGTCACACATACGCCCTTTACTGAAGAAAACAAACTTGGACCCGCTGAACCCTGACAACTACAGACCCATTACAAATGGACCTTTCCTGGGCAAACTGATAGAAAGAGCAGCGTTCGCCAAGATGTCACAATTCATTGAAGAGAATGACATACTTTCAGACTTCCAAACAGGATTCCGTCCGGGAAGAGGCACTGAATCTGCCCTCCTTGCCATCTGGGATGACCTGAAGAATACAGTAGACCGCAACGGGGTTGCTGCGCTACTCCTCTTGGACCTCTCGGCTGCCTTTGACACGGTTGACCATGACACTCTGAAACAAAGACTCTATGAAGCCGGCATGGAGGGAACTGCTCTCGACTGGATCGCGTCCTACCTTCGAAACAGAACTAATGTCATCCATACCCCACCTTTCTCGTCCAAACCATACTCCACAAAAGCAGGTGTCCCTCAAGGCTCTATCATCTCGCCCATGCTTTTCAACATCTACATGAAGTCATTACCGGAACTGATCAATCAATTTCACCTCACGTGCTATAACTATGCAGATTATACGCAAATACTCCTTCAACTGGAATGCCCCAAAGACATTAGAAAATCCCCAATTTTCAGTTGTCTCAGAGCCGTGGGTCAGTGGATGACTTGGAGCCATCTCAAATTGAATGCTTCCAAAACGGAAATACTCACGTGTGGCAATTGGAAACATTATGACCCGCTTGCCGCCTGGCCTGATGAACTGGGATCACCGCCTAAAGTATCAAAGGAAGTAAGAAACCTCGGATTGACCATGGACTCCAAGCTGTCGATGAATGCCCAAGTGGACAAACTAGCAAGATCAAGCTTTGTCACGATAAAAACTCTGCGACGGATTTTCCCTCATTTTGGATTTCCACACAAAGTCCAAGCTACCATCTCCCTTGTTCTGTCCAAACTCGATTACGCCAATAGCCTCTACCACGGATCACCTTTAACGGCCATGAAAAGACTACAACGGATTCAAAACTCGGCTGCCAGACTACTCTTGCATATCAAACCGCGAGACCACATCTCACCTGCCTTGAAAGCCCTGCATTGGTTACCAGTTGCCAGAAGATCCACGTTCAAGCTACTTTGTATCACCCACAAAGCAATATATGGAATGGGACCGCTCTTCATCAGGAATAAAATCACCAAACACATTCAGCAAAGGAACCTCCGCTCTAAAGGGGCATCTCGCCTCAAAATCCCAAGATGCAAGAAAAAAACCATGGGTGGCACATCCTTCTCTGTTCAAGCAGCCAAACTATGGAACTCTTCACCCCCCAACATAAGATCCACCGACAACCACCTTATCTTCAGAAAACTACTCAAGAATTGGCTCTTCCCCACATAAGCACCATACGCAAACAGAAATTTACAGCATATCCCTCTGTATATAAGCATTTATTTTCACTATAGATATGTACCTATCTTTCAGTCGCGGCTCCTGGTGGGAGTGCTGCGGGGCGGGGGAGGGGCAGGGTGGGGGGTAGTAAACTCCGGCATACGGCCGAACGGAGGTAAGTACAGAAATAAATAAATAAAACGAATTACATTGCGGGCGCTGCAACGCCAAATGGCGATGCGGAGCGCGCAATGTAATTCGTTTTATTTATTTATTTCTGTACTTACCTCCGTTCGGCCGTATGCCATAGTTTACTACCCCCCACCCTAACCCTCCCCCGCCCCGCCCCACCGCCCCGCAGCACTCCCACCAGGAGCCGCGACTGCTATCTTTGTGTATTGCTTTGTATAAACATGTAGAATAATTATATTGTCTAAATAAATAAATAAAAAACAAACAAAAATAAATAAATAAAAAAAATAAAATAAAAAAATCATCTTTGGTCTACATGTACTTGCTTCCATTGTGCATCTATGTACCTACCTCCATGTACTTGGATCTGTGTGTCTGTTACTTTTCTCCTGAAAAAGCATAACCAATGCACTACCCTATTTCTCATCCTGTACCTCTATCAATATCTTTAATCTACATATACTTACCTCCTTTATGCATCTATATACTTTCAATGTACTTATGGATCTATATATTTATCACTTTCTTCTAATTTAGCATTTCAAATGCACTACCCTATTTCTCAGCCTATACTTCTCTCAATATATCTTCTAGCCCAACTTTCTGACTCATCTCAAACTTCTTTCTACTACTCTTTCCAATGCACTACCCTATCTCTCACCCTATACATCTATCAATATATCCTCTACATCCACTCTCTCATTTATCCCAAACCCCATACCACTACTATGATCCCCAAAATAACCCTTTCTAGACTCTCTCCTACTCTACCCTTCCTTGCATCATCTGACACCTCTTTTACTATACCGATCCCCCAAAACAAACCTTTCTAAACTCTCCCCTCTGACTCTTCCCCTCCAAAAACCCTTTTTACTCATCCAAAAGCCTCCTCCTACTGCTATGACCTAAAATAAAAAAATCCCTCCACTATCCTTTTCAATCAAAATAACAGACTAACATGTTCACTTCTCAAATTCCATATTCCACTATACTAATTCACCACTAATCCTTTATGGGTTCCAGTGTAGCGTGCTACTCGCCAATAAAGCGTTTCAACACCACATCAGGGTTACAAGCGCTATATAAATGCAAACCTTTTTCCCTTTTCTACCCCTCCCCAACCCTTCTCAATCCAAATAACTGACTAACATATCCACCACTCAAATTAATTTCATGTTTCACCATACTAATTCAACACTAATCCTTATGGGTTCCAGAGTAGCAAGCTACTCGCCAAAAAAGCGCTTCAAAACCCCATCAGGGGTAGCAAGCGCTATATAAATACAAACCTCTTTCCCTCTTCTATCCCTCCACCTACCCTTCTCTATCCAAATAACTGAATAACATATCCACCACTCAAATTACTTCATATTTCACTATACTAATTTTCAATACTAATCCTTTATGGGTTCCGGAGTAGCGTGCTACTCGCCAGAAAAGCACTTCAACACCCATCAGGGGTAACAGGTGCTATATGAATGCAAACCTTTCTTCCCCTTCTATCCCTCCGCTATCCTTCTCACTCCAAATAACTGACTAATATCCACCACTCAAATTACTTTCATATTTCACCATACTAATTCACACTAATCCTTTATGGGTTTCCGGAGTAGCGTGCTTCAACACTCCATCAGGGGTAACAAGCGCTATATAAATACAAACCTTTTTTCCTTTTCTATCCTTCTGCTATCTTTCCGAATCCAAATAACTGACTAACCTATCCACCACTAAAAAATGTACTTGCATGTTTCACTATACTAATTCAACACTAATCCTCTATGGGTCCCGGAGTAGCATGCTACTCGCCAAAAAAGCGATTTGATGCCTCGTCAGGGGTAGTAAGCGCTATACAAATGCAATTACAATATAATACAATACAATAAAAAAGAACGTGCCTCCCTTTAAGATGGTGCCCAAGCCAGACAGGAGCCAGGCACCTCCAGAAGCGGATACAAGGAAATGAAACGGGCAGTGCAGTTGTGCTCAGGAGGAGCTGCGCAGACGCTCTATTGCCTTCGTTATATACCCCTCCATGAGGAGGGGGCTGTGTCCTGATTAGTGGCGCTGAAGCGCGATTGTAAAAAATGCGGGGAAAAGCAAAAGGCACTTTCTGACCGGTGCAAAGCAAACACAAGGAGATGATGGACGGAGCGCTGAAACTTTTCAGACACTCACCCCCAGTCACAGATCTGGGTTGAATCCATCATCGTTCTTTAGCTCACTTCGCCACCCCAGTTCAGACACAGCTATATGCAAATCAGTCTTGACCCTGTGCCTCATGGGAACAGTCCAGCCCGAACTGCCAAGCCATGTCTTCCCTGGACCGGAAACAAGCACCCTGGGACCGGTTTCGGGCTAACAGCCCTCATCAGCCAGGCTAGCTTGAATCCAGTGGCAAAGTGAGCAAGGGACCCACGTCTGGGCATACCCTGCCAACTTAGGGCGAACAAAGCAAGCACAAGGAGATGATAGACGGAGCGCTGAAACTTTTCAGACACTCACCCCCAGTCACAGATCTCGGCGAAGTGAGCTAAAGAACGATGATGGATTCAACCCAGATCTGTGACTGGGGGTGAGTGTCTGAAAAGTTTCAGCGCTCCGTCCATCATCTCCTTGTGCTTGCTTTGTTCGCCTATAGGCCGGTTCCTCTTCACCTGCATATATCCAGTCATTTATGACCTGAAGCTGCGATGCCCAATAGTACAGCCTGATGTCTGGAATGGCCAAACCCCCATCGTACACCCCTTTTTGTAGCTTGTGGAGCGCAATTCTCGGGGAGCCACCCTCCCACAACAATGTCCGAACTGCCTGCGCTATACGTTTGAATACGGTCGTTGGGACCGGGTAGAGGGTGTTCTGGAGAATATAAAGAAGTCTCGGCAACGTCATCATTTTAAAAAGAGCCGCCCTACCCATGAGGGAGAGCGGGAGAGTGCACCAATGACTTACATCTGCACCTAAGCGACTCATTTGGGGTCCAAGATCCCTGTCCAAGAACACTTTCTGGTCTCGCGTAACATATATGCCCAGATACGTGAATCCCTCAGACACCACTGGAGCCGAGCACCGTGGTGTGGAACCCGGGGGGGGGGGGGTTAGTAACCCGACAATGAAAAGATCACCGACTTCGACCAATTGATATTGTAGCCAGAATAGCTACCGAAGAGCTCAAAGATATGTAGTACACGCGCTATTGAATGATAAAGTCGTGCCAAGTATAAGAGAATGTCGTTGGCGTAAAGGGAAATACGCTCCTCCCATCCCCCAGCGCCGCTATGCCCCAGATCATGGGATCCCTTCTAATCCAGTGCGCCAAGGGCTCCAGCGCAAGAGCGAACAGGAGTGGGGACAGAGGGCACCCCTGCCTGGTGACCCTGCGCAATTGAAAGGATCTGGATAGTGCCCTGTTAACTCGCACTCGGGCCGTGGGTGTCTCATACAAAGCCTAACCCAACCGCAGAAATTAGGACCGAAACCCAACCGTTGGAGAACCATGAACAGATATGGCCACTCGATACTATCAAAGGCCATTGATGCGTCCAGCGCCATCAATGCCGTCTGTTGGGTCTCTGTACCGCCAGTCATGTGCAGCACCCTGTACAGTCTCCGTAGATTATGCCGGGTAGTTCTACTGGGCATGAACCCCGACTGGTCTACGTGAACCAACTCCGTGATGACAGACACCAACCTGTCCGCCAAGGCCTTTGCTAGAACCTTGGCTTCCATATTGATGAGGGAGATAGGACGGTAGGAACTATGGCTGGTCGGGTGGCTTCCCTGCTTTATAAATTACTACTATCGTTGCTGCCCTCTGGTCCAACGGCAGCTGCCCTGTTTCACATGCTTCTAGCAGCATTTCTCGGAGCGGAGGTAGTATAACTGAGGCTTGTCTTTTATATATCTCTACCGGGAGCCCATTAGGACCCGATGCTTTCCCGGATTTAAGGGATCACAGACCTGTGCCCAGCTCTTCCACCGTGAGGTCCGCCTCAAGCTGTGCACGCGCTTCTGGGGACAACACAGGCAAAGCAAAGTCTCTCAAGAATTCTGCACAGTCCTCTTCCGATCTCGTGCAGACTGGTGCATAGACTCGCTCAAAATGTGTGGCAAAGGCCTCTGCTATATCATGGCTGGTGGATTTCAACAACCCAGTCGCATCGCACACTCCCGTCACCCATGATCTATCTCGGTCGCGGCGTTCTAGCCACGCCAGGAGCTTCAGGGCCGTGTCCCCGACATCGTATACTCGATGTTGCGTAGCTTGCGCGTAGGCCCGCGCCTCACCATCTGCCAGGGCTCTAAGGTCTTGCTGTTTCAGCGCCAGTCTGTGTCGCAGGTCCGCACATGAGACAGTTGCACTGTCCCCCTCCACCTGGCTAATTTCTTGCTCCAGTTGCCGAATCTGCAAGGACTCTTCTTTTTTTTGCGCTCCGATCAGCGCCTGTGCCTGTCCCCTCAATACTGTTTTATAGGCCTCCTACATGGTAATGTGTGATTTTACAGACCCTATGTTTTCCTTAAAATATAGTTCCGAGCCCTCGCGGAGCTTATCCCCAATTGTTGGGTCCCGGAGACGCCATGGGTCAATCCTTGGAAATGCAGCTCTATCAATAAACGGGCCTCTAAGAGTGACGCATACTGGAGAGTGATCCGAAATCCCCCGTGCCAAGTGTTTGGAGTTGAGGAAGTCTCCCACCTTGTCATTTCGGGTAAAGAAATGATCTATCCTTGAGAAGTTCTCATGTCGTGCAGAGTAAAAAGTGTAGTGTCTCAATGAAGGGTTATGCGCCCGCCACAAGTCCACCAGACCCATCGCCATGACGAAGTCTGCCAGGCCTCATTCCCCTTGCCTGCCAGTCCGGGAGCCAGACCGGTCCATTTCTGGATCCATGACTGCATTTGTGTCTCCTCCAATAAGGAAGACACCTAGGGGGAGGTCTGTTATGAATGAACTGAACTTTGGGAGGAGGATCGAGTGAAGACCCGGTGGGATGTAGCAAGAGCAAAATACGATCTGACGCCCCTCCCATTTACCCGCAGCCGCGACTAAACATCCTGCATTATCTGTCCATGTTCCTGTGATGACCATGAGTAGTGTGTTGCGTACCAGGATTCCCATCCCCCGGGCCCCGGACATAAACCCAGAGTGGGCTACCAATTTGTACCCAAACCGGTCTAAGGCCTTACATCTACTACCCCGCAAGTGCGATTCTTGGATCAGAACTATGTCTGGGGAGTGTCTCTTAATGTGCTGCAAAACTAATGTGCGCTTGATCTTGTTCTCAAGACCATTGACATTCCAGGTCCACACCTGCATGTTAGCTAGGTCTCCCATGATGGCGAGTGGTGCCTATATTAGTGGAGTGTGCCCTCGCTGGTAGAATATTCTCTGTGTCCGCCTCCAAAAACTGGTGGATATAAAGGTCTTGAGCATTTATCCCCTCCCCCCCAAACAAAATAAACAATAAAACCCCAACTCCCCCCTCCCTGCAACCCTGCTGGGTGAGTCCCCAACCTCCCACCTACCAAACGTGCAGAGTGCCTGTCGCCCAAACTATGCAGAAAAAACATTTCTGAGGAGCCGTGGACTAGCCTCCAGCGTGAAGTAGTCTATGTCTGCTGACGGAGATTATAAGCCTGTATGACTAACCATTGAGGCAGCCCGTCTGCACCCCTATACAAGAAAGGGAAGGATAAATGGGCCATGTACAGTGGCAGACTGATCAAAGGTTGCAGGCCCCCTGCGCCAGGAGGCATCATGTCTCATCCCCTCCCTCCCAGGACACACTGCGACCCTAGAGAGCGTTCACAGAAGAGTGAAGTTCAGTTGCATCAGATTGTTGGGCGTCTCACTGGTCACTTATCTGTCCGTTGTTTCTGCGTCTGACCACTTGATGACTGCTCAGTCTCTTGGTCAAGCTCCTCGCGGCCCTGCTCCGTCCCGGACCGGCGTTGCCCTCCCTTGCGGCTGACAGTTCGCCAGCCCTCCAGCCAGTCGCTGGCATCCGCTGGCGTATCAAAAAAGTAAGCTTTTCCTCCGTCTAGAATTTTGAGCCTGGCTGGAAAGAGCATCATGTATTTTACATCTTGTTCCCGGAGAGACCTTTTGACTGCATCAAAGGAGCGCCTCTGGCGTTGAACGTGCAGCGTAATGTCCAGAAAGAAGCGGATGGTGGCATTTTCATGCTGGAGATCGCCATGCAGACGTGCCGCTTGCAAGATGGCATCCCTGTCCCTGAAATTCAGGATGCGGGCAATAATCGTATGTGGGGGGGCCCCAGGGCGAGGCCTGCCTCCCAGAGCCCTATGAGCACGTTCTACTGAGAAAAAGTTCGACAGGCGCTTAGGCTTCAGGTGATTCACGATTAGGTCCTCCAGGAACAAGGCCGTTGACGGTCCCTCCATTCCCTCCGGCACCCCCACCACGCGAATGTTATTACGCCGGGCTCTCCCCTCCTGGTCCTCAAGCCGGGCGTAGATGTCCGATTGATTTTTGGTGAGAGTGGCAACCTGGTCCTCGAGACGCTTAGGTTTTTGACTGTAGGCCCCCAATGCCCGCCTCCGCCGTGGATACCTTCTGAGTAATTTTGCGGAGGTCTGCGCGCAGGAGATTCACTTCCTCTGTTACGGAGTCGAGCTTCGGCTCCAGAGTGCCTTTCAGCTCCCTGATGGCCGTCATGATGTCTCTCAGGGATGGGTCTGAAGTGTGGTCATCAGTGTCCTCCCGCGGGTCTCCTCCTGTCGCCCCCTCCTCACGACCCATGGCCACGGTGTACTTATCGATTTGGTTGGTCAGTCCAGGCCCCGGCGCTCTATTGCGGCCCATGGCGCAGTCCAATGTTCACCTGAGGTATTGCCCGAGGAGTAAAGGTGTCTTCACAGACGCCGACACCTCACGGAACCCTCCCCGGCTGCACAGGGTGTCATTTCGCCGTATGCCACAACCACCACCAAGCCGCAGGTTCCACTCACCAGGCAGGGGTAGCAGGGAGTAGGCCTTCCTGCTTTACATAGACAGCAGTGCCTCGCACACCCCAGCAAGCCAGGATCACCACTCCATTAGGTGGTGGAAAGTCTCAGGAGTTGTCAGGACGTAGTGGCAGTCTCCACTGCCCAGGATCGGGAGACTCTGCCCACGCGTGTGTCCGATGGGGGAGGGGGACCACACTGCCAATATCTCTCAGGGCCGCCAAGGCACTACAATATCCAGTGCACAGAATGCTTTCAGGCCACAATGGTCAGCAGTTCAGGCCCACAGGTGTCGGGCTCGCCACGCGCACGGCCGGGGACCGGGGAGCAGCTTGATCTCCCGGCCGCTGTGCCACTGACCTTCGCCGCTCTCCGGAGCCGCACACAGATCAAACCTCCCACACTCCGGTAGGCGCACGTTGTGTCTCCGCAGTTCTTCTACGGCATCGGCAAAGTCACGGTAGCCCGTTCGGGGCTGCTGCCACCCTCCACCGCAGATGAGCAGCTCGATTGAAGGCCGCCGCTTACAGGTCCCGGGAGGGCACCATCTTGTTTTCGCGAGCCGCGGACCGCGACTCGACTTCACACGGTTCTCTGTCCACGTCCGTGAGGCTCGCCCACACCGCGCTGTCACTGCCTCTTCCCTGCCACACTGCCGCCCGCAATCTGCCTGCTGGGCCGAGGATTGTGACGGATTTAACGGGCTAATGCGCCGTCAACTAGCGCAGCACGATCAACTTGCGGCCATCTTCCGCGGCTGCTAGCCAAGCCCCCCCAGCCTAAACAGTTTTGATGCTTTCAACCACAAACCAATGCACAAAAAATACAGAAACAAGCATTCATCAAACAAATACACAAATGATGAAATAGTTTAATTCAGAAACAAATATAAAAATAATCTAAATTTTAATTACAATAGGAAGGTTGGAGCGTTTCTAAATTCAATTGAGGGCACTCATCGTTTATACTATATTCTGCTTGATGCACTTGCGCTGCTGCTAGGAATCAACCTGAGAAAATTAACTTAATTTTTCGCCTCCAATTTCAAATTCCTATTCATTTACAGAATGTTTTAAAATTTTCAGTTGTGCATTTTACTTCTTTATTTATATACACTTTATTATTCTGTTAATATTATTTAATTTTCTAAGCAGTCACGGACCCCCTGAGAAGCCTTTGCAGACCCCCAGGAGTCCACAGATCACAGGCTAAGAGCCACTGCACTAGAGAAATGCCACATCCTCACTAGGACAATAGAAAGGGAAAGCCCCAAGAGAAGAGGATCATATCTATCCAGGCACGCTCTGCAGAGGCAGCAAGGGCAAATCAACAATGGGTGATTGATGTTGATCCTAGTTTCAGGGAAGATGCCTTGAAATACTGTCAAAGGGAAGTCAAACATATTCAACAGAAACAGTCAACTTAAGCTAATACATCTCAGAAATTTACATAGAACATATTGCACCCCATTAGTAATGACAAAATATGTCAGTACCATTTCGGACACTTGCTACAGATGAGGTATTGTAAAAGCCGGGTTTCTGCACCTAGGATGGCCTGGCCAGGACTAGCGGGCTTTGGCAACAGGTTCTCAGGGCACTAGGTGAGTCGCCCTGGAAATTGATGCCTGTTGACCCACTGATAGCACTGTGGTGTTATGTAGTGGAAGTAAAAAAAAAAGCTGCCGGAGGTTCGTGGCTATGTAACTGCTCACCAAAAAGGTGATTTGTGATGCGACAGGTGAAGGGACCACTGCCTACACTGGAAGCAAGATATGGCATAATACAACAATATGATGAACTCATACTCAGGCAAGATAAACCAAGTGGCCAGGCCATATGACTTTAGGGGCCCCTTAGATCATTACTACTGTCAGCTACAGCAGATGGCGATGACACCTTGGAAGGCAAGAGTGAGGAAACAGAGAGGGGGAGCTGAATAGAACACTGCGGGTTTGCCGGGAAGGGATGAAAAAGTGGTGTCTCTACGGATTACATCTACTACATACATTCAAAGTAGATTATAGATAAATAAGTAGCTGGGCCATATGATGGAAAAGAATATTTGTGTGTGGGAGGGGGGGTTGCCTTGGAAGAACTGTGGTAACATATATTGCGGATATGTACTTAAGATGTTATTCAATGCTATTTTCTAAATGAGCAGTATTATGCATCACGTTAAAATAAAGTTTAAAAAAAAGTTGCCGGTAGGTTTTAAAGGGTTAACACCTGTGTATTTCTCTGCCGTTTGGAAATCGCAAATATTTCGCAAGTCTGGGAATTAAAAAAAGAATGTAATTGTAGGAGGGGGCTTTTCTCCTGTTGTCCCTTTCAGATCAGAGTTGGTATCGCAGATCTCAGCGATGTGACTGGCTGCTGCAAGAGAAAAATGTAGCTTGCAGTAGCCACTGCATGGTACAGTTTCTGTGCCCTGCAGTCTAGAAAAATAAATTGCCTATAACGGGGCAGCATAGGCACAATCTGACCCTAGGTGAAAAGTTGGGGGACCTCGAAAAGGTTTCTTCCTAGGTTAAATTTAAAAACAAAAGGACAGCAAGTCACAGGGTTCCTGAGCTGGACTTTTGACTTGCGAAATAAAATCTGCAAAGATAATCTCAGTGGAGAAGGGTCTCCAGGACCTAAGAATTAAATCCCATTGTAGATGGGAAGTAGATCTTTATAACCAGGGTGTTCTCTCCGAGTACTTGAGCCTGTCTCTTTCCAACCACTCAAAATACTTGCTTATAAGATTGCGCTTTGGCCTTATTCCTCTAAGGTGCTACTGGTATGGCCGAAAGAAGGGTGAAAATAATACGCAATGTAATTGGTTTGATCAAGCGGAGGAGTCTCTAATACACGTGATCTGTATCTGTGAAGATTTGAAAACCTTGAGGCGTCTAAGACTTTGCCCAGTGTTTCGGATCTTAATTTGAAGACCTGCATGGCAGCTGTCTTAGGTTGCTTAAAAGGCGAATCTAGCGAGTTATCAGAGAGGTTCTTAAAGTTCATGAAAGAAACAACTGCAATCCAGAAGATACATTAATGATCTCAGGCAACAAGAACGAATTTGCACTTTTAGAACAGAGCATAAAGCACTTTTATGGCATGGAGTACTTTTGGCCTCTGTGGAAGGTAGAAGACTTGTGTGCCATGTGGGTTTGCTATGAAGGATCAGTAGTAATGACAAGATAACACAGGTGGCGTCGTGATAATATAATGGTATGGGATGACCATGCAAGCAGTGAACTTTAGGCTCTAGGTGACATCTTTTTTTTTTATACTCAAGTTTATTGATTTTGAGAAAACAGAAAGAACAGTACAGCACATTCAAGCAATGCAGTTACAGAGAATGAAAGGAGGATCATTCAGTTGTACATAGACATACGTTACAACCCACAGACCCAGTGTATGTTGTATGAATCTAGTCGCAGAAGAGATAAGAGACCCTTCTACCCAATCAAGCCCAACCATTTGCCCCATATTTTGCGGTGTTTAGCTGGGCACCCCCTGACTTCGTATATCGGTTTCTCCTGCGCTGCGCACCAATTCACTCCCCTGTGCCACTTAGTTATACTAGGGGGGGCCGGATTCTTCCATGCTGCAGCAATATCTCGCTTGGCCACCATAATGGCAGTACCCAAGAATAATTTGTCTGCTCTAGACCCGTCCAGCCCGTCCATGATCCCCAGGATCAAGTTCAGGGGATTGTGTGGGACCTCCCAGCCCGGGACATCAGTGAGTTCTACTTCCAGTGATATCCAGTATGGGGCGAGCAGGGGGCATGTCCACACCATATGGTAAAAGTCCGCCGGTTCTAACCCACAGCGTGTGCAAGATGGTTTTGGTTTTAGGCCTGCTCTGTGTAAACGGTCTGGGGTAAGGTAGGAAGTGTGGAGACAGTACAACTGGACCAAGCGGAGCCTGGCTGAGGCAGTGATGGTTTTAGGCACCATCAATGCGTCTCTCCAGTCATCATCTTCCAGGGAACCCAACCAAGTCTCACATCGATCTCTGAGCCATTCTAGTTTGGTGGGGCCATTGTTAGTTAAGGAACGATAGATGCTTGATAGCCCTCCTTTCCCCAGGTCGCCCATCATAATTTGTGCTTCTAAGGGGCTGTATTCTGGAAGTGTCGTGCCGGTTGGTATATGTATGTTAAGGGCATGGCGGAGTTGCAGGTATTTGTAGAACTGCGATGGATGGAGCGAGTATCGGTCCTGTAAATCTTGGAATGAGCGAATGTGATCACCAACCCATACATCGCCTAGTTGCAAGATACCAATGAGGTCCCAGCCCCGGAACCCCTCCAAACTCCCCACGTCTCTTAGCCAGGCACTCTGCCAGAGGGGTGTCTGCTGGGTCAGTTTGTCTCCCACCGGGTATGGTGCAGGGAAGCGCGCCAGGCCATCAGAATCGCACGAGTCACTGTGGGTAGGGCCTTGGGTATGGGTCCGCCGTACATCATTGTTTGAATTTGTGGGAGTCCTAGCTCTTCCAACTCGATCCTGTAGGCTGGGTCTGACCAGCCTCCATTGAACCAATCGTGTAAGGTGAGCAGACGGGTAGCTAGATAGTATAGGTATAAATTTGTCATGCCCATGCCTCCATCGAAGGGCGGGATCTGGCAGCGGGTGAGAGCTATTCATGGCCTTGAGCCGCTCCAGAGAAACTTAGTAGCCAGGCTGTCCAGCTCTTTGAACCAAGTCCTGGGAGATGGAACTGGGTATTTCGAATTATATATAGGAATCAGGGGAGAATCATCATTTTGAAGAGGGCGACTCTTCCTAATGGATTAAGGAGCAAGGTTTGCCACTTCCGGAGTTCTTCTTTAGCTTTCTTAACCAACGGAGTAATGTTGAGTGACCCGGCCAGGTCGGGTAGCAGGGCGATCCATATCCCCAAGTATTTGAAGGACTGCCGCCTGATGGGTATAGTAGACTGCCAGTCAAAGCAGTCCCTTGATAGGTGTAGGCCTGTAGGGGCACCAAGGTCGACTTAGTGGAGTTCAGGTGTAGGCCCAAGACCTGTTCAAAGGAGTGGAGTATTTGAAGGCATCTGGGTCCGGACTGAGCCGGCTCCGCGAGGAAGAGTAGGACGTCGTCCGTGTATAGGGAGATCTTATCCTCATGGAAACCCCTCCATTTCCAACCCTGGATCTGGTCATCAGCACGAATAAGGCTAGCTAGGGGCTCCATCGCCAGGGTGAAAGGGGGCACCCCTGCCTTGTGCCTCTCCTGATCGGGAACACTTCTGAGAGCGCACCATTTATGAGCACCCTTGAGTTAGGTTTGGAATAAAGGAGCCGGACGAAGCGGCGGGAGTGGTGTCCTAGGCCCAGGGCGGCCAAAACATCATCTAAGTATTTCCAGTCGACCGATTCGAAGGCTTTCTCGAAGTCAATCAGAAGGAGTGCTAAATAGGGGGTAGTGACTGGCGGTTAGCTAGGGCCAAGTGGAGGCGCCGAAGACAGTGTCTAGTACTCCACGCCGGCATGAAGCCACATTGGTCCGGGTGGACCAGTTTGCTGAGGTACAGTCTGAGACGTTGGGCCAGAATCGTGGCACAGATTTTGAGCTCTGTATTGATAAGAGAGATGGGACGGTTGTCCGTGCAGGTTGCGAGGGTGGTTGTGTTTTTGGAATGACAACTACAGTGGCAGCGTCAGTCTCTGGAAGGAAGTATCCCGACTCTACAGCTTCTGCGAATAGGGCGGCGAGATGAGGAATAAGTATGTTGCGGTAGGCGGCGTAGTACTCTTGTGGAAGGCCATCGGGGCTCGGAGTTTTCCCAGCCGCGATTCAACATATGGCCTCATTTATTTCTTCATGTGTAATGGGGAGGTCTGTTCCAGCCGCCTCAACTGCGCTGAGGCGGGGAAGGTGAAGTCCCTTCAGGGTAATCAACTCTGAAAGCAAGGCCTCAGGTCTCTGGGCTGAGTAGAGTCTGGAATAGTAATCGGCAAACGCTTGGGCTATCGCCGTGGTTGTACGGTGGATGACCCCCCGGAGCCCTGAATTTCTGGAATTATACGGTTAGCCATAGGGTACGACACAAGTCGGTGTAGTATCCACCCATTCTTGTCTCCCCATCCATATACTCGGGCGACGGAGGACCTCCATCGCAGCTTAGCTGAATCTAGTGAGAGTTGTTTAATCTCATCCCTTAGTAGTGCACGTTGACGCGTTTGGGGGCCCCCTGCCGCTTCGGGCGTGCTCCCCTCCAACCGAGTCGCCTGAGCCTGTGCAATTCTCTGGTGTGGGTCTGTAGGTGGGTTACTTGCTCCTTCAGCCGATTAACATCGTCCTTGACTGAGGAAATGCGGGATTCAGTTTCTGAGATGCGGGCCGTCGCGTTCCGGAAGTCTTGCCGGAGCAGAGCCATGTCCACCTGGACCTCACGAATTTTGTTCCCCACTGAGGCCTGAGAAGAACTGATGGCTTGTAGAATCGTGGTGAGATCACACCCCGCTGGAACGGATTTCTCAGTGGCTCCCGCCGTGGGCCCAGGCTCATTTGTGGTGTATTGATCCATCTTAGTCTGCATCGCAGGTGGTTTGGGGCCCGGTCTTTCCGCATGGTAATTGAGGGAGGAGGACAGGCGTGGGTTTGAGATCTGAATAGGGTTTGGATGGCTTCTCTCTTGGTGACTGTGTTCGCCCTTGTCCGGACGCCCTGTGGGCGCAATTGAGGCTGTGCAGGTTTCTTTGTGTGGGGGGGTGCTTCAATGGTTACGCCCGGATCAAAATTGCAGGTGTTAGTAGGTCGGGCCCATCCCAGGAGTGATGTGGTTCCAGGGCAGGCAGCGTCTGGTGGTTTGATTTGGGACAGGGACAGGTGCACTGTCGTGGTATAGCCGCTGTAGCCCAGGGCCCCGCCGGGCTCTTTGGTGATCGGTACGTGGGAGCAGTTTATATCTGGTGACGCATGGGTGGGTGCCCAGAAGAATTGGGGCCTGGGTGAGCTGCCGGACTTGAGGTGGGGGTCTCTCCCCGTGACTGTGGCCTCGTGGTGGGTATCTTTGGAAGGGACCCTGAGGTAGGAGAAGGGGGTGGGCCCACTCCAACCAACGCTGGGCCACCCACCTCCTATCTCCCCCTGCTTATTGCTTCATAGGTGTTACGAGGTGGCAAAGGCCGATCCGACGCTCACCCCCTCATCACAGCGGAGTCCGCACTCCGGAGTCCAGACGCCCCCAGGGCCAACGCGGCAGCACGTGTCCCCAGTCCCAGGGGCCTCCGACAAGGTGCACTGCGGGATCACCGGCCACGGGCTGAAGGGTTGATCTGGTCCGGCCGGAGTTGCCCCAGCGAAGGTCTTGATGGAGAGCCCGCTCTCCGCAATCGTCCTTGCCGAGGCTGGCTCTAGTTCACGCCCGGGCTGTCCGGGCCGGGTCACGCGCCTATCGCCTCAGTTCCCCGTGCGGGATCTCCCATGAGCCGGGCAGGACTGGTGGATCAGTCAGGCCGCCTCAGCCGATTTACTCCGGGGCCTTGGGTTCCGCCATCTGCTGGTCTGCCGGAGATGGGCCACATCAGGCCTAGGTGACATCTTTTAAGGCTTTAGGTGAGACGGGTAAATGAATGTACTTATTGACATGTCCAGACTAGTTTGATAAACCACTTTTCATTCTTTGAAGGCTCCAGGTGAAATCTTTTATGGCTTCAGGTGAGATGGGTAAGTGAATGTGCATACTGTCATGTACAGACCGTTTGATAAAACAGTTTTTACTTCTTTGTTTTTAATCTGTATCTGTGCCGAGATGTAATGATTTTAATGTATTATTAAATTATTATTCTGACTTACGAATCCCTGATATAAAAAATGACAACCAGAGACCACAGTACCGTACCTGCATCACAATTTTAGGTGTTGCGATTCGCAAATCAGAAATCCAACTTGCCATCCCAATGCAAGCTGCAAGGTGCAAAGTTTGCGCCGGACTCACAAATCCTATTTAAGTTTTGCAAATTGGAAAAAATGTTAAGATAAAAAAATTAGAAAGGCCAGGCCAGAGGTCAAGAAATATGGGACAAAGTTTCGGCTTTAGCCGCAGGCCGGGCCCTGCATTCTCTGCCATCACACAACCAAATGCTGCCTGTGGTGGGTGGGGCGCAGGTGGCTGCAGACGAGGCCCCTTTCTGTGCACATACAAAGGCCATGCACAGATGGAGCTAGGCGCTAGAGTGGAGTTGACGGCAGGGCCTGGCCGCTGACCATGCCCTGCAGGTGTTGCCTCCCACGGCCAAGCCTTGTGCCCAACGACCGCTGCGCACGGTTAAAGGCAGCAGGTACTGTTACTTAAGTTTATCATAACAAATTAAATTCACCAAAAAAACACATTTAAAAAGTGAGTTATGGTTTTGGCTCAAATGTGCAAAACTGAAATTCACCACTTATGGTTATCAACACACACACACATGCACACATAACACACGCTAAAACTGAAGCCATTCGCAAAAATCAAATTTGACAACTGCAAAAAAACAGTTATCAGGAGAACAACATGGCAGGCGGCATGACCATACCTGTCGAAACTGAGTGGTTTTGTATATTTTAGCCAGAATCATAACTCACTTTTTAGGTGGTGGTGGTGGCGGTGCCAACTGCCACTGGGTAATTGTAGTTAGGACAAAATAAATAGATTTTTTGGTTTGATTATAACTTTGTCGCTGTTTGCCGAATATTCGCAAAACTTTCCAAAAAAAGTCTCCACCTCAGCTCGTTTCTTTAAAGTTTCGGGGTGATCCATCAAGCAGGGACCAAGAAAAAGGGGGAGGGTCTCTACACGCGTTCTCCAGTGCAATTTTCCATAGGACAACTGAACAGCAATATCACAACAACGGCTGAATAGAATTACACAAAATGTTGCAGAAAGAAATAATTTGGTCCAGAAAGCGTGCTTTTTGTGATATCGTGTAAATCCGTTCAGTAGATTTTGAGAAATTAAGGTTCAAAATAGATATATATCATGCTGCAGAGGACCTGGGGATCCAACAGATCAAAAGATCTAATTGGCTGCTACAACATCAACAAAGATGTGACAGTATCCATTTTCGGTCTCAGTCTTGTGTTCTGTGAAAAAATAGAAAATATAAAACATATGGGAGGGCACGGTAGGGATACCCTACCTCTCCCTAGGCCTGGTGGTGGGGGGAGGGCCATCACAGAACATATATATTTTTTAACAGGACCGCTGATCCATGGAGAAAAGAAAAGTGAGCTCCTGCCCTTTTAATATATAAACCCCCTGGGGTGGGCCTGGGGCTGGGGAGCACAATATTGTTTATTGGGAAGGGCCTGAGTACCCAATCCCTTGGGGCCAGTATTCTTAATTAGGGGAGGGGGTTTGCAGCCGTCCTCCCCAAATCTCTGAGGCCCTGGGGCTGACTATAAAATGTAGGCAGAGGGGCATGAAGCCCCCTCCCTGAGTCTCATAGAGGTCCCGGGACCCCATCCCCCAAGCCAATATTCTTAATTAGGGGAGGGGAAGTGTGACTCCCTCCCCTAACCTCATAGAGGCCCAGGGAGCTCCATCCCCCTGGCTGACTTTACAATTAAGAGGAGGGGGTGCCTTGCACCCCTCCATGAGCTGTTCACCAGCCCCGAGGACCCCATCCCCTGGGTCACGATGTCAGCAATGTTCCGGGGACCCCATCCCATGGGACACTGCTGTTTCCTGCCTAAGAGAATGTAAACAGAAAACACAACTTTGTTCCTGCCTGAGCAGGAGCCGAAAAAAAAGTAGCCCCCGCCCGGGTTGGAGCAAAGAAATGGAGCCGGCTCCCGCCGGCCCTCAGGAATGGTGCTGGCTGGAGAGCCGACAGGGGCCGCAGGGGATCCCCCCCCATTGCCCTCAAAGAGGCCAATGTTGTGGGTCCCCCAGTGGGCACCGGGGCATCGACTGTGAAAAGAAAACTGCTACATCTCTGCTGGCACCCTGTATGGGTGCCGTGCAGGCTGGGGAGCTGGCATGGGCCACAGGGGCTTCCCCACAGCCCTCAACGATGCCAATGTTATGGATGCCCCAGATGGATTCTGGGACACCCATAAAAGAAAGAAAAAAACAACAAAAAAAGAATAATAAATAAACAGCAAGGACCGCTAATTTATTATTCCCTGCTCCATGCAAGTTTTCGCATCATAATGGAGCGGTATGCTCTTCACCTGGAGTGCAGGGACCACTTGTATTTGGCTCTATGACTGCATTATTTGACCTGAAAAATGTTTAAAAAAGCAACTCAAAGACATGTTTAATATTTTTAAAAATAATGTTTTATTAAAAATATGTTGTAACAATTGCTATTATAAAACATTGCAATATGTGCATTTATGAAATATTCATTTGATTATAGTTATCTGTGACTTTTTAACCAAGCCAAAAGGTCTGTTTTATATTTGCTGATGTTTAGAAAAAAGAGAGAGGGACCCTATAACACCAAAAGGGTAGGGTACCAATAGACCAAAGTCAGAAAGCAATCCCTTTGGGAGCAAATATTTAAACACAAACGCTACTCTTTGCATACACCGCCAGTACTTCTCACTCAAACAGGGTGGACCATGCTCAAAGGTGTAGATAACATGAACTAAGAAAATCAAATCAGTGCAAAAATATATATCGTACTTATTCCTGAAATTTATTAAAATAATGTATATACATATAATATAAAATTACAAGGTTTTAAGAATCATACATTTCAAAGACAAATTTAATATCCAAATATATCATTCAGTTTAAAAACAAATCACAAAAATCAATACAAGTTAAAAACCACAACAACAAGTAGGACACAAAAGGCTGCAAGAAAAAAAAATTCTAGTCAGGAAGACATCACGATAGTCAAACAACCAATCAATAGAATTTAAATGCACACAACTAGAACAGCAGATTCCTGTCAGATATTAATCATTAAGTGTTGCATTAGTCATTGATCCGTGATGTGTTCAAAAACAGAGCATCGACGCGTTTCGGTGGGCCCAATCTTATGTCTCCCCCACCTTCTTCAGGAAAGCAATAATTCTTCCCACCTCATTTCAATAATTCTCCTAATTAACGTACTCCCAGACTCAGGTATACTGGAGAGGCGCAAAATAAAATCCTCACCATCCACAACTTATTGAGAGATAGAAAATTCCTCTTGCTTCTATAAATAACATATCAGCACCTTTTCGAGAAGAAATTCCCTTCCTAATGTGTGCTGAGAGAAGGCAAGAGATATATACTGCCAATCTTTTATTAAAAAATGGTTTTCAGAATATTGTCGTCTTGCTTTCAAATCCAGAGGAGGGAAGGCAGATTCTCACTCCATACGGTGCAACTATAGATAAGAACCGCGTTCCTTGTGTCAGGGATTCCAAACGGGGTACTTTGCCTCCGTACACGTGTCTGTCAGGCAGAGTACCCCGTTTGGAATCCCTGACACAAGGCAGTATATATCTCTTGCCTTCTCTCAGCACACATTAGGAAGGGAATTTCTTCTCGAAAAGGTGCTGATATGTTATTTACAGAAGTGAGAGGAATTTTCTATCTCTCAATAAGTTGTGGATGGTGAGGATTTTATTTTGCGCCTCTCCAGTATACCTGAGTCTGGGAGTACGTTAATTAGGAGAATTATTGAAATGAGGTGGGAAGAATTATTGCTTTCCTGAAGAAGGTGGGGGAGACATAAGATTGGACCCACCGAAACGCGTCGATGCTCTGTTTTTGAACACATCACGGATCAATGACTAATGCAACACTTAATGATTAATATCTGACAGGAATCTGCTGTTCTAGTTGTGTGCATTTAAATTCTATTGATTGGTTGTTTGACTATCGTGATGTCTTCCTGACTAGAATTTTTTTTTCTTGCAGCCTTTTGTGTCCCACTTGTTGTTGTGGTTTTTAACTTGTATTGATTTTTTGTGATTTGTTTTTAAACTGAATGATATATTTGGATATTAAATTTGTCTTTGAAATGTATGATTCTTAAAACCTTGTAATTTTATATAATATGTATATACATTATTTTAATAAATTTCATGAATAAGTACGATATATATTTTTGCACTGATTTGATTTTCTTAGTTCATGTTATCTACACCTTTGAGCATGGTCCACCCTGTTTGAGTGAGAAGTACTGGCGGTGTATGCAAAGAGTAGCGTTTGTGTTTAAATATTTGCTCCCAAAGGGATTGCTTTCTGACTTATATTTGCAGATGTCCTGACCCTTTCATAAAGTCAATAGGTTTGCCTTTCTTAAAATGACAGCCTTTATATTGTTATGACATAGTTAGCTGTGTACTGCAGTGGGAGGTTGGGCACAGGGCCTGGATAGAGGCCAGGAATTGAGCCCAACCCCCGCTGCGCATGGCCAAAAGCTGTGTTCAGTGGAGGTTTAGGTACCCTGGGGGGGTTGGGTGCAGGCAATGGCTACAACCTGCGTCCAACCACATGCAGCGCACGGCCATAGGTGGACTATATGAAAGTCCTCCGAATTGTCCAGTAATGTGTGACGGATCTCTTCAGTTATGCCTGTCCATCTGGTGGTGTTTGTTTTTTTGGTTGTACAGTGCTGGTGATGAACAACATGCAGAGCAGATATGTCTTATGTGAATTTTAGAGGTATCAATTACAATTTGCTGCAGACCGCTGAATATTATGGTTTTAGTATTATTGTGGGCCTTAATTGTTATATATACAAGTAAGTGACTATGTAATGCCATGATTTTAGTATTATTGTGGGCCTTAATTGTTATATATACTATGTAAATCCATCGGTCAGCCCTTCTTAGCTTAACTGAAAATCGAAATTAGTTTGCTTGTTGAGTTTTTTCCAATTTGTGGGTTGTAAACTAAGGATTGAGGGTGCGACTGATTTCTGGACTCTGTTGCCGGGTCGTGGGTGGTGCAATTATCTAGGAAACCGCCATATTTCCGACTGTCTCCAAAGTGTATATGCTCCTGAGTGCTTAACTTTGTATTACTCTTCTTCACCAAATTTCTTTTTTTAGAAATGTGTTTATTAGAATTTACAACAAAGAAGAGAATAAAAAGAAACCCATTCAACAGCCACTTTCATCCAGACAATGGACAGATTATCAGTTCTCCATACAATGGATATTATCATCCCCATGTAAGATTGACAAGCTATCATGATTTCTTCTCATCTTCAATTCTCATCCCATCCTGTCAGTCTTTCTTTCCCCAGACAGTGAATCATCTTTACAAAAGCCATGTCCCAACACATATGTTTCTATATTGCTGGCAGAGTTTCCAGACTTTTTCCTATTTTTTATGGACATCCCCTTCCCTCCTACACTTGTTCTTCTTCACCAAATGAATCATTAACTCACCGCTGTAGTGGTTCTATTAGATGTGGGAAAAGTGTCTGATTTACTAGGATTTCCCTTTTTGTTTGCAGCTCTCTGAAGACTGGGGTTTCGGGAGGTTGCTATGGACTGGATACATTTTTTAAATACAGCATTTAGAACTTTTATGCATGTAAGCACGTGCATATCAATGCACACTGAAATTATTAGAGGCAGGGTGATGATGATTATCACTATTATTTGCTATTGGGCCCAGGTCATTGGACTGCGACTTCAGGGAGAATCATTCTGGCAGGGACTCAAGAACTGGAGGCCACCAATTCCTGATTCATGTTATGCTGCTGGTAAATTGTGATATACATATAGGGGAAACAAAGAATTGATTAGAGAATTTGTTAGGTTTGTAATCTGTCAAGCTTACGGATAAACTGGAAAAAAATTGAGATGTGACCCTGGTCACTGTTAAGACATTCCTTTGCAATGGAGGGAGGACTTGATACAATATCTGTGGATAAAGAGTCAAAGATGTGGAATTTCTATTCACGGATCACTATAGTCCAGTCATTTCAAGTGACGAGATATGGTTGCAAGATGAGTTGCCCTTGCCATGTCCATGGCGGGGAGCGTGGCCCTCATTAAGAAGGTCAACCTCACTAAGCTGCTTTATGTTTTGTCCCGATTACCCTGACCAGATCTTTTTTCTAAAAGCTACTAGCTTTGTAGATGAAATTAGTGTAGGTGGGAGGACAGCCTTGATTAAGCTGAGACACAATGTCACCGAGGGGCTCTCCATTCCTGGCACAAAACAATACTCGTGTTGGCACAGACAAGTTTGCTTAAAATTGGTACCGTGTGATGCCCATTTTTCATTATAGAAACTGAGGGTGTGTCCCCTTGTCTATGGAACATAATATTGGTAGACCATTATAAACGCCAGCGTCTCAGAATACAGTGGCATGCACAGGGTGAGTCTGAAGTCGGTTGGCTGCAAGCGTCAGATCAGTTATTGTTGCTCAAATATGAATTTATCTTGAAAAAAAACAAAAGACAGGAGGTGTTTGGCAAAACAGGAACAGTTGGTTTAATTAAACCCTTCGGCTGGGAGTACAGCATAGAGAAATGAGTCCGAGGACTGTCTCAAAGTACAATCAATCCAAGCAAGTTTTATATTGTTTTGGGTATCAGAAAAGTACATCCAGCGATCCTTGTTTGGTAAAAGAATGCAGGTCTTGTCTTTGGATTCGTAAATATAAAGTCCCTGATAACAAATGATGGTGTGTCTCGACCCTGCGTGGACACAATGTGGGCCAGTGGGTAATGGGTCCAGATGTCCGGCATGAGGGGCGCTCGATCACTGCATGTACAGTGTCTTGATTGGCTGCATGTTTCTAACTCCATGTGGCATCTGACGTTTGGTGTTTTAGGAATGTGCGCACCCCTCTGGCCATGCGTGCTTTATTGGGGCCAATTTCCCTGGAGCATTGTGGTGTCGCTGCCTTATCTGGGGGATGGACCTGAGTTTCCTGTTCGCACGTTTGTCTGCCGACTACATGGCACCCCACCTGTGACCTGTCAATCAGTTACCTCGGGCCTAGGCTGCAAAACCTGCCTGATCACGCATTTCTGAGTCAGGTTTGATGGAGAATTCATGACGGGCGAATTTGATAATAGTGATGCGATTTTGTTTGTGCATGCAAGTGTACCATTATAAGCATTGTATTGTTTTTATCAATATCAACATTCCCCCTCTAGTTGAATTTTCAACTAGATTATGTAACCCATACTTCATGACAGTCACATTATTGGGGACATGCTGTTCTTCAGTTTTGACATACTATTCTCCTAGTAACTTGCATTCTACATATTTGAGGACTGCGTTTTTACAGCAGGAATAACCCAATGGGAGGAAACCACACAAGAACAATAAAAAAATGAGAATGGGCAACAGTGACATGCACAGTCTGGTCAGCCCGCTGGGGGAGCCAGGCAAACCAGTTTAAATACCATGCCTGCTCAGGGGCAACTCCCTCCTCATGCATGTCTCTTTGTAAACTGTGCAATGCTTGGATGGCAAGAGTCAGAGTTCCATTATCCAGGTCGTTACCTGGGATAAATGTTCAGCAGGACACACTGATCTTGGAACACCCCCCTCCCTCCATTGCGGTCATTAAGCCCAACACATATCGATGTTGCATCACCATGAGGCGGATGGCTCTCAGTTCTTCCTTGATCGCATTAAGGCCAAGCTCAGTGCTGTTCATCACCTTGAGCATCTCCCACCTGGTTATCGTTAGCCAGCGGGCTTTCGCTTTCGTCTGCATCATGAAGACGGGTATGGCCTCCCCTGCGTTGATTTGTGTGTCAGAAAACCGCCTGAATTCGTCTGGAATGTCCTTGTATTGAGCCCAGCCAAAATATCCTCTCCCTGGAGTCCGTGGTCGGAGCGGCTGAACTACAGGAGACTGCGATCCTCTAGCTTTATCGAGTGGATTTATTTCGAAATTGTATGTGGGGAGTGCTTTTGAGACACTGATGAATGTTACGGAGGGCACCTGACCTCACGTGGTGAGAGACGTGCTGATTCAGTTAACACTGGCAGATGTGTGTGCTGTGTCATGGACTAAGCATTGGTCTATCTATAAGCTTTTCAGATTAATGTTTTAACCCTGTCCTGAGGAGGCCTATGAAGATTAAAGGCTGAAACGTGGTCACGTCGACACTTCTAAGGAGGAGTCCATAGAACTGTAGTGATGTTTTAAATTGGAGGGTGTCACATTGGAATAGATTATATTGGTTGACTAACCTTTTAGTGTGCCACCTTGACTACCTCTTAGTGGTTTGTCCAGAATTGTATGGAAGACACTAGTTTGAAATATTTGTTAGGGTTACTGTATGTTATATTTATGTTGTTCGTTTATGTCTAGAATGTTTTGATATATATCATTTTTTTGTGTCTGTTTCATTGACTAGGAGCCATTGTCTTTGTGAGATGGAATTATAGTTGATAAGTTCATCAAGAATAACAATTGTGGAGAGGGTAATTAAATGTACTCTACTCGCTAACTGTTTTGTATTTTTTCCTTTATACCACTTGTTTTTTGTTCATAATCACAGCCAAAATATTCAGCAATTCCTTTTTCTCAAGCCTGATGCAACAGAGTCGTCTTCTTCCTTAGTGGGTGTTGGTGCAACTCTGACAGATCTTCTCTGGGAATGACCAGGGTCGGGGTTTGTATGGTGAAGAGGGAGTAGAGGCCACGCCATCCTGTGACGAGCTGAGTGTAAGCAAACTCGCTAAATTGCCAGTAGGTATCCATCAGCGTGGAGGTGCCCCATTGCATGTCCGGAATGTGAAGCACTGTACCACAGTTCTCATGTGGTCCCAGTGGAATGGTTCCTTTTCCTCTGAAACACAAGGAATACAATGTACGTTTTCGTACAATTAAAGGTTGCCCCTTCTCTTCTGACCATGTATATCTATTCATCTCAGTCTCCCAGATTTCCTGACATGGGGTATCTATGCTGTTTAACCCTCCCCTACGAGACTCGTTTCCCTTTGTATCTTCGAGGTGGATGGCCCTACACTGGAACTCCATGCCTGGGTTTAATTTGTTCTTAAAGAAGACAGCACCAGAAATGCTAAGGGCTACCCTAGGACTACAGATGGAGGCAGGAGTGTAAGTGTTGGTGAATTGGTGTGGCAGTTTAGCTACCTTCAAGAACCTTTTTCTGGAAAGTCTCGGGCGCAGACAGTATTCTCCCCTATGGTGCCCCTTCTGCGCATCCTATCTAGCTCTGTTTGAATGTCGCTAGGCTCGGTGAAAAGGGGCAATGCTGTGGGCAATGCTGTGGGATTAGTCTCGAATCAGGTCAGATTCACTAGTACTCTATGGGGTTCTACTCTGTTGGGTTGTTATCTTGGCCCTAATCCTACATAGATATAGGTGTATAAGCCATTTTCCTTTTTCGGCGGCCACCTCTTGGTAAAGCCTGTCTGCACGTACTGCGTGCGGTATCTGCGAACAAATGAAATATTCCCTGGCAGTTGTCTTGGAGCCTACGGTGGTCATGTGCTGGTACCACATGTTGCGTAAGAGGGCGCTATGTATTGCATGTGGAATGCTAGTATTGGGTTCGGTGTAATTATAAGTGATGTGGTAGAGATCCCTCGGCAAGCACAGTGATAGCTTCGGGGTAGACTCCATCAGACTTGGGAGTTATTTGATGATGAATGGATGCAGAAACACCCATAGCAAACATAGGATACATAGAAGTGCAACAATATATAACTTATGGAAAATTGAAGGTCTTGGGACTGGATCCAGGTGAGGTGTTGGTAAACCTCCGGCAATTGAGAGTGTCTTTAGTAAAAAAGTTTGAGGCAAACGTTCATAGTCCTTAATTCGCACACTGTAGATCTTGTCGGGGTAGTGAAGGTGGCCCCAGTCGGGGTATCTTATTTTGCTAAGTGCGTTATTGTTAATGGGATGCATTAATTTCTTGTGGTTGTTGGGCCTTTTAATTTTTATGGAATGTCAGGCCTCAACCATCTCCGTGCCTAGCTGGCAGTTAAGTTGGTGCACCATGCATACGGGGTAATCTTGTGAACATGGGGTGTCATCACTCTTAGCTAGGGTTACATGGGCATCACCAGCCCCTCTCTTCAAGGTGTACATGAGAGGTTCCATCAGTGTGGGTGGTGGTTTTGACCTACACGTGCGCGGGGTAAAAAATAAGAGGGGGCGTGTCGCAAATAAATGCAGGTGGCAATCGCGACATGCCCTGAGGTCACGTGTATACCTCTTAGTCCTAGAATGTGACGTGCACCCCCTTTTCCCTTGGAACCTTCTTTTCCTGGGTAGTTGGACCTGCAGTTCCCATCTGTGACCAGGGACCCCTTAAATGGCGACACACTGATTTTGGTATTCTGGAGGGACACGACTTGGTGAGCAGGCTTTCAGATGCTTGGAAAATGTTGAGAGAGAAGGTGGGAGAAAACAGTGCTGCATGGAGAACCAGGAATCTAGGGTCAGGAATTAGTCGAAATTCGTCCAATGAAGGTGATGGGCTGGGATAGTTGGCTGTTTGGGCAAACCTCCCCTCCCGACTGACTCCGCGCCACGCGACATCTCGCAACTTGTCGGATCCTATGCGGTGGAGGTGATGGGGTCTTCACTATCCCGAGCGTATGGGAATCCTGGCTCCCGACACTGGAGGACAGCATTGTTTTGGAACCTAAAGGGGCCTCCATTGGCTGGATGCTGCTAGCTTTTAGGGGCGCGGTTGGAACCTCACGCCATGAATTTTTGGTCCCGGTCTAGGTGCCCAAAAATGGGGTCCTTTCGATTTGGTTATTGGAACCAGTTTGAACAGCACATAGACCACGCACCTGACAGTTCCCTTGAATGAAACAAAAATGATTACCAAGGACGCTGTGGGTTATTTGGCAACAGAAAACTTGATGCCGCCAGATCCCTTAAACAAACAGTGTCTAGACCTTAAACCAACGTGCTGCATGTTCTTTAGACGGATGACTTGCACAGTCCCCAGACCTTGTAAACACCAACCCCCTGGCTACGTCTGTACGATGAGACAGGATACTGTACCTTGTCAGCCTAGCCAGGTTCCTTAAATAAAACACAGCGTGGCTGGTCAGGCACATTACACCAGAGGTTGTCTCCACACACATGGAAACCAAACCATGTAAAAAAAGAGAAGCACACCCTGCTGGGGCCGTCCGATGTAAAGGACACTGGTGGGGCTGAAGGGCATTCTGTTTCCATCTCGAATCGTATTTCTTGGTGCTGTTCGGCTCTTAAGTAGTTCAATCTTCAGTTTCCTTTAGATGTCTTCAGTAGTTACACCAGTTTACACGCATGGCTCTGTCTCCAAATTGTCACAAAAATGTAGTAATGATTATCTAGTAGCCGAGGTGTAGTTTTAGAAGATTTATTTGTCTTAGTTGCAGACCAGTACATCCATAGCTAGAACAGCCCAATCAGGAGCAGCCTGCCTGCTGCTGAGCCCATATTCCAACTGACACTCCTTACCTCACAGGCACCCAAACATTCCATTGCATCTCCACCACTCCAACATTCCACACAACACTTTTACATTGGCTGAGCAGCAAGGGCCAAAGCACCAAGGAAGATGCATAGATAAATACACAAGATATAACGAAAGTGTTTTATTCTCAATCACAACCTGAGGCTCAAAACCGTTCTCTATATTTACCATTTGCAAGGTTGTCATGTAATTGTGAAGACATGAAGTATACACCAAATGAGAAACTTTATATTTGGTAATAATTGTACCGGAGCCAGTTGCCTGTTTAAAAGGTAAGTAAACAGGCGATTGCTGCACTCAAAAGCTAAGGTGTGGATTATTTGTTATGGTAGCAGCACAGTGCGTTTTTTGTTTAGTTGTGATGTCTCGGGAGTTACAGATAGCCAAATGTGATACCAGAGGTAAAATGTGCTCGCGCTTTGGCATAGTAGAGACACTGTGTAAATATGAATGCATCACACAGGAAAATTATAAAAATATCAGAGGAACACACTTAACACCATGTGGATCTTCCAAAGATTGTCAGCTTATTGCTGTGAAAGTGACACCCCTTCTCCGGTTTTACTGGATATACCTACAGCTCCAAAGAGAGGTATAACATTTGAGGGCTTGACTTATGGGCAGAGAGGGTTAAGTGAATCCGAATGGTCAGTTACACATGCATCAGGTATATTGATGTCCCCACTTTCAAATCCAAAATAAAATCAGAATTGGCAACTAATGAACTCCTATATTGACTCTCCCTACTATATCACATTGCCCAAAACCTTAAAAACAGCAAGTAACTTTACTGTAAGTAAGTAGTAAACAGACTCAAAAGCAACTGAAAAGAACATAGCAATACTTCGTATCTTCAATATAAATTAATCAGTAAAGTGTTGGAAACAAGCAGAAGACTCAAAGTGGCAGTATGATTAAACAGAAATCTGTACCAGATCATCACCTTTTTAGCATTAAGTACAAATGATGGTGAATTTGGTTGGAAGAATTCCCACAGTATGTAAGAAGAGAGGCAACTTTGTCAGTATTCTCAAGATATGGGAAATGTGAGGCAGAAGCTCAGACAATAATCCACCAGTCTTGCATACTGTGGGCTTTGGATCCACACCATCTCGGAATAGTACCACTGGCCTGCGTAATCCCGCCACACCCTTCCCCCGGGGGAAATTGGGGGGGGAAAGGCATAGAAGAGTGAAAGAGACAAGCACTGGGATCGGCTTAGCCCATAAGGCTTCGGAAATGGCTGCCTCCTGGGAACTCACTGAGGAAGGCATATTGTCAAGCGATCATTGGTTTGTCAGTTTTTAGGAAGTTGTCTTTGAGTCGTGAGTCATAGCAGTAAGGAGTGTAGTAGACTGAATGTATACCAATGCTCCACAGCTGTAGCGGTTGACAAGTCTTGGATCATACCAAGAAACCTGCTCTGAAACTGGGCAGCATCAAGGTAACAAAGCGTGCCCCATCTTCTAGAAGAGGGAACGGCTTGTAAGAAAGCAGGATGGAACTAGGACCGGTAACGTCATGGAACTGCAATGATTAAGAAAAGGGGATGGGGAGAAAGCAACAAAGTGAAAGTCTTACCAACAGCAGGAACAACATAAATCAGCAATAGTTGTAAGGCACCTCTTCCTGTTGCCTTTACTTAAACTCCCCCAAAAGTGCTGAACCCTCCTCCTGACTTGCAAGCGTCTTCCTTGAATGTTCCACTCTTTTTACAGCACACTAGCTTTCATTGGCCAGTTCTTAACACCCTGCAACAACTCATCTCTGCCTCACTGTTCTGCTTGTTCTTATGCCTGTCCTGACACATTTAAAACTGGACAGGACAAAGGTGCTCAATGGAAGACTTTAAACAAAACAGAAAAACAATCAGAAAACCTGAAGTTCCAAATGTCTACACTTTAGCACGCAGCAAAAAGCACAGAACCTCTTTCGGCGGTAAAGAAGAAATTTCTCCCCCGTATAATATAAATAACCTTTGCTTTGTCTTCCTTTTGTACAAATCTTGAGTATTAACAGCCTGTAAGTTTTGTTAGTTCTTTTCATATTTCAGTTTATCTTCCATTTTGACCACGGATGAGCTGTTTGGCTGGATTTCGTACCTCAGAAGTCTAGTCAAATGAAAGTTGATGAAGTCAGCAAAGACACATCATTTAGTTTGGAGTTGCTTAGCATACACACTATTGTACTGTAACTTAGATCACAGAATAGGTTCAGAAGCATCTTTACAGGCACAGTATTGTGTATGTGGGCTGTCTCCAAACAGGAGTACCCACAACATGGGGACAATGAGACGTGAAATCTCAGGACCTGATTGTCATCAACCTTTCTGAGCAGTAATCAAGGACAGAAAAAAGGTCAGGCCTGGGCTAGAACCCTCCTCACCTTGGGCAACAGAAACTGCAATTCCACCCCTACATCAAGCAAATGGCAATGCACGGAAGAACTATTCAGCAGCCTTTTGCTAACAAAGTCTTATGGCATGTCTAAAGGTAGCCCTACCATCATCGTCCTCACTTTAGTGTCTGTACCTCCACCCTCCAGCCACAGGAATGCAGGCAATACACTTTGGCTGCTGGGAAGGCTATCCTGACACTCTGTCTAGTGCTGTGCTGAACTAGGTACAACCATATATACATCTTATTACCGTACATGTGTTAAATTGCTCACTGTATCCAGGCACACAGTCAACGTGCGCACAAGAGGTCAGTGCCAGATTCTGGGTTTCAAATAAATGCGGAACTTTACATGGGAGGGATCAGTAGGCGGCACTCTCTCTGATACTGGAGGTAGGTGTGGTCACTCTGTAGATTCATGAAACAGTATGCCGCCACCACCGCTCTATGTGATGCACCCAGGAAAGGAACAGCAGTCCATCATCTCCTGTCACAGGAAACAATGTCATGGTCTCCAGGTCACAGGACGGATCTTGAAGCTTACATTGTAAGGGACAGACCTAGACCTCCGGGCACACACTAGATTAGTGTGATGCTAATGCCAAAATAAGAAACAGTATACCAGTTTTATGTGCATTCAGCCAGTCGGAGTAGAAAAACATGTCCATATACCATGTAGGGGATATTAGCGTCCCTATAGCATGGCACCAAAATAGGGCATGGCCAAAGAAGATACATATCAGCCCTTATTTAAATCCATAATGTGCTAGGTAGGGGGGCCTACACAATGAAAGCTTGTTTTGTTGTAGATGCAACAGTGCCCACAAAAACATGCTAAAATGTAACTTTAGCCGTGAATTCTGGCATGCCAATAAGTTGTGTACATATCTTACATTCTACTCATGCACACTTGCTTCCCCTACAATTGAAACTTTGGTTGATGAGTGCATTGAAGCACTAAAGCACAGGGAAATGAAAAAAAATGTGGCCAGAATTAGACACTGGTGTGTTAGGGACTTCGAGATCATGCTAGCTTTCTCTTAAGATTGACAGCTTCTATGAAGTTAAGACCTTCCTGAAACGTATGTTCATATTTGCTTTTGTAATTAATACTATGAGCTGTGATTTAAAGGAAATTATCAGAACAGATCTGCTCCAGCATTTGCCGAGTCTCTTTCCTGATGTTTGCATTGTTTACCCCGTATAGTATTGTTGCTTACTTCAAACGCAGCTTAAAGCTCTTGATATTTCCATGTATATGTGTCTAGCCATTACGTTACACTTCGAGCACCTGAGCTGATCAGCTGACTCTGCTAAAACGGTTGTACAATGGTAACTTAGCACCTGACACTGTTCACCTGATTTGGAGTGCCTATCAAAAGTACCTAGTGATAAGATCTTGCAGGTTTGAAGTTATTTCATATGTGGACGACATGTAAGTTATCATTACCATGGGAAAGATCCTGAATCCACTAAGATCAGTTTCAGGGAATGTATGGAATAAATAGCCCTATGGATGTCGTCCAACTGCCTTCAACTAAATAGAGGAAAGACTGAAATCCTGCTCTTTGGAAAAGCTCCCTCCTTTTAATCTGAAGACTGGTGGCCGCTGTAACTGGTGCCAGCTCCCACCCCCAAAAAGGCAGTTAGAAATCTGGGCATACTGATTGATGATGCCCTCTCTATGAAAGAACAAGTAAATTCCTTCTTTGGGACCAGCTTAAGAATTATGCGCCTTCACAGAAAAGCCTTTCAATGGCTGCCTTCCCAGTCCAGAAAATCCATCACTCATGCACTTATTATAAGTCGCCTAGACTATGGAAACCTCATTATGATGATGGCAAATGAAGCTCTCTTAGCGAAGCTTCAGGTGGTACAAAACACAGCTGCCTGCCTGATCTGCAATTTGCCATCCTGCTCCCCATCAGAGCCCACATTGAAACTCTTGCATTTTGGCTTCCGATAAAAAAGTGCTCCCTATTTAAACTCCTTTGGCTTGTGCATAAGTCCCTCTTTGGAAATGGTCTGCTCTATCTACAGAAGAAGTTACAATTTTATGCACCCATGAGCAACCTCAAATCCAGTGTACAATTTTTTCTTTATCCCTGCCGTATCCACACTGTCAGATACAGGAGCAGGTCCTTTTCTTACTTGGCCTCCCATCACTGCAACAAGCTACCCTTATACATACGAGCCTGCCCAGACTTTGCTCGTTTTAATGAAATTCCTCGAAACCTGGCTCTTTTAATTATTTTTGGTAATGCTGTCCTGTTTTAGAGTTCAGTAGCGCCAAGAGATCTTCTTGGTGGTGATTCGTTTGCACTTTATAAATGTAAATAGCATAACATAAAGAACTATCTCACACCAAATAATAGTTTTTCTACAGTTTTGCATGCTCAGATTGTTTCCTTTCATCATCAAAAGGCCTCCCTTTATATGCCTAAACTCCTGCATGAAAAACGTAATTTTGACTTAAATCTGATATTAGCCTCTCCCTTTTTCTTTCAAATTACCCTCTTCTTATTTTCCATTCTCCATCTGCCTCCTCTCTCTGTGAAGTCTACTTTATGTCATGTTGATTGTTGTCTTAATCTCTATTATTGTATTTTTGCAAATTGCCCACACTTCATCTCAAAGATCACAACCTCTCCGTCTTTGAAAGATATAACCCTCAGCCCAGCAATACCCAATGTCATCTAGCCCATTGATTAATCTGAGCAACTATCTGTCATAAACTCACACCCTCCAGTTAATGATCACAAGTAACTACTGATAATTTAATCTACAACAAAGAAACTGGAGTAAATGCGTGGAATGGGTTCCTTGCATGTGCAAGACTAATTCCAATAACCCTACATAAAACAACCACCACGAACTAACCATGGTTCCTGGAGCAGTGTGCAGTCCGATATGAAGTGCTACAACGTCTCATCAGAGGTATATATAGTTATATAAATGCAAGTGCAATTACAATTTCAAAACCAGAATGCTTTTTTGGTCACCATAAGTACGCTTGTTTGGTTTTTGGAAGAGGGGTTGAATGTCACGGTCGGCTAAAGAAAACCTGGGCAACGAACATTTGAGGGGAGCATATATCATGGGTGCGTGATGAGTACAATCGGTCTTTTATATTACTCTATTTGTCCTTTTAGCGCGGAGCAGAACGCAGAAGCACTGTTGTGCTCAGCCACCCAGACACCAGAAATCACTGTTTGTGCATTTACCTGTGTGAAGTCATTGATGGTAGCACATTTTTACGTGAATTACCAATACACTTGTATTAAGACAACTTTACATATGAGATAACATGTTTTTTGCTTAATTGCGCTTTATGCTGCACAACTGAAAGATTGTAAAAGTGCCCTATATACGTTTCCAAAATGTCAAACCTCTCATGATTGGGCAGAGCAGTATACACCCGCGAATACCTCTCTGTTCTATTCCTAATCGGACCGTAAATATAGCATTGGCGCTTTGTGTGTTAGTGGCTGTGTGAAGGGACAGTGTTTCTACATGCTAATGGTGGGATTTAAGGGCTTATTCTGAAAAAGTTGTCAAACACATCTGTACACATTGTTGTACCTGTTTCCTGTTTCCTTAGCATTGCCACCAAAAAATCTTTCTAGACCTAGGTAATTTGTTACTCCATTTTAAATATCTGGTTAACAAGGATTTCTCAGAACGGAGAGAAGAATTGGGTGATGCATGAATACATTTCTCCATGTCATAAATTATCATGTCACTCCTTTCCACTTATTTCTCTTAGGTCAGAGAAATGTTGCACAATCCTTTCTTTGAACTTTGTTTTGTTTCTGTTAATACAATGTGGAAGTCTTGTGCTGGTGTATATTTTTTTCTATTTGAAAGTAGTTATGCATACTTCTGTTATCTTTTTCACTATCGTTTTCATTTAAAAAGATTTAACACATTTTGTTTTTAATGATTACTTTATTCTTTTCTTTATTCTTTTCAGGCTCCTTTTCTATCAGTGACAGTATGAAACACTTGCACTTGTTGACTATGAGATCACCTTGGAGTTTTACAGCTATCATTGCCAATGTCTTCGCTTCACAGTTGGTACCTGTCGGTACTTACAATACGCTTAAACTATGCTTACTATTGAGTTTAGTGCAAACCTGTAACGAAGACAGGAAATCTGAGACCTATGTGGATTGTTTGGTCTTGACAAGTGATACGTTACTTGTAAATCGGTAAGCTTTTCTGTTTTTGCCCACGAGGATTTGAGAAATTATACTTTTACTAGAGTTGGTACTAATAATAAGAACTCAGGTTAAACATTTTTAGCTACTGTGTTTCTTGTCATCCTACTTCCAGAGGCCTCTGGAAACAGATATTTGTCAGCTGAAACCCCTGTTATTGAGGAGTGCACACCATGTTTGTGAAGTCCTCACTTCATGTTATGAAAGAGTGCTTTAGCACATTGAGCCCGGATTTGAAAGACACTCTCTTAAGATCTCAGGTTGCATCAGTAGAAAGTGTATCAGCCACTACAACAAAAGTGTAGTCATCACAATCCAGACAGAGAACAACTGATTCCACTCAGAATAATATCACTCCATCGGGAAACATCTATTACAACATAGGCATTACATCGTAGTGCCTTAACAACACAGTCAGTACCACGACTGCGACGTTACCACGAGTTCCATTACAATGCAAGTCATTACAACGACTTGTAGGGAATGCAGTGTTGGACTGGTGTTGGATTTTAAGTCCAACACCTTCCCTACTGATAAACCGACTGGAGTTGTAATAGTAATTTAAATTATTCCAAAGTCCAGCGCTTTCCTAAAGCAAGTTGCTGTAATGACTTGCGTTGTAATGGAACTCGTTAAGCCATGCATAGTTTTGGCATGCGTGGTAACAGATGCTATTCCACTCCATCTGAACAAAAAACAGAAGTAAACATTCTGGGCTCTTCTAATGACACTCAGCATAACATGTCCTCTTCCCTTCATACATCAAGAACAAAAGAACATATTAAGAAAAATAAATAACAAAGGATGTAAGAAAGCCAATGTCAGAATAACCGAAATTACACTCCCTAATTTACATGATCATGTAAAAATGCAGATGGTTTATGATCTCTGCCACCTCTTGAACTTGACTAGGACTGGAAAAGTTTCAGAATCACCACCCCTGTGACAGAAGGATCCAGACGCAAACGTTCTGACACACATATTTCCTCATCAGACATCAACATGAAACCACTACATTATTTCTTCTTTCCCACACTGTCGTCTCCACGGCTTTTGGTACAAAACAATCCTTTGATTCCAGCCCTCACCATTCTCCAGAATAACAGAGACTAGAGTAGCAATGAATTTAGTTAATTTTGAAAGAGCCCTTGAACTTGGTCAAACCTCTTTCACATGACTAGACTTAACTTTAACCTAATCACCAACTTTCAGTTGTCCTTGTGTTTAAGATTTTCTGTTGTGCAAATTAGTCATTTTAATGATGCATATGACTGTAACAGAAGAAATTAATAATTTGCATTGAAGAAATATGATTATCTCATTTAGAAGTGTGATAAATGATGCAGTATACTTATGGCACATTTTCGTATGAGACACCGTTTAATTAAAATGGATGAAGTTCTCTCGCAGGGGATTTCCATGTAGAGTCATAAGCGCTGAATAGTCCAGCCCACGTGCGGGGACCCCGGAGCAGTTGTTATATATATATATCTTCTTAAGTGTAGATTTTCGCCTTTCTTCAGGAAGGCCTGCAAAGACACTTAAGAAAAAGAGACAGATTATGCAGCCTATTTACCTAGGCTACAACTGGCCTGGTTCTTCATCTTGAAGAAAAAAAAGGGGCCAGAATAAGTAAATTTCAGATAATTTTAATGTCCATCAGTATAAATATCTCTCACAAACCCTTTTTTATGATAGAGATGAAAGGAACAGGACAGAGTAGCCTCATAGGCTGCCATTATATGTCTAAAAAAGAACACTGTGCCTTTAAGGAACCAGGCACCACCAGTATCCTATCATGCATAGCAGGTGGCAGTTACTTCAGTTCTTTTTTGCGGCTCCTGCTGACAGGATCCTGGAGCATTGAAGTCGACCAAAAGTGTTTTTTTCTTCAAAATTCTTTATTGAATTTGGTTAATTACTGTTTCATTCAACGTCTTTTGTCTCCCCCTACCTTTTCCTGTCTTTTTCTGACAAATTAAAAGCATTTTGTCAAGAAAATGCCATCTTTTGACAAGTGCCCAGCTTGTGGGAGAAAGAAGGCCAAGACAGACCCACATGAGGTCTGTATACTCTGTCTTCCAGAGGATCATGTTCCTGAGTCTTGTCAACACTGCAGGAACTTTTCCAGACGTACCTTGAGAGACCGGGAGAACATTCGCCTTCATGGGACTCAGGATCGCAGAAGGCTGCAATCTCAATCTGAAGGTGGGACCTCAGGGCATGGAGAGGGTAGAACCTCTACCAGGTCTGCTAACAGCCTCTATGGAGCGTTCCAAGAAGACAGGGGCTCAAAAATAACATCGGTCCTGGTCGACGTCGAGAAGAGGTACAGCGCCGACCTGTATGCCATCGATTCCAGGTTCGACGTCAAGCAAACGGCCAAGAACGATGCTGTTGAGGCATCGTCGGTGGAGATCGACATCGATCTCTAGGCATCACGCCTCGACTCGGAGATTGACGTCGAGGCATACAAGATCGACGTCAAGACAGGCTCGAAGTTCGACGTCGAGGCGCTCTCCGACATCGAGATGGCGTCGACATTCACTGTCGACAAGCAGGTCAATGTCGAGGCATTCGTCGATGTCGAGAACTCTATCAACGTCACCCAGGCTTGAGGAGACCAGGAAGAAGAGAAGGCGTACCTACTCCTCTCCTGATTCGGAGTATTCCAGAACATACTCCCCATCTTCGGAGCATCAACCAGGGCCTCCTTTATCTCCTCCACCTCCTCCACTGCCTCCTCCATCTCCTCCTCCACCTCCGCCTCCTCCACCACCTCCACCTAAGTCTCCTCCACCACCAGCTCCAGTAACACCTCGGAGATCAAGGTCAAGATCGCGCCATCATTCTAAGCACCATCGCCATCGTCACAGTTCTCGACATACTTCAGCTTCCTCTCAAAGATCTCATCACCGTCACCATCATCATTCATGATCAAGATCTTCTACATCTACTGGTCGTTACTCTCCCACACTGACTGACTCTCCGCCTCCACGGATTTCACCGGCGGACGATGTCTCCACTTTTCAAGAGGTTCTAGTGAGGGGAGCCACCAAATTAAATATTCATTTATCGGCTCCAACTTCGACGACATCTGTCATCTTTGAGACCCTACAACAGAGGTGTATAGCTAGACCTATGCTACCGCTGGTGCCAGGTCTCCTTGAACCGGCCATGGAGCTCTTTCTCACTCCAGCCTCCATCAAGACAGCACCTTCTAGACTTCACAAGAAGTATCGTTTTCCAGAGCAGGATCCAGCTTTCCTCCGCACTGATCCTGCTCCTGATTCCGTAATTGTAGTAGCGGCAAGGATACAACATGCCACTTCTCCTTCATCTATGTTCCCTCCGGACAAAGAAAGTCGTAAGTTAGACTCTGTGGGTCGGAAGATGTGTGGAACTGCAGCAACATCCATGAAGGCAGCTAGCGCTACTGCCTTACTAGGCAGATACGACAGAGCTCTGTGGGAGTTCTTGAATCAGTTTCTTGACCATCTATCCAGAGAAAAAAGGGAAGATTTCATGGAAATCCTTAATGAAGGTCTGATGGTTTCAAATCAGGTGATTAGTGCCGCAGCAGACTTCGTTATTGGCCGCTCACGAATACTGCCATGGGATAGCCCTTAGGCGACAATCTTGGCTGCGTCTAACCTCTCTCAAACCAGAGGCGCAGCAAAGAATTCTAAATCTGCCTTTTTCTTGTACTACTCTTTTCGGAGCCCACGCCGATGAGGAATTGTCACGAATGAAGGCAGAGATGGAAACTCTTAAGGCAGTCAGCCTAGAAAGACCTAGGGAACAAAGAAAATCTTTTCGGCCTTATCAACGCCGTTTCTTGTCTCATAGAGGCCAATGTTCCTCCTGGTATAATAGCTGTCAACAGGGAGGTGCACAACAACAACAACAACGGCCTTACCAATTGTATCACCGAAGACAGCATAGAGGGAGATCCTCCCAACAGCATCCTCAGGGGGGAAAGCAGCCTTCTGTGTCGAAGCCCTGAATCGTTACTTCCCCCTGTTCTGTTCCCCACTCCGGTGCGGGGAAGCATAAGTCCCTACCTGGTAGAGTGGCAAAACAGAACAAAAGACTACTGGGTGCTGAATATTGTTCGCAATGGATATTGCCTACGGTTCATCACTCCTCTGCCTTCCATACCTCCGAAGCCAACCAACTACCATCTTCCTCTATTACGAGCGGAGGTCAACATCCTTTTACAAAAGTTGGCGGTGGAGCTTGTTCCTCCTCAACAGCTAGGAACAGGCATTTATTCCAGATACTTTCTTGTAAAAAAGAAAGACAGAAACAAATTCAGACCCATTCTAGATCTCAAGACAGCCACCAAGTGGATGCGCCGAGAAAAGTTCAGGATGCTGGCACTACACCATATTTATCCTCAACTACATCAAGGGGATTGGCTCTGCTCAATCGACCTACGAGACGCGTACTTTCACATTCCAATTGCAAGAAAGCCATGCTAATTCTTGAGGTTCGTGTTGGGACAGGTCCATTACCAGTACAGAGTCCTCCCATTTGGTCTGAAATCAGCACCCAGAACCTTCTCCAAATGCATTGCAGTGGTCGCTGCCCATCTACAGAGACACAGAGTATTCGTCTGTCCATATCTAGATGATTGGCTCATCAAAGCGTCCTCAGCCCAAGAAGCACAGCTTCATTACAACTGGACTCGCGATATCTTACAGAGGCTGGGACTTCAAATCAATCATGACAAGTCCATCTCTACCCCAGTTCAGACACTATCTAGGAGCCTCCATCGACACGTTAAAGGCAAAAATGTTTCCTTCGGAGGAGAGACGCTTATCGATCCTTCGGAAATGTCAGGGTCTAATGAAAGCTTCCCATCCAACAGTAAGGACAGTTTCCCTCTACTCGGCTCGATGGCCTCATGCATTTTTCTCACACTAAATGCCCGTCTACACATGAGGCCTCTACAGGAATGTCTTGAAGATCAGTTGGACCAACGGACTGGAAACTGGGAGGACAGGATTCAATTATCCCTCCAATGGTGGTGCTCCCCATCCAGACTCCTCCAGGGCACTCCGTTCCATCAGGAGATTCCACCTCAAACTGTAGTCACGGACGCGTTATTGCTGGGCTGGGGAGCCCATATGTACCATCTCCAGATCCAGGGGAAATGGTCAGAAAAGGAAGCCTCGTACCACATCAACCTCCTGGAGCTACGTGCAGTCCATCTGACTTTGAAAGCTTTCTACCCGTCGTTCAACTCCCCCTCCCTGCTTGTTCAGACGGACAACACCACAACGATGTACTACCTCAACAAGCCGGGGGGGGGGGGGACAAGGTCCAGACTCTTGTCTCACGAGTCCCAGACAATCTGGAACTGGCTTCTTGCCAGGAACCTGACAGTCACAGCAGTACACCTACCAGGTATCCAAAATGCTCAAGCGGACTCGCTCACCAGACTCCTGCAAGAAAACCACGAGTGGATCTTGCACGACGACGTGGTACAAGACATATTTCAGCGATGGGGTACTCCCAGCGTTGATTTGTTCGCCACCGCAGAAAACAGCAAATGCCAAAGCTTCGCATTGCGGTTCTACCAGACAGGGACTCTGGGGAATGCCCTATGGATCGATTGGTCCTGCAAATATCGCTACGCTTTTCCACCGATCCCCCTAATTCCGGAAGTCCTCATCAAGTTGGCTCAGTCCTCAGCAAAGATGATCCTAATAGCTTCGGAGTGGCCACGCCAATGGTGGTTCACGGACCTTCTTCACCGGTCTATTCGTCCACATCTGAGGCTGCCTTGCAGACCAGATCTGCTGATTAAATTCAGGGGCCAGATACTGCACCCCAATCTCTCCTCTTTGAATTTGGCAGCATGGCTCCTGAACTGATACAATATGGTCACCTGAATCTACCTCAGGACTGTATGGAAATTCTCAAAGAAGCTAAGCGGCCTTCAACACGTTCTGCATATGCTTTGAAGTGGAAGAAATTCTGCATGCGGTGCTCATCCAAGAACAAAGACCCTACCACTTGCCAGGAAGATGTTATTCTTTCATACTTACTCCATTTAGCAAAATCTGGCTTACAAATTTCCTCAATAAAAGTTCACCTGGCAGCCTTGACTGCCTATAGAAAATGTCCCTCACAGACCTTTTTTAGAATCCCTGTAATTAAGGATTTCTTAGAGGGTTTAAAAAAGGTATTTACTCCCATCAGACGCCCTTCTCCTCCATGGGAGCTTAATATAGTACTTTCACGCCTTGTGCAGGAACCTTTCGAACCCATACACAAGGCATCTCTCCAACATTTGTCTTGGAAAATGGCTTTCCTTGTGGCTATCACTTCAGCCCGCAGGGTTAGTGAAATCTAGGGTCTCTGTTCTCATGAACCTTACACTGTCCTTCATTCGAACAAGGTAGTTATGAGAACTCACCCTAAGTTCCTCCCCAAAGTGATATCTGACTTTCATGTCAATCAAATAATATCTCTTCCAACATTCTTCCAGAACCCCTCTACGCCAGCGGAAAGATCCCTTCATTCCCTGGACGTAAAGAGAGTTCTTAAGTTTTATCTAGATAAAACTAAGAGCATTTTCCAGTCACAACAATTGTTTGTCAAATATGGTCCAGTACGTACAGGGCTTGCTACTTCTAAACAATCCATTTCGAGATGGATAGTCTCTTGCATTCTATTATGCTATCAGAAAGCTAACAGAAGTCTATCAGCCAAACCTAAGGCTCATTCTACTAGAGGGAAGGCAGCCACTTATTGCGCAATATTCCCATTCCAGAGATCTGTAAGGCAGCTACCTGGAAATCAGTACACACATTCACAAAGCATTACTGCCTAGATTCTGATGCTAGAGCAGACGCTCAAGTAGGGCAGGCTTCACTCAGAAATCTCTTTTCTTAGGTTCTTTACATTATCCTCTGTCTAGTTTGCGGCTTTATTTGGGGATGGGCTTGCTATTCTATTCAGCGCTTAAGACTATACATGGAAATCCCCTGCGAGAGAAGGAATGGTTTCTTACCTGTAACTTCTTTTCTCTTGCAGGGGTATTTCCATGATAGTCATAAGCGACCCCCCCTTCTCCCCGGCGGATTAGACAGAGGAATTCCTTTATTACATATCTATTTTCAGAAGCCTCCAAAAAGAATTGAAGTAACTGCCACCTGCTATGCATGATGGGATACTGGTGGTGCCTGGTTCCTTAAAGGCACAGTGTTCTTTTTTAGACATATAATGGCAGCCTATGAGGCTACTCTGTCCTGTTCCTTTAATCTCTATCATAAAAAAGGGTTTGTGAGAGATATTTATACTGAGGTACACTAAAATGATCTGAAATGTACCCCTTTTTTCTCTTCAAGATGAAGAACCTGGCCAGTTGTAGCCTAGGTAAATAGGCTGCATAATCTGTCTCTTTTTCTTAATTGTCTTTGCAGGCCTTCTTGAAGAAAAGCGAAAATCTACACTTAAGAAGATATATATATATAACAACTGCTCCGGGGTCCCCGTATGTGGGCGGGACTATTCAGCGCTTATGACTATCATGGAAATACCGCTGCGAGAGAAAAGAAGTTACAGGTAAGAAACCATTCCTTTCTGCTGTTCTGCTCATCTTGCTCGTGCTCATTCCCCTTCCCAATCAGCTGCAAGTCTTCTCTCCCCACGGTTTCCGCAGACCACAGAGCTCAATGCCGCAAATAGATTGTAGCAATAGATAGCATGTATTGTGAATGAAACTTTCCATTTTGTACCTAATGTATAATTTTGAAAGATTTCTGCTTCAAGTTCCGATGCAGTCATGCAGAAGGACGTGATTCCTCGGGCTATTGTAAAAATGTTTCATATTGGGTTGTACGTCTCTGGAGTTCAGTTACTGAGAAGGCAAGCAGAAGATTTCTCTTACCTTAAGAAATGGCCCTTAGTGGTATAGTAAGATGCTATTTTGTGTGTGGAACTTTGCCTTGATTTGCACAGTGAACTACGTTTGAATGAATTTAACAGTTTTTAACTCATTTTACTGTACTTACACGAATGTGCTTTCATGTATTTTATATTGTGATATTTTTATGTGCTTTTATAGCTCTTTAGCCGAATAAAGATTTATTAAGTTAAGAACCTTGCGAATTTACGAAATTGTTTTTGATTTGCCAATGCGACCTAACAATGACATTACCATGCGGAATATGCAGCTTTATCAATGAATATGCATACATTGTATATAAAAACACCTGGTTTTCAGGGATTAGGGGCAACCTTCCATTTTTTACCTGAGACTCTCCGATTATTCTCAGATTTTCTCAGTAGGATGTTGTTAGTACTCTTCATGAGTTTGGCACTTAGAATTTGGAGGGATTTCTGTTATGATATTCTGCTGTGATTTATGATTCTGTATTTCTGTATTTCGGGTCTTCATGACAATTTAAGCATTTCTCTGTAATGTTTTATTAATGATTATGTAGTAAATCTTTTAAACTTCAGTCCGACCTAGAACTCAGTTTTTGAGGTAGTCCCAGTTTCTAAATATGAAATTGCTCTACTGAGTTTGGGATATTGATGGGGAGGGTTGTCTCTTACTGCTAGATCAAAGAGAAGAATTTTGGGGGCTGAACTGCCTAAGGTAAAATTTGAAGTTCATTCGATATTGAGGTTCAGGAGATTATTGGGGTTCAGCTCCCACAAACATTTGGTAACAGAGGACGGTTAGTATAAGAGCACCTCGTATTTAAGTGGTCCCTGAAGGATTTTGGTAGTTTTTGAACCATTTATGCTCATATTGAAGGAGAAAAACATTTTTGGAAACTTACAAATTTTCCAATGTAGGATCCTCCAAGAAGTGACTAGCTGTATTGGCTGTGCGTTCCTTAAAGAAGTTGTAGTGTAAGCAGGAATAGAGAGAAATCGAGTTTGTGAATGTATTTTGAGGTATGCGTTATGATAATGGATTTCTGTTTCTGTGTTGAATTGATTGGCTATGTGATGATGCTTGTGGGTTAAATTGCTGGATTGATTACTGTTGTGATGATGTATTATTCATATTTGTAATCCCATTTGAAGATTAATGCTTTGGTAGAAGGAAAAGTGTTGGTTATTGGATTCGTCGTAAATCCAAGACCTCTAGATAGTGTTTATTTGTCTGTACTGTGGTGTGCAGAGCGATGCACCACTTACATATATGTAGGGAGTCTGAATTAACAAATTTTATTTTCAGGCTTCAAGGTTTATTGTGAGTTGTTGTGCTCATCCTGGGTGCAAGGGGTGAACTACATTGACCAGGTACCCCTGCAACAGTTCTCCTGTCCAGGTTGCCCGCAGTCCGATACCCTTGCTGCCTGCCTACCTGCTGCCCTCTGTTTGGACCTCCTCTGCTCATTTCTTGCTCTATTTTGCCTTATCTGCCCTCTGTTTTGCCTTTTCTGCTAATTTTTCTCCTTGTTTATCTGCCCTCTGCTTTGCCTTTTCTGCTTTTTTTTCTGCCCTTTGTTTTGCCTTTTCTGCTTGTATTTTCAGCCCTCCGATTTGCCGTTGCTGCTAATTTTTCTGTCCTCTGTTTGCACTCTTCTGCTCAGTTCGACCTTTTCTGCTTGTTCTTCTGCTTTGTTTTTCCTTGTCTGCTAGTTTTTCTGCCCTCTGTTTTGTCTTATCTGCTCATTTCTTCCCTCTTCCCACTGTTTCCTCAAGACCTGGCTTTTCAATGGAGACCTCGCACCCCAGCGCCCAGATACCCCCAGGAGTAACAGTGCCGTGCTCTACAAATGCAGATTGATTGATTGATTGACTCGGAGGTAGACTTGTGCTGGATTTGCCTTAGCGAGAACTTTTGCAAGATTGTTGTAATCCTTTCTTTTCATTGCTCAAATTCAGAACCTTATGGTTTACAATTGAGTTATTTTTACTTAACTTTTATTTCCTTTTTAGGGTAAACAGACAAAGGTTTATTGATTTGACATGGTTAATTCGGTTCCATAATTGTTTTCCTGTTCACAAAGAAGTGGCGCTGTAATTGGTTGCTCAGCCAGGGAACCGCGCTGGGATTGGTGAGATGTCACCACAAGGCCTCGCTCTGATTGGTTGGTTGCTGGCATAGTCGCACTGTGATAGCTTGACCTTTGACAGAACCACGCTATTATTGGCTGTTGTTTGCTTTATTTGGTTATAGAGTTCACAGTGATTTTGAGTTTGTTTTGATTCTATTAGGTGTAAAATATGGGTGGTATATTTTCAAAACCTAAACCAAAAAGGGAGATACTTAAAGAGGGTCTGAAATTACTGAGTGAAGGAACACCAGCATATGAATTGATGGTAGAGGTCGGGTATTACACATACACCTGGATCTCTTAATGGAATAAATACACCACACATAATGAGGTTTTACACCTGAATCTCCCCAGAGGAATCCCCTCTTGCACCACTAAGCAACACCCACTCTTTAAACCATGCAGGGATTAACTTAGTCCCAGGTTTTCTGCCACACATCATCTCAAAAGGGAACTTTTGAGTATCATCATGCACAGTTGTGCGATACGCCCAAACCATGTCTGGGACTATTTTCACAACATCTTGACCATCAGTGGATGCTATTCGGATAGTCCCTTCAACCAATCTACTAGCCCTCTCAGTAAGACCATTGGACTGTGGGTTATAAAAGAACTTTGGTTGTGCTTAACACCACATGATGACAAAAAGGCCTGCATTTCACTTGAGGTAAGCTGAGTACCATTATCTAGTGTAATTGGTGAGAAAAAGTATTCCTCTGCAAAAATCAATCTCAAATTATGAATGGTTGCACAAGTGGTAACCTCCCTCATGACTTTCACAGTCAACCATTTGGTTTGAACATCCACTATCATCAGTGCACATCAGTAAACACATCACATGGGTTCTCTTCACACCCCGCGTCTACCCTGGATTTAGTTGCATCTTTGCACATATGAGAAAAATGGCCTTTACAGCCACACTTCCTACAATCTTTATTAATCGTAATAAACACTTTGAATTCTGATCCATGGTAAGAACTTCCACATCTTTGACAACATTTAGGGGCCGATTCCGATCTCGGCCGGTAGGGCTCCGAATCGGACTCGGCATTACCGGATCCGATTCGGAGCCCTGTTTCCCGACCGAGTCGGACGTGCGTCCGGGCGAGCGAGTACGATGCGAACGTACGCGAATTCGCCGACCGACTCGTTCGCGGGACCCAACCGCTCCGACCGACTTGCACGGACACGACTCGCACCGCGCAATGGAGACGTTCCCCGGCCGGGTAAGTACGATGCGCGCCGCGAGCAGTCCGACCGACTCGCGCCGTCCGGCTCGAAAGAGCAGTCGGAGCGCGCTTTGGGGGTCCGTGTCGGACCCCCCTGTACGCCTAGCCGCGCGAGTCGCACACAGGGGGACCCATGGGTCCCCCTACCTGTGCGTGTACGGCGCGACCCTCTTCGACGCGTACCCGCTATAGAGGCGCCCTTGTTCGCCTCGCACCCATTGAGTCAATGGGAGCCCGCGTACGCGTTGTACGACCGGCTCCCATTGACTTCAATGGGAGTCCGACCGAATCGAGTCCGATAGCATGCGAACGCATCGTACTCGTTCGGTTGGACTGCTAGGGTCCGATTCGGTCGGAAATCTCTCCGGGTCCGGCTCGGTCGGAGAGATTTCCTGCCCAAATCGGAATCGGCCCCTTGGTATTTTGTCTACTTCTAAAAGATCTATTGCTGGAATACAAAACACCACCTACATCTGAACTGATACTGGTATTCCTGACAATTCTTGATACTTCGCCACTGGACTTGTCTCTTTTGTTTCATTTCTTTCATACAAAATCCTGATTATTCCACCACTTTGACAATGTCAATAGCATCTTTAATAAATGGTTTTATTGCTACTCAAAGTAGCTCTTAGATCTTTTTATTTTTGCATTGGACAGTCAGTTGATCCTGCATAAGTTTTTACACATGGCCCAAACTGACATTTCATACATAATTCCCTGAGTCTCGAAATGAACTCATCCACAGATTCACTGTAAGTCTGTGGTTGTGTATAAAATGTGTACCTGGTCATAACAATATTCTCGTCTTTAGCAAAACTAACTTCAAGACTTTTTTGTTTGCCTTCCTGAATTCATCATGAATTGGTTGACCATTAGTTCAGGAGCTACCGGTAAATACCTACAAACACCTTCTTTGGCAAGGGTGCTCTAAAGTAAAGCTTTTTTCCTTGCGGGGCGAAAATCCCTACCATCCAATGCTTCAATATAGTTCCCAAACATACCTATCTAGTCTTCCTACTCTGTGGGTTGTCGTCATGTTTGTGGAAGAAAAAGAAGAGGTGCAAAAATAGCACTGTGAGAATTCATGACAACTACAGATAACTCACAAAGTGAATAAAAAATAAGTGACAGTATAATACACAGGAAGGTAGAAAGAAACAACTAGATTACAATAAGGTATAATACAGGAGTAAAGTATTTTTAGTGCTAAAAGGTGTGTATATCACCGTGGATCCAAACGATTGAGAGTACATGTGAAGAAGATGTGCGTATTACCGCTGACACACTCCTATCAAAATGAAATAGTCTTCCTCAAAACAGGCATGTCACCGTAGACAAGAGGGAAACATTGGTTGACTCGCTACCTTTCGCTCCCCCCCCCAAACTCCCAATTATCCATCTGTACAGGAAGTGACATTACTGGATTTCCCATTATCTATCTTCATAGGAAGTGGCATCACTGGATTTCCCATCATCCATCTACACAGAAAGTGACATCACTGGTTTCCCTCCAGACCAGTCTTTGAAACAGTGGTGTGTGGAAAAGAGTCATGGATTCCACAATAACAAATCAGAAGAATGAGCTATCAAAATAATTTGGGAAAAGGCATACAATGGCGAAATTCCTCATGGAATGCTAAATGACAAGCCATGCATAAAAGTGCACAAGTGAACTGTCTTTCTACAAACCACGATCTCAATGTCCCAAAGCAAAGCAGTGTACACCTGAGCTAAGATGGCTCATTCATTTTGGACATTTCACTTGAACTTTGCTGCTAGAAACATCCTCTTATATTGTTTAAGTAAGGACTATTCTACCTCCTGTAGGCACTTTTGCCTCTTTCACTTCATAGGTTTTCTTTCAGGTGCTGTCTGACCCCACTAAGGGGTCGATTCTGATGCGGGTTGGAAAAGCTTCCCGACCGAATCGGTTGGGAAATGGTTTCCGACCCACTCGGATCGGGAAAGTCCGACCGGCGGAGTAGGATGCATCCGGATGCTTCCAGATACGATTTGGTTGAACTCCCATTGACTTCAATGGGAACATTTGTTCCTAACCGCATCAGAATTGGGCCCTCGGTCGGGAAGACACGTTCCCGATCCGATTTGGAAGGAGCAAATGCCGTTAGGAGGCCTTCCTAACCGCATCAGAATCAGGCCCTCGGTCGGGAAGCTTTTCCAACCCGCATCAGAATCGGGCCCTAAATTTAGGATCATCATCGATAGAGTTGACAGTCATGGTTGAAGTTTTCCACTGAAGGTGAATCTTTTCACTGTGCCGTTTTGACTAATCTGTTATTGTGGAGTCCATAACTCTTTTCCACATGTCATTGCTCTAGCTTTTGCCGCCTTCATATCATGTTGAATGATTCAAGATTTCTGTATTTTCATCATTTATTTAACCTTTGACCCTGATGAAGGTGGAATATACATATATCGCTGATCGTCCATGAAACGTGCGTTAACGTTTTTAACTGTCAACTGTTGTTTGCCTTGAAAGGAGGAATTGAAAATGTGTTGGATCTCCTGTGGGACTCATGGTGTACAACTAAAAGGGACCCTCTTTTTAATTTTTCTGGACTCAGTTGATTCATTACAAGTAGGATTTTGGTGTGTTTTTTGGGGAGTAAACAGAAATTATTTTGATAAATGTGATGTATTTTGAATGAATTATATGGATTAAAATGATTTTTTGTATGATTATGAATTCGCTGTTTTTTTGTATCGTTTCATCGAATGTTAGAATTAGGATAAATTATATTCATTACCTTTATTCTGTTACTTGATTTATTATTTTGTGGGCATTGGAGAGTTTATGTTGTGTTAAACAGCACCATAGTCCATCTCCTGTACACAAGAAAAAAGAAAAAAGTATGCAACCTTCAAACAAAACAAACTACATATAGCAAAAGAAAATCCCTTATGGTAAATACGATATCGACATGACAGAAAGAAAGTTGAAATTTAGGTGGAATGAACATAAATTGTAAATATAGCTTAAGAATGAAAAATCATTGATTGTACAACACTTGCTACAAATGAGCAAGTATAAGTCATCACATATCCGTATTCAAGTTCTAGAAGTAATCCTAACTAACATAAGTGGTGAAAACATCAAAGAAATATTACAACTGTGAGACATTTACTGGCTGGAACTACTGGATGCAGTGGAATCAAAGGGATTAAATGAGTCAATGGGCTTGACATGCTTTTAATAAATGAATAAGTATTTACATCCATTTAAATGACTGTTGAAGATTTGCTATAAGCTTGAATAAAGACTAGTCACGTCTGAGGAATGCGGATGTGCATTTCTTATACTAGAACAGAGATATGGCGCAATTGAACACTCAGGTTTGAATTGACAAAAATACAATGTGGAATTGAAGTAATCCGTTTTGAATTTCATTATAGCTGATTAATATTATGGAGTTTTATTTTCATTGTTGATTAGAAATATTCATACTTGTTGAGAAAGGGGTTTGCCCCAAAATGCAAGGAAGAAAACAAACAAATCGAAGGTTTGGTGTAGAAATAACACATTAAGTAGAACTTGCTTAATCCCAATAGATGATGGATGATTTCCTCTAGCACTAAAAGTTGGGAACTCTAGCTGTCATTATGCTGGGTGCCATTCTACAAGTTCCACAAAGACTACCTCCTTTTCAACTTTGGATGGCCTACAGGTCTTTTAAGTAACAGCAATCACTTTGCTCTAAGACACCATCAGAGCTGTCAGGGCTCAGGTGAATCATCGGGTACATAGGAGCTGGTTATGATGGAAAACGGGTCAGTGGAAACCAACAGGAACACTAGACTGCTAACTGCAGCATAATCATTCACTTTCTGGGTTTGGGGTCATTTCCGGGTGTTAGGTGGTAGAGCCATACTTAAGCCTTCACTTGGCGTTAAGTCCTTGCTCACTTTTGTTGTTTTCCTCGCTGTCTTTTCTCCAGGCAGTCATTCCTTGCATTGTCCTCGTTTGTGCTGTCTCTCTTCCATCCTCGTAGTTGCTGACCTGTGTGTTTGCAGTAGCGTCCTTGGTCCTGCCACTAAATTCCTGGTTGGCTCATGGCTTAGCAAAGCACCATTCGCTGCTGAAACTGGTAAGCTCTGTTACATTATTTGCATGTTATTGGCCATCCAGCCGCTTTAAAACTTCCTACCTTAACAACATCAGAGAGTGGTGCTGTCCCTTGGGTCAGAATTTTACGTGACAGATTAAACTCCAATGCTGTGTTTTTCTCTCTCACTCCCCTTTCCTTGTTTGTCCCTACATCCCTGCAACTGTTAAATGCTCTTCTCTGCCTCCCATCATGGGTATTCAGAAAAGGCAGACTTTTTTAGGGGGTCTTCGCAAGGAGCTTCTTTTTCTTTAGAAAGAGGAAGTGGAAAAAGATTGCTACAGCGGAAGGACAGACTTGTGCAAACAGCCTCAACAGAGGTCAAGAAGTCCAATTTACTTCACTGGGTCCTCTGTAGCTGCTAGGTCACATCCATCCTGGCTGCTTCTGCCATAGTCAGCATTCCAAGATCTTGTGCAGGAGATAACGTGACTCAGTGTAGGAGCAATGGAGCATGCCTTCCCCCAAGATAGAGTGCAGGGATATTACTCCCCTGTCTCCTTGTAAGGAAAAAGCGAGGGTGGCACCACCCCATCTGAGGCTACAATCTAAAACAGTTCTTCCCACTTCAAATGTTCAAGATAGTGACTTTGGCTCAATTTCTGGCAGCTGTCCAAAACAGTGAATGGCTTTGCTTAATAGACTTATCTGATAGAGACTTCTAGATTCAGATTCCTTTCCTTAAAATTATCCCGAGGTGTCAGACTGGATCCGGAAAGTTTTCTTGAGCAGTACCCTTGCGTGCCGGTAGGTGGCGTCGTTTGGCTGCGCGTGGTGTTGTCCTCACCAGAAGTAACGTGCGTGGTGCCTAAATAGGCACCACCCCAGCACGCTGACATCAGTTCTTTTTTTTCCACGCCTGACAGCGCAGATCCAGGAAGACCTACGCCTAGTCCATTTTTGAGTAGTTTTTTTCAATGTTTTGTCGAAGTGTTTTGACGTTTTTTTTCCTGGTGTGGCAGGTATGTCATCCAAAAGGCCTGTTCAAGCCCTGTGGTGCCTGTCACCAATCGATGTTGGTGACGGACCCGCACCTTTTATGCCTCTGGTGCCTCAATCGCGACTACGAACCAAAGGCCTGCTCCGATTGCCATGCCATGTACCCGAAGGCCTTGAGGGAGCGATCCCTCAGGCACCTGGTGGCTCGACGTGCAACGCAGTGATGATCCAGATCCAGGTTGAGAGGAAGGTCCCGAGAGCAGTTGTGGAGTCTGAGAAACTCATTGCACTCTAAGTCACCGGGCCATTCGGGTAAGTCCTACAACAAGACGAAGAAGAATTCGAACCGTGCTGCGACTTCACCTCGTCCATCGGCAGACTAGATGAGGGAGCGTCACTCAAGGCCTGGCTCCATGGTTGAGCCAGTGCCTGGGCCAACTCTGCGCCTTCCCCAGTTTCCGGGAGCCAGAGTGACTCCCGCCCAATTGTAAGAATTTTATGAGGCTATGCACCTCATATTTGAGCGGTCCGTTTCCTCCGACGCCCCTCTGGGCCCCAGGGATCCACAGGTGGATTCGGATCAGTGCTGGCCGTGCCATGTTGACCTTCCCTGACGCCGGTACCGAGGCCGATGCTCTTGGGGCCCACTGGCAGTACCATCCCCATTTACATCCCGGAGTCCGACACGGAGCCAGAGGGGCGTCGCCTGACTCCAGCGCTGACTGGAGCCATGCCTTCCAGGCCGGAACCTGAACCCTATTCCTATGGGTTAGGACCTAGGGAGGAATGGGAGGGGTCGCTGGACCCCTTGGACACCTTGGACTGGTGCGAGGATTTGGATGAAGGCAGTGGACTGGACACTTCTCCACATGCTGGCATGCTTTCTCCCCCTACTGTGACTATGGAGGAGGGAGCTTCATTTGCAATGGTGGTGCGGAGGGCGGCTGAGGTCCTGGACCTTAGCTTGCCCTCGGTGGCAGCTAAGACTAATGTCTTGACGGAAGAGCCTCAGCCAGGAGTAGCACCTTCAGAACCTCTTCTCCCATTTAACAAAGCATGTACTGATGTGCTGCTTCGGACTTGGTCCACGCCCAACACAGGGGATCTTGTGATCAGGACAATTGCCCACTGCCACCGCCCCGCTCCAGGGGACCCCAAATACCTCACAGAACACCCTACCCCAGAGAGCTTGATTGTCCAAGTCTCTGCTCACATGTAAATCCAGGCACATGCCCAACCGCACCGCCGGATCTGGAATCCAAGAGGCTGGACAACTTAGGCTAGAAATGTTTTCTTTCATCAGCCTGGCATTGCAGTCGGTGAACACTGCCATTGCAGTCAGTGAACACCGCATGCCTTATTAGCCACTGTTTCCACGCTCTGTGGGATACGGTTATGCAGGTGCTGCCAACGGTCCTGCAGGAGGCCATGCTCTCTCAGGCTGTAGCCGACGGGAGGGATGCAGCTAAGTTCACCATTAGATGTGGACTGGACACCAACGATTCACTAGGCAGAGCGGTTTCATCGACAGTGGCCCTGTGGCGCCACGCCTGATTGAGGACTACTGGCTTTTCTGGGGATGTCCAAAAATCACTTATGGACATGCCCTTTGATGGCTCCCGTTTGTTCGGAGACAAGGCGGATTCGGCGCTAGACCCCTTTAAGGACAGCTGGGCTACGGCCAGGTCCTTGGGCCTTTCCATAGCCCCTTGTCACCCTCAATCCACCTTTCGTTCCTTTCATGGCCACAGAAGGGGCTTCTAGCTGCATCCTTACCCACCCAGCCACCGCAGCATGCAAGCTTTCTAGCCTCGGCTTGGCCATGGATGCAGAACCTACTAGCCCCGTGGGTTGGACAGCCAGTGGTCGGGTCAGTCCACCAGCCCCAACAGCCACAGCCTCCAAACCCTCCTAATCTGCCCGTTTGCCATCATGGGCACCCAGTGGGCAGCAGGATTCGCCATTACCTGCTCCACTGGCAGTCCGTAACGGATCACTGACAGAATATCGAGGAGCAAAATATCGACCTGCCAAAATATCGATTAAAAAATATAGAATGACAGAATATCGACTTCCTATCTACAAACAGGTAAGTACAAAAATATTGAATCCAAAATATCGTTGTAAATAATATAGTTTGTTAAAATATCGAATTTTTAAATGTCTTAAAAGTAATGTAAAATAATGAAATAATGAATATAATTAAGTAAAACATACTTAAAAATACTTAAATAACCTTAAAATTAATAAATAATTAATGTAATTTAAAAATAAAAATAAACATGCATTTTTATTTTTTAATACATATATATGTTAACTTAATAATATTTAAAAATATTCAATATTTTTAGTGTTGGATAGCGGGAGGGTAAAATTTACTATTCCCACTTCAGTGAGTGCAACAGTAGGGAAAGCGTTGGATAGCGGGAGGGTAAAAATTACTATTCCCACTCCAGTGAGTGCAACAGTAAGGAAAGCGTTGCATAGCGGGAGGGTAAAATTACTATTCCCACTCCAGTGAGTGCAACAGTAGGGACAGTAATGATTTAATAATTAAATATATATAAATTAATTATCAATACCAATAAAAAATTATTAAAAATTAATTACCAATTACAAATCATTTAATAATTAATTAATTATAAATACCAATACATATTAATTACTGAAAATTAATTACCTATTAATAATTAATTATCAACAAATTAATTTTCTATACCAAAAATTAATAAGTAATAAAAAAATACCAATTAATAATTTATTAACAGTAAATTAATTATAAATACACAAAAATAATTTCAATAATGACTTAATTACAATTAAATTACTTCCCACCCTATTTCCCTATAAACCCACAACCCGCTCCGAATAATAAATTAATACAATTAATATAATTATCAATTAATCAATTTATAAAATGTAATTACCAATTAATAAAAATTAATTACCAATTAATAAAATAATTAATTAACGATAAATTATTTATCAATACCAATAAATAAAAATAAATAATTACTTAATTACAATTAAATTACTTCCCACCCTATTCCCCTATAAACCCACAACCCGCTCCGAATAATAAATTAATACAATTAATATAATTATCAATTAATCAATTTATAAAATGTAATTACCAATTAATAAAAATTAATTACCAATTATTAATTAATTAACAATACATTATTTATCAATACCAAAAAATAAAATAAATAATTACTTATTTACAATTAAATTACTTCCCACCCTATTCACATATAAACCCACAACCCGCTACAGAATTAAAACGCAAAATAAAATTAAAAATAATTAATAATTCCTAAAAATTAATATTTTATTTACTATAATTAAATTACTTCCCACCCTATTCCCCTACAAACCCACAACCCGCTACGGAATTAAATTACGCAAAAATTAAATAACATAAAATTCATTACTTTAAAAAATGCAAACATACATTACAAAAATAATACATACTTTTAACACATATACTAACACTTAAAACACTATAAAAAAAATCGATATTTTTAACAACTATATTATGACTGTCGATATTACTAACTTCGATATTATGAAAATCGATATTTCTTACCTGAATTTCGATATTCTGCACCATTATATTTTTGTGACTCGATATTATGTCCATTCGATATTTAAAACTCGATATTTTGCCAATTCAATATTAAAAATTCGATATTGTGACTGTTCACCGTCCGTAACATTGGGCAGGTGGGTTTTTTAGGTTGTCTGAAGTGGCTACTCCCTCCCCTTTGAGGTTACCCCTCCCTCCATGCCACCTACTTATGACAGGCTGAGGGAGGACCATCTTTTCCTTCTCCACCAGGAAATTACGTCTCTTTAGGCCAAAGGAGCCATATAGAGAGTGCCAACGCCAGAAGTGGGTCATGGTTGCTATTCCTGCTACTTTCTGGTGCCCTAGAAAGACGGAGGCCTTCATCCTATCCTCGACCTGCACTCTCTCAATTTCTTCCTCAAGAAGGAGAAGTTCAAAATGCTCACTCTCGCTAAGGTCCTGTCTGCCCTGGACCCTGGAGACTGTATGGTAGCGTTGGACTTGCAGGACGCATGTTTCCACATTCCCGTCCTGCCTGCCCACAGGCTTTACCTGCGGTTCACGGTGGCCCTTAGTTTCCACATCAGTGGTCAGTGTACATTGTCGCTCCGCGCTTCTGACATGGAAAGTCATGAAAAGTAATTGATTTTAGCACGCTCAGGTGGCACCTAAATCGGCACCGTGCACATCACTTCCGGCGCGGACGTCGCCGATGCTGCCACGTGGAGCCGAATGATGCCACCTACCAGTGTGCAGGGGTACTGCGCAGGAAAAATTTCCGAATCCAGTCTGCTGCCTGGGGATAATTCTTGGTAAGGAATCTGCTGCTAGGTAGAGTCTCTACCAGAAAAGGCATTATTGAAAGTGAGTAACTTGTTCTTTTAGTTGCTTGCCTCCCACATACAAGCCCTTGAGGAGCAAAGGAAGTACCTTCACTTGACAGTGTCCTACTAGTATAGAACTCTGTCACTTGGTATGCTCTGTGGGCCAGATTGGACACATTCCACCCCACATATGTTTTGCAGCTGGAGGTAATCTTCTTAGCAATGAAAGCCTTCCTACCAGTGATGTAATCCAGAGTGATGGTGATTCACATAGACAACACCACAGCCCTCTTCGACATCAGTAAACAAGGGGGCTTCCACTCACTGCAAATCTGTCAGCAGAGAGTGGCTTTTCTGGAATGGGGATCGTAAGTATGTTCTCTTGCGTTGTATCGACAAAACCAAAATGAACAGCGTGAGTAGGCATCCATAGTTGGCTCACAAGTGGGAGGTTCTTCAAGAACTGTGAAACCTCGCTTTTAAGACCCGGATCATCCACCCATAGTTGCTGAGCAGAAAGTGATGCAAATTCACTTCTTGGATAGCCCTGACATTGTATTCTTAGAAGACAGCCTGATGCTAGATTAAGCCAGTATAGCTGCACCATCCCCTGGCTTCTCTTGTACTGAGTGTCTGCTGGAGGATCAAAGAGAACCAGAGATACTCACCCTGTTGCCAAAGCTGGCTCTCTGATCTGCTGTATGTACTTGACAGTTACCTGGCTCATCTATAATATCTAGTCATATTCTTACAGATGGATCTTGCCGATCCTCCAACAGTCAGATGTTTATTGGGATGAGTTGCAAAACCAGTAGTAGAGGTGGCTGTCAGCAATGCCCAGACCCCTGTCTTAAGCGGCCTGGGTGGATTTCTGGAATGAAATTCTAGGAAGCTTGTCAGCCCAGAGGAATTTAGAAACCAATGATTGTATTTGGAGAAAAAGGTAGCTGGGGTAATGTAGGGGAAGTTTTGTAGCATATGCAGGACAAGATTATCATCTTAAAGAGGGCTGCTCTTCCCATTTTAGAAATAGGCAAGGAAGACCTTATCAAGGGAGAAATGCTAAGACCCCAACCCTGTGCTGGTCCAATGCTACCATCATACCCAGATATTTGAAGTGGTCACTGGCCACTTGCAAGTGTGTTTGCACCAGGTGGTGCAGCAGGGCTCTTAGTACTTGTTGCCTTGTTCCAGTCATACCGGATGTATCTCTAACACCCTCAGCATTGGTGTCAGCCTCTCTAGTGTTCCCTCCAGACACTTAGGGCCCGATTCTGATGCGGGTTAGAAAAGCTTCCCGACCGATTCGGTTGGGAAATGGTTTCCGACCCACTCGGATCGGGAAAGTCCGACCGGCGGAGTAGGATGCATCCGGATGCTTCCAGATACGATTTGGTTAAACTCCCATTGACTTCAATGGGAACATTTGTTCCTAACCGCATCAGAATTGGGCCCTCGGTCGGGAAGCTTTTCCAACCCGCATCAGAATCGGGCCCTAAATGTAGTGCAGCATATTGTTTGTTTATACAGACAACCTGTCCCCTGCCTCACTTGGCCATTGAAGCATCTCAATCTGACAGTTTCTCCTGACCCTGAGGTTCCATTATATTAGCATAGAGGAGAGGGGAGAAAAGGCATCCATGGTGGGTTCCCCGCTTGATAGGGAACAGAGGCAACATCAACCCGTTTACTCTGACCTGCACCCACAGTGCTTCGTAGAGGGCCGCAATATATGAGCAAGAAACCGGGGACCAAGATTAATTAATCCTACCTATCAGGAGCCCCTACGATCCCATAAGCACTCCTGGATTGGCTTCCACTACTTCGCCCTTACTCATCGACTACAGACATTATATAGACTCCATTTTTTACCCCATTTCTATAAGGCACTCGAGGAGTCAAGAGTCATACGTCTTTTATTCTGATGCACTTTTTACTTTCTATTCAGATTGGCACACTTTTACGTTTGTGAACACTTTCTCACACATAATTATTGTTAATTTTATTTGTGAATTTTGTGAATAAATTGCATCAATTATAAATCGTTGTGGTTGGGTCGTGAACTATTTAGTCAGGCCATTAAATGTCTAAATTGTATACATCTCTTGATTTATGTATCCTTTATGGATAGCAGTTGCAACCACCCAGTTATTAAACTGTTATGTTTTGAATGAGTCTACAGGAACCATTGCTGGTGCTAAAGAATGGGGGCCCGCATCATCTCTCTTTGTCTTTCCAATCTATTTGTCACACTGTGAGGACCTTTTGCCTGGTTCCTGTTTTAACCTGACCCTGGCTCTTGTCTCTGCAATAAATTAAATCTCTTATGTACTTAGGGTTGCCTCCATTCAAAAAGAAAATTACTGTCATTTTGTTCTTGTTTTGAGATTCTGGAAGAGCCTGAACGTAGGTAGCATTCGTTTTCATGGGCAGCTTGACTTCTTTTAGGGTAATTTCTAGGTTTTCTGATCCCCCTTCCCCTCCCGACCTCCATATAGGCCTTACTACATCCTCAGTATGCTCTTTAAAGATATCTGAAAAATGTGCCACCCAACTATCACAGGGGACAACATGGTAGGACTCTGGGGATCATCATTTTGTAAGAATGGCGCATTCACTGTGTCCCAGAATAACTTAGCATTTTTATTCTCTGCCGCAATGGTGCGATGGTCCCATGCTTAATTCTGGAGTGTTTTTATCATGTTATCCCTGGCCTGTTTATATTGAATACGCAGGGTCTTGATTGTCAAAATGTCCAGCGGTAAACTGCTCAAGGCACGTTTCAGATACCTGAGTGTTTTGGTGCAGGCGGTGTCAAACCATCCTCTTTTCTTTTTCCCTGCCCTAATGGGGTGGCGTGTAAGTAGTAGTTTTATGGAGCTGGTAATTTGTCTAAAATTGTTGACTATTAAATTATGTACAATATCCTTCTGGAGGCAATAATCAATTTCCACGATATTTTTCTCTGCTATTATTTGCAACACAATGGTGGTGTCTACGCCTTCCCATTTAATTCTTACACCATTAGGCCTGCTTACAGTGATGTTATTTACAACAAGGAAAGTATGGTGCCTCTTACCCCAAAAATAAAATGGTATTGTGATCAGATTGTGGTCACTTAAGGCTGCCGTTACGGTGGTAGGTGTACCGCACAAAACATTTGCTGATGCTGATATCAGCAAATGGTCATTGATAGAGATCGAATTCCTAACGGTAAATGTTGGGACTAGTTCACCAGTAATATCACAGTCACACCTCAGTAGCTCAAGATCATATTTGGTAATAAAGTTCAAAGCTTCGATATACTTGTTATGGCAAAAATGTTCATTTCCCATCCCATCCTGATTTGTACAACCACGTGACCGTGTATCACCTAGAGCACAGGCTTGTATGTTAAAATCTCCTGCCCATATTAACCTATCATTTGTATGTATAACGCTTAGAAAGGTTTCCAAATGATGATCTAATGCCGTCGCCACCCTACTGCGTGTTACATTAAAGACATTGTTATAGTAGTTTATTATAACCAGATCTTTCTCTCCATTTTTCTTCAGCCACAATAATTGAAAATGTGGATCTGGATTCAGAATCTTCTTGACTTTAACTGAGATTTTGTTGGAAATAAGGGTTAACAGCCCCCCTTTTGCCCGCCCTGCAGGTGATGCTATTGCTTCTAGGGAGTATGAAGAGTACCCATCTACATGTATAGGTTTCAAACACCATGTTTCTTGCAAACAGATTGTGTCATATTTATATATAAAATTATACCAATCTGGGTTCCCTATTTTATTCATAAGCCCGTTCACATTCCATGTAGCAAAACTATGTTTTCCACCATCCAAGCCATTAATTGGGTTCATGGTTGAAGTTGTAGTTACTGCTATACTGCGGGTCGTACTATTGGCACGATTATTTTTTCCAGGCTTAGACAGCTCCCTACTATGCTTAATGGCCATATCATGGTCACAGTTGTTAGCATTAGGGGCCACGTTACTCTCCTGTACTTTGACAACCTCCTTACTATGATACATTACTGTATCATCTACCACATGTTTATCGCTGCTGAGTCAATCATTATCTTCCATGGTACTTATTTGACAAAGGTAAAACTTGGGAACAGGGTTATGCCGATCTTAGAGCCTGTACACTTTGGGGATAGGCCTGGGGGTGGTCATGATTTATTAGATGGCTGTAAAAAAACCCTAGTGGAAAGATGACCATGCTTTGGCCAGCCAAAGGTAGTAATGCTGCCTTCGCATGGATATTATCTGCTATACTAGGGTTTTGAAAATTCATGATAATGATAAGCTTTTTGTTTGTGTACCGATCCACCTTGCCCTTCGTGTGAATAGAATCTGGCCTGCGTTAGTTGGTGAAAACAGGCATTTACTACTAAGCCAGTGGACCACTTTATTCTTTAGGCCTTCCGCTGTTTATCTAGTACCATTTTTTAATGGAGGGACATTTGCCAAAATGGCCACATATGGGTAGCAGGCTGGGGGAAGGTTGATGGTTACTTGCTCTTTGGAATGGTTACAGTTGTTAAATGTATAGTTTACATTGCGGGCTACATGGCTTTGCTTTCTATAGATGTCTGGGTAGGAATTGTATTAATGGGTCCTAAACCGGCTATCAGGTTTGACCGTGGCTGACTAGGGGCTAAACTCGTGGCAGGTTGATCACCAGTCCCGGCCGTTGTATAGACATTTGTTGTATTGGGGATTTTAGGTTGCACCTCCTTGCCCCCCAGAGACTGTGTATGTATAATACCGGGCAAATTACTGTAGCAGGTGATAACGGTTTCCAACCCTCCCTCCAGTTTGTCCATCTTCATTTTTATCGGTGCTAATAATTTGTTTACAATTACTGTTAATTTGTCCCAAAATGGTTTCCAGATGGGATTGTCCACGTCGTTAAGGTGATTGAACAAATCCCGAGTCTTTGTTGGGTCCAGAAAGGACTCATTTGTATGAGTAATGTTCTTTGACTTTCTTTTCCGTTTTGCTACAGGCATGATGGTAGGCGAAGGTGGTGTCAAGGTTATAGCCGGCGTATGCTCCACCCACAATTGATTGAACTGTGGTTGGATGGCGGTGGAAACCCCCCGGTCCTCTTCGGGTTTATCGCTCTGACACTCCTTATCCTTTGGTGACCCCAGAGCTTGGTTCGCCATAGATGCCATTGCTTCGCCTTCCCCCGTTGACCCAGGTACACACAGCGGTAGGCGCCGTTCGGCCTGGTCTATCTCCTTAGTTAGACCTCCCACTGCTCCCGCCAAAAAGGTGTCTATTGTGGTCCGTTTTGTATCGGCCCTTGGCTCAGCAGAGGCTTTAGTCCCACCAGCTTTGCGTTTAACCATTTTCAGCCCGCCAGCATCTAGGACTGAAACTGGGTCAGCAGCAGTGTCACTTACTTGGGTGTAGGGTAGCTGTTCCACAGACGACAACACTTTACTACTCTGTCGAACCAAAAAGAGAAAGGCCCGGCCCAGCCCAGCCACCTCCTGCCGCTTCCCCCGGGCACGTGCTGCGTTTAGGAAACGCCTCCGGGCACAATAAGGTCTGTGAATGCGATGATGGGCTCCCGCCCTGCGGGAGCCCCGAGCTTCTTAAGGCGCCTCCTGGCACGCTGACGTTGGAGGCGTGATGCCGCAGAGCAAGCTGGGGGCTTGAGTCCTGCCCCGGTACGCCCCGGTAAAGTCTGTGATGGCGATGACGGGCTCCTGCGCTGCATATCTATCCTACTAGAGCTCCCTCCATTGTTCTTATGCATTGCCTACATCCTGCGGCTCGACGATAACACATCTCTGATTTGCGCGGCTATAACACAAGAGATATAGTAATATAGAGCTGTGATCCTGATGGGGAATAAAAATTCTAAAGAGATGACATAAGGGAATATGTGTTTGAATAACATGGGTATTAATATGTTGGTGCTTTCTAGTTCTAGATTAGGAGTTAATTTTGTAAGACCTGACATCCTTGGCATGGTTTTCCCCCAGACATTTTGCCTTTACCCCCTATTTTTACTAATTTGTTTTTGTTGGCAATGGACTCTTTGCACTTTACTCCTGCTAACCAATGGTGAAGTGCTTGTGGTCTCTCCCTAAAACATGGTACGCGTAATTGGCACATTTTGTTTACTTATCGGTCCCTAGTAAATTGTACTACCGCCTGTAAATTAAAAGCTACTAATGGGCTGCAGCATTAATTGTGCCATTCACTAAAGTAGCACTGTAAAGCATGTTTTAGACTGCTAATTCGACCTTGCAAAATAAACTGTTTTGCCAGGCCTATACCTTACTTTTTTAGTACTTATAAGTCACCCCTAAGGTAGGCCATAACAACTTCTAAGACAGGGAGCATGGCATTTAAAAAGTAGGACAGGTGCGTTTACTTTTACACGTCCTAGCAGTCAAAAACCTCTAAAGTCGATTTCCACTGTTGTAAGGCTAGCTATCCTATAGACTAACACTGGGTTACCTTATTACACTTAATAAGTGCTAACTTTGGTTTGCTAACAGATAGAGAAAGGTAATTTAAAATCCTCCTGTGGTGTTTTGTGTATTGCTTCCACACATAGGGACGAAACCGGCCTAGGTTTGGAGGGAAAGGGGTCTTCCTGGCAGGAAGGCTGTGGATGAGTTGTGCCCTGCCCTGCCCTGATTACACTTCAAAAGGCCCTGCCTGCAGCCCACACAAAGGAACCTGACACCAGGCCAGCACTTGTCTTTGTCACCCTAGACAGTCTGGAGCCAAACCCAGGGAAAGAACTGACCAGAACCTTTTTGTGGTGTTAAGCCTGGGAATTCCACCGCACAAAGGATGGCACCAGGTATAAAAGTGGCACTTTCAGAACTTCTCTTCAGAACGCTCCTGGACTTGTGGAAGATGCTGAAGAAAAATTGCCCTGCTCTCTGAAGAAGGAAGGCTGGACCTGCTTGCTTTGATCCCACGCTCTCCAGAAGTGACTCCAAAAGTCAGTTTGAGTGACCTCCTGTTTGAGCTACAGGGACACAACAAGCATCCAGAGATCTGCCCTGCAACTGCCCAGCTGACCAGCACCAACTGGATCTGCCTAAGTCCTGCCACTAGCCTCTGCTGCAGTGAGTACTGATCCCCAAGAGGTGCCTCCCAGGTCCTGGACCCATGACTGGCATCAGAGTGTACTTCTCCTGAACAAAAGGTAAAAACTGAGAAGTTTTGTGTTCCTCACAACCACAAAGCGGTCTCTTTGCGCCAACGCGAAGCTCCAGCAGGGCCTGCACTTTGCGCAAACAGAGGCTGCCTGTGGAGACTGCCAACACGAAGCTCCAGCGAGACCTTCCCTTCGTGGTGACAGTGACAGCCCGCATCGTTCACCAGTGCAAAGCTCAGAAACAGACAGAAACACTTTAATATGTCAGCCTGTCAGAGACAGGCCATGCAGCATACAATACAAAACATACACAATTTAATACATAATGATTACAAAATAGCGACACTCCTAAAAAGACTAAATACAGTCAACATTACCAATAAAGACCACTCTTGGTGGTGAACAACCAAGAAACCCCAGTGCATAACCACAATACTAAAAAGACTAAAAACATTCTAAATTACCAAAGAAACCACTCCTGGTGATGAACAACCAGAAAGTACCAGTGCATAGCCATCAGCCGGTTCTAAAGTGCGACTGCCGGCGTGGCCAAGATGGCGGCAGGGTAAGACGCTTTATTCCATCTTTACCTCCCGTCGTCGGCCCAACACTATATTTCTGACCGGTCCACCGAGAGAAAATAGCACCCGTCGACAGCCACCGTCAAGACATCAGAGGCCCACGGAATATGTGGTGGAGGTCCTCTGCTGCTGCACGAGGAGCGCTGGGTGGAGCCCAAGACGGTGGGTGGGCCTGAAGGTGAGGCTGGAGATCCTGGCGGGCCTCGCGGTGCACACCGCAGAGATCAGTCGCCCTGAACCTAGATAGCGAGATGGCCCCCTGGAGTCGACAACCGGGGGCCCGCCGGCCAACGCACAGGCCCGTGGGCGAGGTCAGTGGTTCCGGCAGAGCTTGCGGTGGGGTTCACAGCTATCGGATTGCCAGCGCCCGGGCAGTGAAGAGGCCTGCCGGCAGACGCCAGACCAAGTCCGAGATCTGGATGGCGGGGAGGAGATCGAGGCCGGGAGCAACATCAGCTGCCCAGAACAGGTGTGCGGCGACCTGGGGGCTGGACTGGCGCTCCCCGAAGGCCAGCTGGCACACGTTGGTGTGCGGCGCTGGCCCCTCCCTTACTACTGCTGCTGAGAGCGCCAGGGCCTGACGCTGGAGGACCATATAAGGGGCGGGACTGCCCGAACAAACACACAACACGGCGGGTAATACCGCACGCAACGGAGATCACAGGGAGGAGGGTCCCAGGAGCGCACTGAGCAGCGGAACAAGCACCAGAATAGCAGGGCCCCACTTAGGATAGCTGAACTGGAGCCGGGCCCACCGGGTGGAGTGAGGTTGCGGGCACCTAGACCTGCAGGGGTGGATCCCTGGGGGCCTGTAACCTCACCCAGAGCTGTAAATAGGAGGACCCTGACCCCGGCAGGCTAGGATCTGGGTCCACTCACCCGGCTGAGACCTCAACAAACCACACCACATAACAGCAACGCATCAAGAGACCGGGGCACCCACCTGACCCACGAAAAGGGAGCAGATTTGCCCACCAAGAAGAAGCTCCAGCTGCCCGGACTATGGGGTCGCACACGTGGGTGCCGCTGTGCTTGCCTCTATCGGTAGCCTTGATGTGGTTTCCACTCCCGCTTGGGGCCCAAGAGATCTATGCAGCTAACGAATGGCAGGTGGCGCCGGAGTCACGCCTGGGACCTGAACTGTGGGATGGTCCTTCCGAAGCACGCAGTGCTGGAAAGTTAACGAGGAACCCTTCCTTGTTGAGAGCGAGCACAGACCTGCCGGACGGGCACCTCCTGTGAGGTGTACACCAGGGAGAGTTCCACATGGGGCTGCTGACTGCATCCTCCTCCGAAGGTTGGAGTTGGAGGCCCCCTGCGGATTGGGGAAGGATGGACGCACGGTGTGAGGGGCTTGAAAGGATCTATAACGACAGCAACCAATGATGGCGACTAACCGCGCCTAGAAAGATCCCACTCTCAAAGAAATGCTTGCCCGCCCCACGGGAAGTTCATCCAGCAAATCCTCTTCCTCATCGGACTCCGTGCCGAACTAGGCTGAGAACATGGCGGAGGAGCCCGTGACACGCTCCTTCCTGGAATCACTATTCACGTCCTTGAGAGAGGACCTCCAGGCGGTCAAAAGAGAACTCTCCCAGGATATTAAGGAAGTCAGAATGTCGTGTAGTTCCTACAAATCTATATAGGATCTGCGCGTTTAGACAACATAAACTAAGGGATTGGTGTCCAGACTGATTCCAGACACCCCAAACGATATGTTAGTCTGCAGACCAGCTAGCTCACAGTGCCACTATAAGCCCCACAACCTTACCAAGGAGCGAATAGTTTCTGGCAACTATCGAACATGACAACCCTGACCCCTCAGGGCTCGTGGAAACAGTACAGTACTTTTCGCTCAGTCACTTGTGCTCACTCGGTCGCAGAGAGATATACAGAATAAACAGTGGGGACGTTTTCAATAAGCATATATTGAACCAGCGTCATTCTAGTATAAAATATGTGTGCTGCAACAACCATTAGACCAAAACAGATGTATACAGTTATAAGTACCAACAGAGTAAATAAAAGGTTGAATTCTACCATGGTGCTAAAACAATGAATATATGCAGGCATATAGATACATGGCAGTAATCATGAGAACTCCTACAATGCAAACCCTAACTAGATGTACCTGAGTGTACCTAGCATATATGTAGGTGCAAAGCCAAGAATCCCCCCAGGAAAGAGCCAACCCCATTACCTGATGAGAGAGAACGAAAGACCCCGTCTTGGTCTCGAGTTGGACACCCCGCGAGGGATGTCAGACCACTGCGTGCTGGAGTGTCTGCGCGCAGGGCTTCATTGTCTTGTGTCAGCATGGAAGCTTCTCCTCTGGTTTGCCCAGCAAAGATGTGGGACTTATATACCCGAAAGGTACCCTTAGGGGTTCTACCTAGATGTGTCATGGTACTGTGGGCCTGTCGGCCAAGGATGACGATAGTGGTTACTTTTGTACTGAGCTATTATACAGAAGATGGTAATCCTGCTGTGATACTAAGAATCCTCATGCATAATAAATGAGGCTAGTTTTCTAAGAAAACCACACAACATTTATTCAGCACCTAACTAGGTAGAAGGTCAGCACCAGAGCCGTTATGTAGAGACAGGTCGGATAATGTAGGTAATAGGTCGTGCAACTACCTAGGCCTATATTGGGGTACATTGGGGATCATAACACCCATTCCTCATCCGACTGGACGACAAAATTAACAAATGCTAAAATCTGCCTGGTTAAAAAGCATAAAAGACATTGCTAAAATATGAGTATAAAAACATGGTATGTGTTAAAAAATGATGCAAAACTTAAAAAAGCTCTCCAAGTCCTCTAAATAGTCAATATACTTTTAGACTAACTGAGCACGCCGAAAGCCATAGTGTTCAGTGAGAGCTAGAAAAATAAAACAAAAATGATGTTGTTGAATTCCAATTTGGGTTGTTTTGGAAAAAGGCCGAATTGTTCCTAGAACACGGAGAGCCGAATGTTTATGTGTCCTGTGTGGGAGAGGCAACATCACTGCTGCTTGCTTTCGCAGGCGACGGTCCCTGTAACACCTGTTGGATCAGGCCAGTAGGGCAAAGGTGATCTTCTCCAGTTCCCACAGCCGTTGCTGAGGAAGTACTTGAAGCCTGTGAGCCTGTGGTAGAGCCGGTGTCCATTCAGACAGGAGCTGAAGCATCCCTTGGTGGCTCTAAGAATGCCGACATCAACATTGGAATACGCTGAAGACACTGCAATACGTGGGCCTTTAATGGGTCCAGTAGTACATCTAGGTCCTGAGGCACAACCGATGAAAGTGTTAGACATATGTCCAACATGCATTCGTATCCGCAGAAGCGACCTAGACTCGCTGGGGGATCGTGTCACAGCTCTGGAAGACAAGGGAGATGGCAGAGAGGAGGAATTCGAATCTCTCCAATGGGAGGTCATCTGTCTCCGTGAGCAACATATAGACTTACAGGCACACCTGGAAGACCTCGAGAACAGATCCCGCCGGAATAATGTCCGCATACGGGGTATAGCTAATAAGGTCGGAGGGGGAGGACATATTTGGCTGCGTCAGGTACTTCTTCCTCTACATCCTCGGCACGTCCTCGGACACCAAAATAAAGATTGACCGGGCACACCGTGCTGTACTGCTTCGCTCGAACACAGCACCCCCAGCTGACATTCTAGTATGTGTGCACGCTTTCCAAGTCAAAGAGGAAATCCTGCGCAAAGCTCGGGTAATGCACCCTATCGCTTTCAGAGACCAGACCCCAACCCTCTACCAAGACTTAGCTGCAGTCACATTGCAGAAACGGAGGGAGTTCCGTCCTGTCACCACATACTTACAGCACAAAGAGATATCTTATTCATGGGGACATCCCTTCTGTCTCATATTTCGCTGCCAACTAAGATCCCTAACGGAGGCCTGTCAAGTGCTGGGTTGGTCCCGCCCGAGGGATGCCGTGAATAGGGCCCTTCCTCACCCCAACCAAGAGAGCGACGGCCACGCTGGCGGAGGCAGGGACCACGACAAAGGACGAGGTGACTAGATCCTGCTGAGATAGCTAAGCAGCATTGGAGGTGATCCCAGCAGTGTTGGCCAAGACGGAAGACGCTTAAAAGGACCGGGCTTTCCTCCGATCTATGTTTAAGGGTTGGGCGCTGGGCGTGGGGGATGGGAAATGTTGGCCACATGCTGGAACCCCTATAGTTAAACTTGTAAGACTGCGGCACTGAAAGTAAGTCGTTGCACCAATTCTCAAGTTAACTCTTTCTTTTTGTTTTCTTTGTTTTATTGTTGGGGCCCACACTAACTTACACAACCGATGCAGCGACACAACCACAGGGCAATCATGGAGACCTTTATTGCAACTAGTGGATCCCTTAGACTCGGCGGGCAGCTAAATCCCATAGCCCACATCTTTTTCGACAACCTCAATGCAGACCGCACTACTTACAATTCTTATCCTTAATATGAGAGGGCTCAACAACCCGATAAAACGCAGGGCGGTATTATCATATTTGGAAAATTCGAGAGCAGATATCTGCCTCCTTCAAGAGACTCACTTGCTCCCAGGGACTGCCACCGCCTTAGGTCCCATGCTCTTCCACACCAGTTTTTCTCCTCAGCTACCACAAAGATGGCAGGGGTGACCATATTAGTGGCGCGCTCCTTCCGGGGGAGGGTGGGACAGAAGTAGGCTGAACTTAGGGGCAGACTCCTCACCTACCGTTTCATGCTGGGGGGCCAGTCCTTGGTGGTAGGCTCTATCTACGCCCTGAACAACGGGCAAGAGGCATTTCTCCGCACGGCATTGGCAGAGCCAATGTCTACTGATGAGAGGAAGGTACTACTGGGAGGAGACCTCAATCTGGTATTTGATAACACTTTAGACAGATCGGTACAGAGGCATGGGCAGGTAGGGGCGTTGTCGGAGGGAGGGCACGCATGTCTGTGGGATATGGAGCTTGAGGACCTGTGAAGGGTCTCCCACCCCCATGCACATGAATATTCCTTTTTTTCCAATACACATAAGACATACGCAAGGTTAGATTATTTCCTGGGCACGAAGGACATACATGCACTCACCACAGAGACTGAGATTTTACGGCATCGCTTTCAGACTATGCCGCGGTGATGCTTCCACTGTCCCTCCCCCTGGCGGGGCACCCCACTGGTCAGTGGCGCCTATGAGACACTATGCTGCAATGTCCGGAAGTGGTAGCACAGATCCAACGTACTATCACCGACTACCTTACACACAACAACACCCCTGACATCTCTACCGCCGTATTATGGGAAGCACTCAAAACAGTAATTAGGGGCGAATTTAATGCGATCTCAGCGCTGATAATAAAGCCCAAAAAGAGAAACAAATCAGAGAACTTGAATGCATTCATCAACGCACAGGCGCCCCGAGGGTTTAGCGTCAGCTGTCAGCCCTTTGCTCCCAGTTGGCAGCCATTGATTTGGATCGGGCAGAATATGCTGCTCTCCGCCTACGCCATTCTTTCTATGTCAGTGGAGATAAAAGTGGCCGACTTTTAGCAGACAAATTGCACGCTCTGCGGCAGGACCTAGGTGTGCACTCAATTCATGCGTTGAGGGGAAGCTGGTGATAAACGATAAAGCCATAGCAAAAACCTTTAAGGAATTCTACATGCACCTACACTCGGGCCAACAACTAGACCCCACAGATGGCACCGGTATCTTCGATCTGCGCAAACGATTCCTCTCACACCAAATCAGGCCGAGTCACTTGAAAGAGAGATACGTATGGAGGAACTCATATCAGCCATCTCCCGGCTGAAACTGGCAAAGTCCCGGACCCTGATGGGTACTCGTCGGCCTTTTACAAGACCTTTTGCCCCATCCTAGTGCCTTCTCCTTACACGGTTATTAAACTCCTTTGCCCACCCCGGAGCGATACCAGCCTCAATGTTGGCCGACTCTATCACCGTCATTCCCAAGCCGGGCAAAGACAAGTCGCAATGCAGTTCATACCGGCCCTACTCCCTTTTAAATGTGGATCTGAAATTGTTTACTGGCATCCTGGCTAGCAGGCTCAATCCATATATGCCTTCCATTATTGAACCTGACCAAGCGGGTTTCATCCCCCAGAGACAAACGAGCGACAGTAAGAAGCATATCTTACATATTATCGAGAAGGCCTCGCAAGCTCCAGGTGAATTCATCGATCGACACGGAAAAGGTCTTCGACAGGGTCCACTGGCCCTACCTGGAATAGGTCCTTACACATTTCGGACTGGGGGAAAATTCAGAACACAGATTCTAAATTGTTACCGCTCACCCACAGTGACGGTCCAAATCAATGGCCATACCTCTGCCCCCTTTCCGATAGGCAGAGGCACAGGCCAGGGGTGCCCCCTGTCGCCCCTGCTATTCGCTCTCTCTTTGGAGCCTTTGGCTCAGAGAGTACGGGACCACCCCGAGATCACCGGAGTGGGCTTCGGACGAGATCATCACACCATAAGCCTATACGCTGATGACATGCTAGTGACGCTAGACAGGCCAGTTATGGCCCACGCAGCCTTCCTGAGGGAGCTTGAGACCTTTGGGAATGCACCGGGCTTTCGGGTTAACATGGAGAAATCGCAGGCACTCAGTCTTTCCCTACCATCTCAGATGGTGGACGGCTGGACGAAGCAATACCCAATCCAATGGGCAACTGAGGGAATCCCTTACCTAGGGATCACCGTGGCAGCCACCACGCAATCAACCGCCTTCATCAACTACAGCATATTGCCTAGGCAAATCCGCAGCAACTTAACTCGCTGGAAACATCATTAGATTTCCTGGCTAGGAAAGGTGGCAACTATTAAAATGACGGTTCTCCCGAAGATACTATACCTTTTTCAATATCTCCCCCTACCGCGGCCAACAGGCATGATCTCTAAACTTCAAGCGAAGCTACTACAATTTATTTGGCAAGGGAAGAGACCCTGCATGAAGAAAGCCCAGGGTTTTCTCCCCCCTAGAGCCGGGGGCTTGGGCATCCCGGACCTCCAATTATACTGCTAGGCAGCCCAACTGCGCTACTTGGTTGAGTGGACCCAGGCTGAATCTGAGAAACCCTGGTTATTCCAGGACATAGCGGTGGCGGGTATGTTCCTATGGAAAGTTCCCTTTCTGAAGAAAACGCTTAGGCTGCGGAACTTATATCTGTCCCCGATCACACAGGTGACGATGGTAGCATGGGACCAGACTAGTGTCCGATACGGAGTGACTTCCTTTCCCTCACCCATGACGCCACTATTAGACAATCCAGAGTTTGCCCTGGGAATGGAAACTGTGACGTTTGCAATGTGGAGACAATCGGACTGTCGCTCTGTGGGCCACTTGTTTGTCGAGGAGGGAGTGCTCCCTTTCACTCAGATGCGCACAGACTATGAACTCCCTGAGACAGAGCGCCTCCACTATATGCAACTCCAGCATTGGATACTACACCCACAAAATAGGGCTAACTCACAGCAACACCTCACCCAATACGAAAAATGGCTACTAACTAAAACGTCGGATAAAAGACTGATCTCTGAATTATATGCGTTTCTGAACCAACGTAACAAACACACATACAACGCTAGCCAGGCCAGATGGGAAAAGGACAGTGGGAGATCGTTGGGAGACAAGGAATGGGAGGAGATATACCATAGAGCTTGGCACACAGCCAGCAATGTGGCACTCACCAAAGTTGCTACATATTGGTATTACACTCCGGTACGACTTCATAGAGTCAACCCGGCGTGTACTGCAGACTGTTGGTGGGGCACAGTGGATGCTGGTACACATCTTGTGGGACTGCCCGCAGCTTCTCCAATACTGGTCACAGGTACTCAATGACATAGATCTCCATCTCGACACCCAACTGCTACGATTCCCCACATATACCATCTTGGGTCTACCAAATAATGTACCCTCTAAAGTCCAGGAGAGGAAGGCAGATCAGCTTAGCGCTGAGGGCGGCCATACAGAACGTTCTTACACACTGGGGCACTTTGCAGATTCCCACTCATACCGGATGGCTCCACAGGTTGCGGCACATCCTAGGTATGGAAAAGATCACACTCACACTTGCTGGGCAGGGCGCTTCCTTCAGAGACCTATGGCACCCCTATTTGTCCCTACTCTCACAGGACTTCCGGGAACTGACCTGCCCAAAATACCTCTGGCTTCTGCACTTACCAGGGATGACCTTACAGTCATAACCAGATCACTCATAAGCAAAGAATCATTGTAGTCATTTCATACGTGATGCAGATCGGAAGTGAGTGGAGGGAGGGAAGTGCGGGTTGGGGATGGGGATTGTTTGCCAAACTACTGATTGCATAAACATGTTTGTTTTGCTTAGCGGCCTCCTGAGTCTTCGAGAGGCCGGCATTGCTGATTTCGGTACTGTTGGCAACTGTAATACATCGGTTCTTCTTTAAGTAAAAGTGAGTAAAAAAAACTTCATAAGGTGACCTAGGGTACATTGTTATATATATATAACAATGTATCCTGCTGAGCTGATCGTGGCTGGGGACTGTAACAGTGTATTGGATGGCTTGGTGTACCGTTGCCCTCCACGATTGGGCACAAAAATCCAAACTGACTGATGCCATGAAACAACTAATGCAGGGGGCGGGACTTATAGACATGTGGAGGGCTCAACAACCGTGCACCACTGCTTACTTTTGTTACACACCAGCTGGTGATATATATAGCAGACTGGACTATTTCCTCACAAAGGCGGATTTAAGACCTTCAGATAGCCGGCAACATCACTGATAAAGACATTGAACAAGGCTGGGACTAAGACACATCCCTGTTGTTCCCTGATATAGATGTTGAAACGTTCCGTAAGTTCTCCTCTTTAGCCGTATCGAATCAGAGAAGTGTTATTACTCTATAATAGTTTAATTGCTGAAACTATTTTCTTTGGACAGCCCTGACCTTATAGTGTTTGCCACAGTAACTCGCTGTTCATAGTATCGAAGGCCATTTTTAGATCAACGAATGACCAGTATAACTTTGATTGTTTGAGACTGGTGTATTTCAAGCTGATGTTGAATAACCGCATAGCCTGGTCAATTGTTCCTTGGCCTTTCTTAAAACCAGCCTGGAGTACCTTGATGATCCCGTTGCCACATAGCCAATCATCTTGGCGTATATTTTCCCTATAGCATTAAGTAGAGAAATTGGATGGTAGTATGCAGGGTCATCCCGAGGACCTTTCTTGTGGAGAAGGACAATTATGACAGATTTCTATGATGCTGGTACCACCCCTTGGATCCATATTGCATTATAGGCTGATGTTAGAATAGGCACCCATGTAGCAAGGTTGGATCTAAAACTATCAGCTGGTATCCGATTGGGGCCTGGAGCCTTATTTTGTTTCTGGCTAAGGATTGCTAGACGTACTTCGCTTTGAGAGAGTTCATTATTCAGTGATTTACTTTCTAGAGTGCTTGGTGGTGTAGCACTTTGAGTCTCATCCATAATGCATTCCTTGTCTGTTGATCTTCCACTCACATGTATACCTTGCTCAATGATTAGGTTACTGTGGCTGGTAGAACTATATAGTAAAGAAAAGTAATTGAACCAGGAAGCCGGCATAATAGTACTTTCAAGGTTTCTTAGGGTACCTTGCGATCCCCATCTTACTATCTCCTAGAAGCTTCTGGTGTTCTTGCTTCTAAGAGCATCTGTGAGAAGCTGCAAGGCCTATACTTGCACCCTGCTTTTTTTATATTTGACAAGGTGCTTGTACTCTTGCCTTAGTACTTTTAGGTATTGTTCCCAATCAGGAGCAACGTGCCTCGTTTTCAGTGCCTGCGAAAGAGCAGATTTTAACTTGTTGCATTCCTGGTCGAACCACTCTATATGCAAAATGTTACAATTAGTGGTATGACTACTTCTATGATCAGATTGCCAAGTACTATGCCATAGAGACAGATTGATTAAAACTTAAAATCTTGATATCGTCTCTGGGTCATTTGAATCTCTTAACTCTTAAAATTCCCTGAGCATATGTTGCTGGAGGTTTAGGACTTTTTCGGGGCCAGATTTTGGCTTACTATGCTGATGCCAAGTAATGGATTTTCTCTTTAGTGCACATTTTCTCAACTCAGGGATTAAAATAGTATTCATGATTAGACCTCGTTGACACCATTAGACTTACTATTAGCCAGTCATGATCACTTACAATTCTTTGCTCAATTATAAAATCTTTGCACATCTGCCACGAATCTAAGTTGATTAGGACGTAACCTATCAAACTAACACGCCCTCCTGAACAAATGGGGTAATATGCTGGTGAATCCAAAGGTGTTGATCCATTTAGTGGGCGTAGATCATTTTTTAGCATAAAGAACGTTAAGGAGGCACCTCTCCTTGAGCTGCGGATTGAGAAGGTTAGAAGGTAAGATGGTCTGCGGATAACATGATTATGCAATACATCTAATTTGACCAATGTGGCATTGGGTTTGATGTTAATGTCCCAGCAAACCAATATGATATGTTGTATTGATCATATGTGGGTACATTTTAAGGATGTCAAAAACTTTTTTCGGGCAATGCCAATAGTGCCAATTTGATTCTCTAGCTGATTCAGCTGTATATGGTATTCTAGTTGTAGTCTCAGCAAGAAATAAATATTCATTATGTTTAGCTCCCAGAGGTTGCTGTAGATCGCTAGCAGTTGAATGTTCTTGTTAATTTGGGGAAATGCTTGACCAACCATACCCAATTGAGTAGCTACCCAAATGATTAGTCCACCTCTCGGTCTCTATTTTGTTTCTTTCATGGCTTTTGTGGTGGAAGAAGTAAAACCATCCAGGTTTATCTCATCCATAGCCCATGTCTCTTGGAAACAACAAATTGTTTTTGATTTAATGAATGATACCCAGTCCTTGTCTTCTAGTTTCGGGTCAGGCCAGCGATATTCCAGCTAAGCACTTTTATCCTGGTCATATGGTCTGGGCCAGTACCTAATTCCTACGGATGATGAACTACATGTGCTGGCAGTCCTGGGAAGTTTGTAGCTGGGCGCCTTGGCCATCCGCTATGTGTAAACTCAGGCAGTGTGTAAATCATGGTGGCATGGCTTTGGACAATTCTTTGGATTTGTGGTTTCCAATTTGCAGGAGATGTCTGTACCTTGATCTTCAGACTTCGAGTTCCTACGTCATAGCCGCGGCTAGAGGGGCCTATGGCTAATATCAGAACAAAGGAGTTATGGCATTCTGCATGCTGATGGCTTATTGGCTCCACATGTAGTTTCAAAAACCACTGGGTAAGATTCAGGTTGACCTTCATGAACCAATATACCCAGTTGGCCAGTGCATCACTATTAACAAAAATCATTTCTGCCGTATTCGTATTAGCCCACTATGTTAATGTGGGTTCCCCCTCTTCTGCTCTTCTGTAGAATGGGCTGATGTAAATCCAACGTTCAAGAGTTCTTGTAATGACCCTCTCTGAAGCTCTTGGAGAGAATGCAGGACTCTCAGTAAATTATATTTGTTGAGGATATTGTGATGTTCGCATGACTGGTAGGTTGGTGTAAATAACAGAACTGCGGGTAACTTGCCCATCCTAGTTCTGCATGTTTCACCGGGCCCCAAGACATTTACAGCTGATCCTACTGAGCCCTCGTGCCCATGTCCTGGATGCAATTTTCCAATGCCGGTACTCATAGATCTGTTGCATGGGGCACTTGTTCCTACAGTTTCCGGTTCACGATGTTGCTGTTCATAGACTTGTCTGCTACACACCGATCTGGCATCAGTTGCACATGTATTAATTGAAGTGGTTGCCGAAGGTACATTCTCCATAGCAGTTATACAGTGTTTTTTTACCCAAGGGTAATCTTTTAGTTCATGATCTTTATTGACAGTAGCAGCAACAAACTGTTGGCATGAGCCGTTGATCTGAGTGTTGACCTTGGGTCCTGCATGAGGAAATACTGCACTCCGGCAACCTCTGTTGTGACGTTCTCGTGGAACCTTATTAGTTGGTCCTAAACTGAAGGAAGAACTTTAGGCTGCAGTGTATTGCCAGCGACCTTCCCTATGCCCCTGTTAGATAGTTTGTTATCCAGGGTTATAGACGTTGGTCCTAAATAAACCCTATAGGGTTTCCTAATTACATCATCCGATGGTGGCGACCATAGCCCGATCGGCTGGTTGGAAATGACCTTTTTGTTCAAACTTGATGGAACTTTACTTTCTGATCCATCTCTTTTACAAGTCACCAGATTCAGTTGGCAAGCAGTGGTAGCCTGCACATTATCTGCTATTTCAAGTACCATCCTGGTGCCTGTGGGAAACCTTTGAATATGAGTGTGCTTGCGACACGATTCTTCACATCTCAAATTTTGGGCGGTATATAATAAAGCTATCTGTTTTTGCATTTTCCTTGCTTTGCTTGCCTAGCTTTATCTCATTTTCGGATTGCAGGCCTTGGATAATTTGTTCTTCCGGTTTTAGTACTTTCTCCTCCTTACATGAATGTTCCCCTGTCCTTAGGGTTCCAGGGGCTACAAGTTTGTCTTTCTGTGGATTTTTCTCTGTGGTTTTTTGAAAACTTGTATACAACCATGGTTTATGGGGTTGCCTCCTTTTGCAGTTCTGAGGAATGGCCAGATCTTATAGGTGAAATACTTAGGGCCTGATTACGAGTTTTGCGGTCTTCCGACCTCCGCACTCTTGGTGGTGCAGCAGTGGCGGTCCACCGTCTGCCGGATTACGACTCTCAAAGTCACAATGTAAATTGCTCAGTGGGACTACACCAGTCCCCTTGAGCATATTACTGGTTCCTGCACCGCCAGCCTTTTCATGTCGGGAGCCCTGCCATGAAAAGGCTGGCGGTGCAGGAACAAAGGGGGCCCTACAGAGCCCCAGTGCCCCGCCGCCATAGGGATACACTGTATTCCCCCCAAAGGTCCAGTATGGCATGGACGTCACCGTCCATGCCGTGCTGGAACTTTTTTTGCTGTTCTCATTGTGGTGCCTGTTTTCCAGGCACCGGCATGAGAAAGGCAAAGGACCGTCCGCCTTACACGAGTTCAACTCGTGATAAGGCGGGTGGTCCTTGCGCGGCTTTGGCTCAGCTGTGCCAGTGGAGAGCCGGCACAACTGCGCCAAAGTCGTAATAGGGCCTTAAGTTTTAGGTAGTCATTAGACCCCTTTTCAGCATTATCTTTGGGATCTGCCAGTACTTTCTGGATCTCATTCCAGACCTGGCCTTGGTCTGTCCATTGCGTAGAAGAGTTAGAAAAGCTTGGTTTTGTTGCAGTAGATGTTTCTTTGCTAGTTGCCTTTTTACAATCATCTAAGATTGAACTAGTAACTTCCGGGACCTCTGCAAGCTTAGTTACAATCTTTGAACAGGTTCTTATCTCGGAAAATGCATTACTCTTGGGTGATTCTTTTACAGTGCACTCTATTGCATGCATGCGAGAGTTAATAGATGCAATGCTAGATGACATATCACACAAATATTTTTTGTTTGCTCATCCAATTTAATGCTATGCGCTGCTAGATTATTTGCCGTAAGATTCAATGTGCTACACATAGTGTGCATGATGGCAAGAATTGGTTGCTCTGGTTTTGGTTCAGAGGGGGATAACTTGTGGCATTGTTATCCCTATACTTCGGTAACTGGTAGCCCGATGGCACTGATTTCATAGTGCAAGCGCTGTCAGGCCCAAGCTCACCATGGTAAGTGTCTACCAGACCCAGGACTTCATCATCCAGCTCAAACGAAATGTCAGACCCCCACTGGAGACAACAGTGACTGGTTTAGGGATGACTTGAAAGTGCTAGAAAACCACTGGTTGCTGTTCTCATTTATTCTGTTCTTTATATGTGGGCTGATTGATGTGCTGGGCATTGGCTCCTGACCAGTGGACCCTCCAGCATTGTATTCCTTATGGATAGCTGCCACAGATATAATTTGGTGCTTAGTCAGTACGCAATCATTCTCGATTAAAGGAGGGTCTGCCCCTACATTCTGAATCCGTATGGGCTCACTTCTTGGGGAGTCACTTTCTTGAACAATTTCTGAGCTTTTATGAGAGATAAAATGTGCTCCAGCACTCTTTCTTTGAGAGTTTTTTAATTGTATGCAAGTTTCTAAACCCTCGCTTTTTGCTCTGCCCAGTGACTGCTTGTTAAGTTATGCATTCCAAAAGTAGTTAGTAATTATATTGTGTGGTAACTCTGATAGCACAGTGGGAACTAAAATTTGTTCAGGTGCCCTTGATAAGACACTTGTTCTACCAGCGGGTATGGCCTCTGGATACTCCGCTTTTCTTAGTTTTTCCTCATTTTGTGTTAGTGCCTTGGATGAGTCAGAATCAGCTGAAGTAAGCGCAGGTGAAAACAACTGGGCCGGGCCAGTAGTTAATGAGGTAAGTGCGTGTTTAGTCACAAGATGTGTTGATTCGGAGAGTAATTTTCCAATGTTGGAAGTTGACAGGGATCTTTTGGTTGCAGGATCAGTAATGAATTTTGCGGTAAATATATAATCTCCTGCTGAAACTTCCTCAATGACATTTGTTGGGAGCCTTGGTACAAAAACTTCAGATACTTCTGCAACCATTTTATCCTCGAGGGCGCTCTCAAGGATGCCCCCAGTAGACTTATTTGATTTAAATGGATGCTGTTTTGGGTCTTTCAATAGCACCTTTTGCTCTTGCTCCTGGACATTCTTGACTTTTTCCAGGATTTAGTGACTATTGGCTGATGAATCTTTAATTGCTTGCTATGGCTGATATGCCAGGGCCGCCTTCACTGGTATATTATCCTTTCGTCCTTATGGGTCATTCTCCCCCAGGGATACCAGGGTCATGAGCCCCCTCTGACACTGAAATGTAAAGTGGCTTTCCCCAGCAACGCTCTGCTGCATATGGGTTTGTCACGATTCCGCGCCCCACGGGAGGGACAGGAGCATACGAGAGGCTGGTGGTCCGTGCCTCCTGAACCGAGTCCTTTCCTATCTTTCCAGCCAGATGACTGGTGTACTGGCCAAAACACCCCGCAGGATGAGGCCACAGGATTCATAGGACCCGGTCCCTTTAACTGGGATGATTCCACCGAAGAGGCCACCCAAAGGTCTGACGTCATCCACGACTGGCCAATAGAAGAAGGATGAAATCGTGACGAGGAGTAGGACGTACCCGGAAGACGGAGAGGAAGTGAGCGCGAGGGATCCTTGGAGAATAGCATCGAGACGCCAGAGAAGGGACGACTGTTGCTAACGACGACTCCGGTGGGAGTAGCAGTATCGGGAGAGCCAGGAGGCCAACGTCACGGTTCCGCCCCCCTCCACGCTCCCGGAGGAGCGTGGCTCAGACAGGTACGGGAGCGTGTTTCAGGGTGGGTGGGGAGGAGAGTAAACGCTGACGAGTAAGGCGCCTCCTGATACCCTGATCATTACCCGGTACCCCAAGCACTGATCCGCATGTCCCTAGATGTTCGCCACAGCACCGGTGGTCCCTCACTCCCTTCCCCTGGTATTTGCATATATAGAGGCCCTCACGTTTCCTATACTTTCTTTTTCCCTTTCCGAGTGTCCCCGGGAACCAGAGGACAACGGAAGAAAACAGGGGAAGAAGGAGAAGGAGAGATAACCCTGTGAACCGAACAGGACCGGATAAGGAGTATTATCCAAGGATCTGAACTCTGGCCTCTCCTAAGAAACAAGTGTATCGCATAATAAAACCGAGTCTAAACCGACTTTGTGTACATCTCGATCCTTGCCTATCATCACAGGGTTGTTCCCTCTTGGTCTCTGTAAGAGGCTGGCTTAGTATATGGTTCACACTTATTTAAGTGAACCACCCTGCACTAAGCCAGACAACCTTATGGTGATTTTAGTGGTCTTAGGCAACCATAGAAAGCTCTCTAAGTGGTAGCTGTGGAGAGCAGCCTTCATGCTTAGTCCAGAAGGAGTGTTAAGCAGCTTGTTTCACCAAAACTAATCATATAGTGTAGATTAAACGAAAAAAAAACACACAGTGTAGATATAAAAATAGTTATATTTATTATACACACTCACTAACACATTGGTAAATCTCCTACCCGGAGATATCAACACAATACACACAATATTTCAAAAGGAAACAGGTAAGTATGTACAAATACACAGTGGTCTCCAGGGGGAGACCAAACTTTATACTAAGAAAGTGGAATGCGAACTGCGACCAAAGTTGAGACTTAGACTAGAAGACTTAGAAGAGCTGGGGACCCAAGGACCCACCCGAGGTAAGTACCCAGGAACCCCACGGAGGCTGTGTGCAGAGTGGAAACACAGCTGCGTACTCAATGCAAGTCAATGGGAAAGTCGGGGTTGCAGTTTTCAAGAAGAAGGGCCCTTCCCAGAGGACCCTGAAGAAACCCTGTGGAAGATGGAAGGTTGGAGAGTCACCCCACCCGTGGATACGCCAGGAACCAAGATACCTACACCAGAGAAGCCAGGTGCATAGGTGCGAAGTAATGTCGGAAACTGCCGTAGACCACAATGGAAGACTTCAGTAAAGATGCCGCTCGCGAAAAAGGTGAGAGAGTCAGGTGGAATCCAAGGATGGATTTTTGAAGAGGAGTACCTGCAAGCAGAGGGGACAGAGTCTATACCACTCGGGAGTGACCAGGAGGCACGGAAGACCAATGACCACCAATGACGGAAGATGCAGGAGAGTTGACGATGAACTTGTCGCTACCGCTGTGAGGACCAGGCGACGCTGTGGAAGACCAGGAGTCATACACAAGCTGCCCCACGTCGGAAGTCGAGAACCAAGGGGTTGGTGTCCAGCGGGAGCACCAACAAGCCTTGGCAGCAGCAACAGACGTGGAAAACGAAGAAGGTGCAGTGTCGGGACCAGCAAGGTCCAAGGGACTCACCAAATGCAGCAGAGTCAGGACAGGCCCGAGCAAGCAGGGGAGCCCACTGAAGCCAAAGAAGACCCTCAAGAGGACCCACAGGCTGAAGGCACAGGAGTCGCAAGAGGACCTCGAACAGCTCACCAAAGATGTAGGCCCACTGTACAAAGGATGCGGTGAGGATGAAGACCTTGGTAGGAAGAGATGCTGGAGGCTGGAGCTTCTTGTAGCCCGAAGATCTCTGGAGGATAGAGTAAACAAACAAGGCAATGGCAAGTCAACGCCTTGCACAGGGGTTCTGTTACGGCGGTTCCGACGAGGGATACTGGCCTCAAACTTGCTGAGAAGGAATTGAAGGCCTTGAGGGAGTTGCAGAACAACCACCTGTGTTGCTGAACCTTTCAAAGTCCGTGGGAGCTCAGGAGCAGCAGACTGGTCAACTTCATTGCGGTGCCTGCAGATGCAGGGGAGTGACTCCTTCTCTCCAAGGGAGATTACTTCGGGTGTCTTTGATGCCCACAGGCCTGGAGAAGAACCTGGATGAAGCACAGGTACAGACGACGCAGAAGACTGGCAGGACGACGAGACCAGGAGCAGCAGGAGTCTTCCTTGATGCAAACTCGGTTCCAGGCGAAGTCCAAGGTGCCCAGACGGTTGAAGTGGAAGTGGCTTTGGATCTGAATCTTGTCCCAAGACTAATCTGAAGAGCCACCCATAATTATGCCCTTAAGTACCCTAGGGAAAGGGTTGGGACGATTCAGGGACCCCTCCCAGAGGAGGGGCTGGACAGAGGTGAGAATACTCCCATGTCCTTTGTCCAGTTTCGCATCAGAGCGGGAGCCAACGGCTCCCTGAAATGGTTCCAACTGGAGTATGCAAGGAGGGCAATTCAAAGCAGCCTGGTGGTGCTGGCAAGCGCCCCCACCCCAGCTCAATACACTAAGTCCTGTCTGGGAGGTGGTCCCACCATCCCCTGCTCGAGCCTGGCTCAGCAGCAAGAGCGCAGAATCATGTCTGTGGTCGGCAGCAGCACAAGCTTGCTGTTAGACCCTGAAAGGCTGGTACCGGGAATACAGGGGGGCTCCCTAGGGGAGTCCCCCAGTACATGAGATCCTACATCAAACACTGGAATCGGTGTTGGGGTAGGATTCCAACATGTTTGATACCAAACATGACTGGTTTTGGTGCAGCCAATATATAGTTAGACATCTCGTAATTGACTTGATGTCCACTATATGTATTAAATGGCTGACCGCACTTCCAAAGCCTGTAGAATCAACTCCGGGTTTTGTAGGGGGTGTCCAGGGCACCCTCACACCTATAACCTAGCATCCTGCCTTCAGGATTGAAAGGCCTGCCTTAGGGATGACTTCTAGGTTTTTAAGTGCAGTGACCTCAGATATAAGGAAATTATATCTGTGGTGAGTGGTGCTAGCACCAGCTCACACAGGCTGCAATGGCAGGCCTGTAGTTACAGTTTGAGTAGTCTCTCATGGGTGACATTCATGGGTGGCATAATACATGCTGAAGCCCATGGGAGACCCCTGGTGCACCTATGCCCTGGGTACCTTAGTACCATATACTAGGTACTTAGAAGGGTACACCGTAGCCAATTGGGAAGGTACCAAAGTACTTACTGCAGTCAAATTTAGGGAGGAAGCACAGTAACTGGGGTCCTGATTAACAGGACCCCAGTCAGACTAGTCAAAAACAGAATAACACCAGCAAAACAAAAAGTGGGGTTAACCATGAAAGCAGATCCTACTTTCCTACACTACCCCATAAAAAAAATATATGTTTACACAGACCAAGGTAATATATACAGCCTCGTTTGTTAACCAGTTAGGCCTTAAGGGCTATGATCACTAGAAAGACACAATTGATTTTAAATCGATTTGGGGAACGAAACCTTGGCAGGTTCAGGGAAAGGAAACCTTATTTCAGGCCAGCTTAATTTCAACACAAATTATTTTCTTGAATGACACCTTCCAGCAGACTACATGTCTGGGATTGGCACAAATTAATGAAATCAGTGACCCAAATATTCCCTCTATTGCCCGCTTTGATAATTGGCAAAGTTTGACCATTTATGCTGAAGAACAACTCAATAGCATGGTGCAGAATTGTACATTTAATTCCACACTTTCAGGTCCTAACGGTCGGTTATTGTGGCCAGTAGACACTAATTGTTGTCATGCTCATTCTCTCAATTCCGCTCGTTGATTCAAATAACACCATACAAAAACAGTGATGTGGAGGAATTAATATATTCACATTAACAATAGGACAGAATAAATTCAGTCTTATTCTATGGTACAAAGTCCCTATCTATTTGTATATATTCATAGTAAGACACATACCAACTCTGATTCCAAATTGGAACAATTAGTAAATTATTTTAATTGTTCTCAAATGTATGTAGACACGGAACAATACATGACATATATCAATACACATAAATAATCTCAATGAATAATTATCACAATTACACAAACAATTACATACTACTACACATAATCCTATATTCCTTCCTACCCCCAAATTCGGAGTTTCGTGTTTGCTGTATAAGTAACAGCAATCCACTATGAGGTAATCCTGTACACACATGAGGTACAAATTTCCACCTCTGAAACCATTCACAGTGTGTATATAATTTTTAACACAAAATCCTTCATTCAATGGACTCCTCTTTGTTCATGCGGTCGACGCGTTTCGGCCCTTTCATCCGGGCCTCATCAGGACAAGGGTACAAGGAACAAACATCGCCCTGAAAGGGCAGTGCTGAACATCAAAGTCCAGTCTACAATACAGGGACAATCTTCGTGGGTGTACAGCACGTATTACTTCTAATAGGAGACACGGCGTATCTTTATAAGCGCAACAACGTATCCTCTTCTGCACACAAAACGTCATATAACTACCACCCCCATGAGTGGGAGACAATCACCACGTTGCCCTCTCATCGTGCTTCAAACCGTCACGGACGTATACCAATAACCGGCCACCTTCTAAGTTGTGGTTGTTGACTCAAATCATGCAGACCCGATCCCCGATATTCTTACTCACAACATTCTGGTATTGTTACTACCTATTCAGTGGGAAAAGTGTATCAACAATGGTTGGAACATTCCACACTGTCTGCGGTGAAACAACATCTTTCTCTCCTGTCCGAGCACGTGGATTTGTCAGATTTTCTTTTGGGTCTCAAATCTCCACATTCCAAAAGATTTATTTATGCTACTTATAATGAAATTTGGAAATTGTCTGAAATGGAAGCTGCCGCACGTTTAAGACAAATTGACCAAGATAATTTGGATAAAGTGCTTGCTGTTGTTGATAATAGTATTAATGCGCTGTCTTCTCGTATTTATAATTTAAATAACAATGTGTCGACTGTTATTGATATTATGCAAAGTGACATGTCAACATTGTATCATAGGCAAAGTCAGCTTAGATCTACTATGCAATTTAGCTGGATGATTCAAACCCTTAAAAATGGGCAGTATTTGAATTGCAGTAATTTATTCTTGCCCTTTAATTTAACACACAAACAACAACTAATCGAAATGAAAGATGTCACCTACACAATGCTACATTTAGAGAAGTTAGAACAATTTCCATTCACTATAGCTGAAACACCTTGAAGGGAGGTAGCTCTTGGGGGGCTACCCGGGTCACCTGAGACCACCTCTCAGCCTTCTGTATCAAATAAAAGAGTCAGGAATCAGTGGAGAACATTTCTCAAATGATCATTTATTCTTTACGCTCAAGAGCGGGCCCCGTCTGCACAGTCCCAAAAGAGTCTGCAGAGGGAACTGCCAGACACAAGAAAACAGCAGGTTATATACACCACGGGCAGCTGGGAACCAGACAGTTGTAGGTGTAATCAGACATGATAAATTACCATTAGTCAAGGATGATTAATAATCTTCAAATAAACGCAGACATCGGTCGACACTCATTCTTCGGAAAGTATGAACGCATGACATGTGAAGCACAATATAAAGAGTAATCACTAACTTCCCTGGTCAACAGTCACCTCGAGTTCAGCATAGATAAGCAGAAGTGCGCGCAACTGGCGCCAGAAATACAAACAGAAATCTGCCTGTGGTTACAGAATCAGGCAATACGTAATTACTCATTTAGATATAGGGCGATGGTCGCCCATCTGGGTCCTTCAGGGAAAACGTGAACATCAGCGATCTTTTGCTTTGGTTTGCTATTTATAACAGGGAAGTAAAGACAAATAAATCATTCCCCTTCGTCCCTGCACTCTGGCCTACTTGCGCACCCTGGGAATAGAGGAACTAACGCGTGCTCTTTCCACCCACAGATAAATGTGTCAACAGTTCTCTTTGCAGATGGGAACATTCATGTTTGCTTATGACAAATAAGTCTTTTAGTGGGCCGGCCGGGGAAAGGTGTCTGAGTTTGCAAAGCAAACCTTTAGTATCGTGAGGTGAAATGGTATCTAGTTCAACAAAATGGAGGCACTTACGTCCATACAAAATTGCATTTCCACAATCGGCCCTTTGGACGTAAGTCCAATAATTTTGTTTCCCTAAAACACATGTTCATATATTGGACGACTGTTACTATAATGGGACCCAATGCGTTCATTAACATAGTCAGCAGTATCCATGCTTGTGGGGATGTTATCTGAAACATCTATTCCCATCAGTTGCTGTGTAACAATGTCCTACATGATAAGGGCGTTAGTTAGCGATACAGGGGGCATCGGGGGTGGTTTCAGCATACGTCCCTAAAGCTGACAGCACATTGGCAGGCAATTGATGAAAACACAACACCCAACCACCACCAGGAATATAGTTATTAGAAACATCCCTATCTTCCAACCCCATGCCGATAGAACGTTCCAAAAGGAACCTGCGGGATCCCAAGAGCCAACATCGCTATGGGCCTGAGCCCCAATGTCATATAGTCTCTTAACAGCTTCCCTAACGGATGTGGAGGAGTCAGGTACGTAAGTGCAGCAGGACGCCCCGATCACCCTACAGACTCCACCCCGTTCTGCTAGCATCATGTCTAGAACCATCCGGTTCTGAAGAGAAACCAATCTGACAGCCTTGAGCTCTACGGTGATGTTCTCAATGATCCCTGCAGTCTCTTCCACAGTGGCTTCTAATAGTCGGGACAACCTACGTATATTTCTGGAGTTTATGGCAGGGCCATACCACGGGACAAAGGCTTTCAACAAATCATCAGCTATATCAGATACAGTGTCCCCTTGTTCAACACTTCTTCTGCCCCTTGTGTTTAGGGCTTTATTCACCTCCTTTGTACTTTTTACAGACATCGCCGGTGTTACAAGGCCCAGATGACAACAACCCCCCCAATTTACCGGTAACCAAGTATAGGCCTTCTCACCGCAAATAAAATACACTGAATCACCTATATGAAGTGGAATAGTCATTTCCTGTGACGTCACCTCAAAAGTCATGTTGCACATAGTACTATTCCCTAAGATAGTGGTACCATTGCTCCTAATACAGATACTCCCAGTTACCCTACGCTATCTCATTTTTAGAAAGGGTATCTTCCTTGGATCTCTACCAAGCAGTGCTAAAATAATACTTTCATTATTCGTTCCCAAAAATACAGGGGTAAATATGTTGGAAAAGGGGAACGTTGCATTCGGCATGATAACCTTGGTGCAATTCCCTGTATTTAGGATGTCCTTCTGATAACGAGTGTACAAGGAGGCAATAGCTGTCCCAGTGGTAGAGCGGGATGCGACCAAACCCTTGAGGACCCCTATTAGCTCAACCTTCAATATTGCGATGTGTAATGCATAACAGGATGCCTCAAAGGGCAGGGGTACTTGGAGGAGGGGTATTCCTTCATCCACAAAGGCTGGAAATTTTAAGCATATCCAGCAATCCTTCTTATTTACTATTTGATGGGTCTGATGTAATAGGGTGAGAAAAGAATTGTGACGCATTTCCTCCCTGTGATCTAGGTCTTCAGGTGAGACCGTAATTGAGGATACAATGTCTGAGGGAAGTGGAGCTATTTGTTGTGTAGCATACTTTGATGTCCCGAACGGCACTTCTGCGAGTATTTGTCACGCGGAGCTGGGTCTCTCCTTTGTTTCAGACCTAATAAAACTTGAGCCTGTGCTGTTATGGCACAGACTCTGGACAAAGGAAGAGACAAAACTAAACAGAGATATGCGTTATGGACGTTTTGAAACTGGACAGGGCCCTGAAGATCCCATGGATAAGCTATGTCCGAAGGTTTTTCAAGATCTTGACCATCCAGAGTATTTCACCAACCCCAGTACCATCAGGGAAATAACTAGGAAGGAATTAAAAGCAAAGGGCTTGTGTCTACTAGACTCCGCCAGGTTATCAACTGAAATTGCAAAACCTACAGTCCTGCATAACCAGTTGATTTTAATTACTTTTAATATTCAACCCTACCTTACCTTGGCCTTAAGTGATTTTGACAGGTTCCTTTTAATTAGTTTCCGCCTGGGAATATTTTATAGATTAGTTACTCTGCCCAAAGTAAATGACTGGTCCCAAGTTTTACAGTTGTGCCCTTGTGATAAAATCTCCGAGCAGACCTCGATTCATGTTATTCTCTTTTGTACATTTTATTCCAGTGCCAGGAGAACGAGTATAGTCCCTGTGTTAAGACAGTTTGGGCTTCGCCAATGTCGACCTGCTCTTCTGGCACTACAACAATTAGACAATGTACATACTGTTTTTAGGATGGTAACTTTCTTGAAAAATTTTCTGTGCCTAAGAAAACAATTGTCTCTATTTTAAATATTCCTTTTTAAATCTCAGGAAAGCCTGTGAAGTTTAACCTTTTTTTAAAAATGTATTTTATATGAATTTTAACATGTATGAAATGCTGCTATTGTGCTTTTATAGTTATTTGCTTACAATCGAATAAAGCTTTCTTGATTGATTGATTGATTCCAGTAAATATAATAAACCTATCACTAGAGACATTACACAGAATAACACACACAATATGCATAGTTTGGGGCACCTTTGCCCTCTTTTGTTCAGTTTGAGGGTAGAATATGTATTCTCCATTTTTAGAATGTTATCACTTTTTATAATATTGTACGATATGGAGGAATATCCAGTATTTCACAAAAGTAGTTCAACAGTGTCCATTATAAGCCTCACTGTGACAGGCTTCTATTGTCCATCAGTTGGCGTTGTTGAGCACCAGCGGTGGAGCTATTCGTCTAGCTCAGATCCAGATCCCACGTTGCAGGGCAAGGTATTTCCTTCTTTAGAAACGCAGTCCGTTTGCCCTTGTTGTTCACTGTCCGAACAATGCACCAATCTCCCTCTCCCTAAGCTACCATTGGTACCACAGACAGGGTACATTCACCCTATTCTTCATCAATGCAGTCCATCCCTACTAATCTGGCTTTTCCTTTGGTGCACTGTTCCTCCGGCGGGGGCGCAAGTTGTACCTCAACACTCCAGGCACAGAGGGGTAAGGAAAAAGGGGGTCAGGCTCAAGGGGACCAAGGGGCAAAGACTCAAACACAGACGAGCTGGCAGATTGGGGCTCAATGGGTCGGGACTCAATCACTTTTGGACCAACAAGCTGGGGCTCCTGGATGGCCTTAATTTCAGGGGGTACTGCCTCATTCAGCACAGCGTGGCTTTCTTCCTCAGTTGGTGCCCATGTTAGGCGTGCATCCGAAAAGGGAATGAAGCGCGGTACCTGCTCCGTCTCAGAGTCGCCAATCCCATTGAGCACCCATTGGTCATAGGGCAATGGCAGGGGTACCCGCTTACAGTGGGTACTGTGGATCCAGTTCTTCCTTCTGGTCACCTTCACCGCTGTCTGTGTTGCCAGCAGGACTTGTTCCGGTCCCTTCCAGCGGGGTTCCAGATTTTTCTTCCTCTGGAAGTTCTTCACCAGGACCCAGTCTCCAGGTTGGATGGAGTGGCCAGGTCCTTCTGGTTTGGGGGGCAGGGAGTCACGAACCTGTTGGTGAATAGAACGCAAATTTTCTGTCAACTGTTCAAGGTAATCAAGTAACATTGGATATTCAATTTCAGAGAATTTTTTAGGGCGGGGCACACCCCATACATTGGCTGGTCGACCATACACCACCTCATAAGGAGATAGGCCTGTGCGTGAGTGTGCTGTTGCTCTGGTGGATAGTAATGCTAGTGGAAGGTCATCTGGCCATTTTAACCCCGTTGTCGCCTGTATTTTAGCTAGCTTCAATTTGAGTGTCCCGTTATATTTTTCTACGAGACCGGGAGACTGGGGGTGGTTAGCCGCATGAAACTTCTGTCTAATGCCCAATCCCTCGCATATCAATCTGATCACCCTCCCATTGAAATGAGAGCCGTTGTCACTCCAGATAATTCTGGGCATTCCGAAACGAGGGAAAAACTCTTTCAGGAGTGTTTTAGCAGTGGTGAGGGCAGTGTTGTCTTACACAGGATACGCCTCTACCCATTTGCTAAAGGCACAGACTACCACCAAAACATATTTCAGATTGTTACAACGTTCTAATTCGATGAAATCCATTTGCAGGACTTCAAAGTGGAATGTGGGGGGTGCAAAATTGCCTGGTGGGGTAGGAACACCTTTTCCCGGATTATGCATCAGATATACCATACAATTCTTCACCAATCTTTCCGCTGTCTTGGGGATACTATCACTACGCCAAACAGGTGCTAATAATTTACAAATTCCCTTTGCACTAATGTGGGCTGGTCGTGAGCTATGGTCACAACCGGAAGGACATATGCGTCAGGCAACATCCATCTCTGCTTCTCTGACAAATCAATCCAACATCCTTCCTCATCCAAACGTGCTGTACTTTCCTTCCAAACTGCCAACTCCTCTATAGTTGCTTCACTTTGTATTTCCTTGACACTTTCAACTGTATTTTCAAACATCCCAACTTCGGGGACCCATCGGGCTGGTCCTGCCACATACATTCTTTTCAACTTTCTTTGAGCTGTCTCCTTAGCTGTCTGATCTGCAAACGCATTACCTTGTCCTAAATCATCTGTCACTCTTTTATGGGCACTACACTTCACGATAGCCATTGTTTTAGGAAGCGTCAGTACAGACAATAATCGCGATATTAGATGTCTGTGTTGTATCCTAGCACCATGTGATGTAAGAAACCCTCTCTCAGCCCAGAGGCGACCGAAATTATGTGCGACCCCAAAGGCGTATTGGCTGTCTATGTAGATATTTACATCTAGACCTTCACTTAGCTCACAGGCACGTATCAGGGCTACTAGTTCGGCTGCCTGAGATGACTGGTAAGGTACCCTTGAAGTCTCTACTACAGTATGCAATGTGGTAATGGCGTAAGCCGTGGTGGTGGTGCCATCTGGTAACTTGAAACAAGAGCCATCGACATATAGTTCCCCTTGGGGGTCAGATAAGGGAACATCAGTCAAGTCTACCCGTCCTTTCGTCTCCTCCTCAGTTCGGAAGATGCAGTCATGTTTGTCGGCTGCGTCATTTTCAGAAGGGAGGGGTAGTAACATGGCTGGGTTAAGAGTGGCACATCTTTTTATCGTAACATGTTTAGAAAACAATGTCAGTTCATAACCAGTAAGACGTCACTGGTGAGGTGCTGTGTCTTTGTTTTATTAAGAAGGGCGTCCACAGCATGGGGTACCATAACTGTAAGGTCAGTGTTAAGCACGAGTCCGGCCGATTGTCTAATCGAAGTGGCCGTAGCTGCGACCACTCGAAGACAGCTCGGGAGGGCTCTGGCAACAGGATCAAGTAAAGCAGAGAAATAAGCAGAGGGTCTTTGTTTGTCACCAAACTTTTGCGTTAAGACAGAGAGAGCACAGCCACCCACCTCGTGGACATATAACGCAAAGGGTTTTTTATAGTCAGGCGTCCCCAGCACTGGTGCAGAGCAAAGCGCAGTTTTTAGTTCTTCAAAGGATTGTTGGCATGCAGGTGTCCAAGGTAAAGGTTCATGGACATCTTTCGTTGTTAGTGCGAGCAAGGGCTTGATTAGTAAGGAGTAATTAGGGATCCACTGGCGACAGTAGGAAGTGATACCTATGAAAGCACGTACATCTTTTTGAGTCTGTGGCAGGGGCATCTTATTAATAGTACCAACACGTTCTGGTGTTAACTTTCTTCCCTCCCTCGACAGGAGGTGACCTAAATAGGTAACCTCCTGTTGACAATATTGAAACTTAGAAAGGGAGACCTTGTGGCCATGGTGTACTAGATGTAATAATAATGCGAGTGTACTCTCCTTGCAGCCTTTCTCGGTATCAGAGGCTATTAGTAAGTCATCAACATACTGCAGCATGGTGTTACCAGCAGGAAGTACAAGAGAGTCCAACTGACCTTTTAATGCTTGGCTGTAAATACTAGGGCTTTCAGTATATCCTTGAGGAGCTCTACAGAATCTGAAACTCTTACCGGCCAATGAGAATCCGAACAAATATCTGCTTTCGGGATGTATTGGGATGCTAAAAAATGCATTTTTTAAGTCGATAACAGAGAAGAATTTAGCAGTAGATGGAATCATCGTTAAAAGTGTGGTAATATCTGGAACCACTGGGAACTACGGGACCACTATCTTGTTGACCTCGCGCAAATCAATCACAAAACGATAGACATCATCAGTGTCAATTGGTGCGTTGGGAGCTGCACGTTTTAGAACAGGAAGAATGGGACTGTTACATATATTTCCATATATTTCCATATACAATATATTTCAACAACCCCTTTGCATATCAAGTCTTGAACAATACAGAGGAGAGCTTATTCTCCAGCCTTTGGTATCTTGTATTGTGGGATACGTGGTAATATGGCATTTTCTTTCACTTGGATAGAAAACGGAGGGGTGTGCAAGAGACCCACATCAGTGTCACCTGCGGCCCATAATGTGGGTGGTACTTGGTCAAATTCGGGGGGAAGTGGCGTATCTTTAGACAAACATTGTTTAGTCATGACATTCGGACCCATTGTAAGGTAAACACCATCAGGTGAGCAGTATATTGTAGCGTGTAGTTTTTTTAATAGATCCAAACCCAATAAATTCTCACCACAATGGGATGTTAGGAGTAGTTGAGAATCTACAGTAAAAGGTCCGACAGTCAGAGCAAGGGGGCGAGAAATGGGGCTTACAACTGGTGTTCCCGAGAAACCCACCGAAATGTTATTTTGGCCTTTCAGGGGCGCCCCAGGGACCAGGCGTTGAGATATTGAACTTTTCGTAGCACCTGTGTCAATCAAAAATTCATTAGTAAAGCCTTGTAGGTCCACTTTTACATAAGGTCCTTGCTGATCTACAGGTATATGAACTGGTCCCTCACCCTGTCCCTGGCTGTCCTAGTTAAAAGACAATCCTGTCACGTCATCAAAATCATAATTATCATTGTAGTAGTGCCTATCCTGTGGGTTATCAAAGACATTGGCAGGACGACCTGCAGTAGGAGCAGTATATTGCTGCTGTCTGTTTGTCCGATGGCCCCTGTTACCGGGACCACCCCTTCCCCTCGTCGGGGTATAGTGGCGTTGCGTAAGAGCACAGGGCATTGGCTACACCAATGGCCCTCCTCCTTGCAATAAGCACACTGATTTTGTCCCAACGGTGTCATGAGTGGTGCTCTAGCATGCAAGAGTGGCTGTTGGAGCCCCCTTCCTCTATTATTACCCCTATATGCCTGTTGCATCAACACCTTTGTCTTCAGGTCTTTATTTCTCCGGTCACTTTTATCTTTCTCTTCATTTTCTCTGTGCTCATAGTACTGGGCCATATTTAATATTATGGATGTACTGGATGTAGCCCAGGGTCTTTCGGCTGCCTTCAATTTAGTTGCTATCTCAGCAGCTTTATTCATGATTTATGGTCACTACCCTTCTCCTATCATTGTGATCGTGCCAGTAAGGAAGTTTTCCTTACTGGAGAGAAATTTGACTCTTCTGTCGGACATTCACTTGTTTACAAACATGTTAAGATCCACAGTGCATGTAATGCTTCAGCTGCAAAGTTGTCCTGTTATTTAAAAGGAATACCGGTTCCTGCAGTTCTTCAAGTTATCACAATCCTTTCAAATGGAAGTTATTTAATGCTTAGGGATCAAAACTGTTGCGGAATGTGAGCTGGAGTCCCCTACATCGTGTCTGTTTCCCAGCTCGTCACTTGTTGCAACCTATGCATGGGATTATAGATAGCTTGTTGTGTCCTTCCATTCCAACTTTGAAGGTAGGTTTGAACAAGCTAAACAGACTCAAAGCATTATTGTTTCAAAAAGAGGTAGCTCTCACATCATCTCGAGAAACCTTCGAATTGCGGGTAGCTAGAGCTTCAAGCGAAATACAATCATTGTTAATCACAAACTCCCCCCTGCATTTCGGTGAATTAGTGCATCAAATTTATAATGCATCTAACACGGCCAGTCTCGCACATTTTTTTAAGATTGTTGGTTCCGGCCTAGTAAGTTCATTCCAAACTGTCTTTTGAATAATACCATATTTTATTCATTCCATTTTTTCCAGTGTGTTTGGAGGATTTCCTCTGCTGTTATTCCTATTTTGCAGTATTTTCATTCTATTTCTGCTTCTCCACAATGGATGTTCCATTTGCAAGCCCCCTGGAACTACGACTGCTCCAACACTATTGTGAGCGCATGCTTCAGTACTTTGGAATATTTGTACAAGAACTGGATCTTGACTGGTCGTTAACATTCCGACCTGCTGGGGGCGGAGCTTGCCTGGCCTCAAGATGGCCCCTGCATAGGCGAGCTCCCGAAGCGGTCATTTCTATTCTTCAAAGTCCACCGACATCGCCAGAGGAGTGAAACAACTGTGGCGGCACTGGGTCGAGTGCACCTAGTGCTACTGAAATAGGTTTTTGGAGCTGCCGACGACCGTCCCTGGGTGTCCCTACGAATGCTGATGAGCCAGGCGGCCCATGCCTCCTACCTGTACAGCGGTGCAAGTGACGCAGGTCACAGAGCCTGGACGGGCCAGTGGCCGTGGTACTGTGACCTCCTGAGCTCATGGTGTGGACCCGTGGCGGCGACCGGCGAACTCCTGGGCCCTGTGGCGGCGCCGGAGGAGTGAGTGAAGAGGGCGGCCTGCCTCAGCCCTGACTGGCTGCTGGCGATGGGGTTGGAGAGTTCCGACCGAGCTCGCAGCCTGTGCTTTCTTCCGGGCCCGCAGGGGGCTGTCGGCTGGGCCGAGGTGTTGCTTGAAGGCACGTCCTCCTCTGCGGTGGTGCCGGAGGAGCATATTGGGGAGCGACGACCGGAGCTGGGAGGCCTCGCGGGGCCACCACCCATAAAAGATTCATCAGACGGCCTGGAGGGATTACCGGGCTGGGCCCTGCTGTCCTTTTAGAGTCTGTGGAATTGGAGGTGGTGCCGTGCCCTGGATGACTGCTGTGGAGGCTACTATATATGGAGGAGGACCCTCCCTCCCCCTTGCTGCAGTACATGGAGGTGCTGCATCCTTTTGATGGGGGTCCACCGGTCTTCTGGAGGAGGATCGGACCGGCGGCCCTGGGGCACCATAACAGGTACTTTGTCTACTTCTTGGATCTTGGATTGGGTGCTGATGGACAGCCCTAGGGCCTGGCCTATTGTGTTGTGGATTTAAGAGCGTGGAATAGTGAGTCCTGTGCCCGTAGTAGACGGTGCTGCGGACTCTGGTCTGTACTGGACTGTACAGACACAATTGTAGGACGCTATCAGAATTAAGTGTGTGGGCGCATTTGACTACCGTGATGGGAAAGCCTGATAAAAGCCAGTCCAAGCTGCATTTTGGACAGTGCAAGTACACAATTGTGCGTGAGGAAGATACAGCATCACCCGAACAGGATGCTGGTGCCCCGGGGCCGAATCTCGGGGGAGACCTGCGACAAATTCTGGTAACAACGCAGCAGAGCCTCGCTACGATTGATGGCAAGATTGACTCCCTTTCTTATCGCATGGATCAAATGTGTGAACGAATTGACAAACACACTGAGAGGCTCGATATGGTTGAAAGAAGAACGTCTGAGGCTGAGGATCTGCAGGCTCAATCTACGGGGGCGCACAAGCAAATGGAGAAACTCCTGGCGACTCTACAGAGCAAAGAGGAGGATCTGGAAGCTCGCTCGAGAAGGAACAATCTTCTCATAGTGTGCCTGGCCGAGTCCACTGCTACGGGGAGCTTGGAGACCATCGTGGAGAAGTTACTTATAACTCTGCTGGGTTGTGATACCTTCTCAACCGTAATCATAGTGGAGCGTGTGCATTGCTCGCTGGCCCTGTGCCCAGCACCGGTGCGCGGTCTCGCCCAATAATGGCGCGGCTGCTTAGCTACAAAGACAGGGATGCAGCTTTGCGGCACGCCAGGGAGCTCCAAACACTCCACTACGAGGGATCTGAACTTTCACTTTTCCTAGACTTCACCCTACAGGTGCAAGAAGTGAGGAGACAGTTTGTGTTGGTGAAACGGAAACTTCAAGAGCTCAACATGGACTATGCTATGCTCTATCCGGCACGACTACGGGTAACGGTTGAGGGGAAGCCTAGTATTTTCACCGACCCCAAAAGCTTGCAACAAGTACTTAAGAAGTGCGAAGCGGCTAAGGCGTGTACCGGAACATAAAGTGGATGACCAGACTTCCACCAGCGTACTTGATCAGGAAAACTAATGGGTTTGCCTACTGGTGTGCCACTGAACTATTGCTTGCACTTACTGTTTTAGATACTTGAACCACTGCGAGCATAGTGTACGTTGGGTATAACGGCCTGTTGAGGAATATGTCCCTGTACTGCTGTATGTTCCTGCTGATTGGAGTGGAGTGGGATGCAAGAGGGGGATCATTGAACTGAGCTATACACTTGATGCACGTCTTAATTTATGGTCTGGTGTGCATGACGGGTATGTTGTGACGCGGTTTGCTATGTTCATCTGGTGTCCAATATTACTAGGTCCCCGGGGGCAAGTTACATGCTAATTACACACGATTTATGCAAGGGTGCAATGACATATTTGTTTGACGACGTACTTGCAACTTTTGGCCATGTAGTGGCGTTCGGGTAATCTCTGCCCTCATGTGTGATCCACACTTTTTTGCGCGGGGTATATTGTTTGGGTGTAGGGGGACTATGAGGGTGGGTAAAAAAATGCTGTGTCAATCATTGGGGGACAAGGCATGGGAGGGGAAGCGGGGACTGTTCTTTTCACAGTGGTTTTTGCAATGCAGCCGTGGGAGGTTTTGGAGGGGACTGCTGAGTAACGCCGTACATTTGTTTGTGAGTGGGGTGGGAGATGAGAGGTGAGAAAGACACTACGGAATTACCATCTGCACTTGGAGTCACTCTGAGCTTTTTAACTTGGAATGTCAGAGGGCTGAACGACAATCGAAAGATACGAAAGGTTGTATTATACCTGCAGCGTCACCAATTAGACGTAGCTATTTTACAGGCAACACACTTGCCACCCCAAACGGGATGCTTTCCCAACGTAGGATGAGGGCCGCGTGCCTTGCTGCGGGGTTTACCTCACATGCACGAGGTGTTCTGGTGTGGGCACGTCGCGGGTCCGGCATTAGACTGCAAGAAGCCTGTGTGGACTCAGGGGGAGATATATGGTGGTTCGATGTAGTAAAGGACATTTTGATGCGCTTCTAATAGGCATTTATGGCCCCAACTACAATGACCCGCAGTTCTGTCATTCTCTACACAGTAAGATAGCGCGTTATGGCAACATACCGCAGCTGTGGGGGGTGATTTTAATTGTGTGCAGTCCCCGAGTTGGATTGGTCTAGCGGCCCCCTAAGGAAACCTTCGGCGGGTACCCGCGCTATAGCTGTAATCGCTGAGGCCAGTGGAGTGGTGGATGCCTGGCGTTTTTGCTCTCCACAGGGCAGGGAATACACCCATTACTCTTCTGTTCATGACATTCATACCCGTATTGACTACTGGCTGATTTCCCGTAGCTTATTGTCCTTCATAGGCCAATGTGAACATTAGCCTCACACATACTCCGATCATTCACCGGTGAAACTGACTTTGAAAGATGGGGATATGCAAACAAGAGCTTTCACCTGGCGCTTCCCGCAATATTCACTGTTGGACGCAGTGTTCCAAGAGGAACTGGTGCAGGCGATAGATGACTACTTTCGCATTAATCTGGCGAGTGGATCCCGTATGGCCACTATCTGGGAGGCCTTTAAAGCTTATATTCGTGGGATCACCATTTCAAAGCACGCGGGGTGCTCAGATCCATTAAAGACCAATTACAGAAACTGGAGAAAAAATTAGATGTGTTGGAGCGCACATCTCAGGGTGGGACTGAGCCCCAGGTCTTAGTGCAGATTAGGGTTAAGTTGGACGAATACAACGAACTGGCTCAGAACGTGATGACACACTTAGGGAAATACGCTACTGCTAGGGTATATGGAGAGGGAGAGAGAACCACAGCCACATTGGCAGCTCTAATCCGTCCTAACCGGGAAGAAAACAAAGTGCCACTGGCACATGGCAAAAAAGGGGAGCCAGTTCATGAAGCGACGCAAGCGGTAGAAAGATTTCATAGCTACTACACTGAGTTGTACACTTCGTGACTCACACATAATGATGAGGCTGTGTCTATCTTATATTGCTATGAAGTGGCTCTCTAATGCTCATAGAGAGAGGCTGATGGCCCCCCTCGCCCGACTGAGATTGGTGCTGCATTGAAAAACATGCCCAGTGATAAAGCACACCTGGGTCTGACGGCCTTACTGTAGCCTTTTAGAAGGCCTATCAGGACAAACTTATTCTGCACATAGTAAGTCTGTTCGAGGAGATGACCCGCTAGCGCATTATGCCTCCAACTATGCGTGAGGCGTTGCTAAATACGCTACTAAAGCCGGGTAAGCCGCCAGAACAGTTCTCTTCCTATAGGCCATTATCATTGCTCAATACTGACATGAAGCTGTTTGCTAAAATATTGGCGAATAGGCCGGCTCCCTTACTTCTCGGGATTGTGGGTCCGGAGCAGTCTGGGTTTGTCTCGGGACGGTCACTCACCTGTAATCTTCGTACTTTATTTTGCCCGATTTCCCGGATTGACCCCGGTGTTCGCTCTGCGGCCATCTTTTTAGATGCCGAAAAAGCGTTTGATTCCGTAGAGTGGACCTTTATGTTGGCTGTGTTGAGGTGGGTGGGAGTCGGGGACGTATTCTTGAAGCTACACCGGGTTCTCTATACGGAGCCAGTGGCACGAGTGAGAGTGTACGGCTTATTGTCAGCTCTGATTGCTATCACGAGGGGCATGAGGCAGGGATGTCTGCTCTTGCCACTTCTGTATGCCGTGGTGGCGGAGCCATTGGCTTGCTCCCTGCATGAATACCGCACCACGCCCATCGCAGCATTAGATTCCCGCATTATAATTTGATAATCTCTGCATATGCAGATGATACGCTGCTGTAGGTGCGTGACCCCGAACACAATTTGTCACCAGTACTGCGTGAGGTGCTGAAGTTCAGTGGCCACTCAGGATTTCGCATAAACTGGAATAAATCACTCATATTTCCACTCACTGCACACACCACGCCTATTCAGATGGAGTTTCCGCTTGCGTGGACTTCCGAGTCTGGGCGCTCTTTAGGGGTCTAGGTACACACTGGCCCAGAGGCAGTAATACGGGAAAGCTATGGGCGAGCTGTGCAGCGGCTTTCCGAGGCAATAGAGAGGTGGATTTGGCTGCCTCTTTCGTTGCTAGGTCACATAGCTATTATGAAGATGATTGTCTTGCCATGCTTTTTGTTCTTTTTTGCCAATATACCGATTCTATTGCTAAAGACACTGTTCTACAATATACGCACCTTATTGATCTGGCCGGTTTGGGCCGGAAAGCAACTCTGCATCCAATGGTCTACACTGGTTCTACCCTATTCAGCGTGAGTGCTTGACGCACCAGCTCTCGAGGCATACTATAGAGCAGCGCAGACTATGCATGCGTATTACTGGCTGCACAGACTGCCAGAATTACCTCACCTGTACTTGGAGAGGAAGGAAGCAAGTCCACTAACACTCCAGCAATGCTTATTGGGTAAGCTGCAATGCTGATTCCATACTATTGATCCCATGGGTGTCACAAGATATCTCCTGCGGAAAACCACTGATGCTCTATAGATTAAACTTCTCTATTCCCCAAAGTTGCCCTTAGAGTGGTGTGGATGGTTTCTGTTGGGAGAAGACAGGAGAGTACTACAGGCATTACGTGCACTTAACATACACTGTATGAGGGATTTCTTTACAAAGGGGGAGATTAGTACCTGGGAGCAGATCCAATCAAAAACGCCCAATATAACACTACTCACTAAATACCACTATCACCAGGCACACCTATCATCACACACTCTACTGGGGGACGAGATATCGGAACCACACAAGATGGTCTTATTGACGTACCTATTGCAGACTCAATCCCCCCGCCTGGAGATATCGACATTATATAAGCTCATGAGAGTAAGTGGTAACCCGATACTCGCAAAGCCACGGCAGGAGTGGCAGGACGACCTGGGTATAGGAATTACAGAGAAACAGTGGACATATTGCTGTTCGGTCACAAAAACCATTCGCAGAACGGGCAGCACCGCTTGGTTTGCTTTAAATATCTTAACCGAGTATACTACACCCTGTGCGACTACTTAGATACCGGCTAAGGGATGATGATCGCTGCTTGAGATGTGGAGTCGAGGGGGCTAGCTTTGCACACCTGGCTTGGTTCTGTCCTAAGTTTATCGTTTTTTTTTTTTTAAACTTCTTTTTATTAAATAATAAATACAATCAAATAACATTTGACAGCAAGCGGGCACAGTGCATGTGTACATCTGTAGTTATATCCTTACAATAGACCAACATCGTCATATAATTCGTTACATTTTCAATCGTAGTGTTAACGTCGGGCGCTCGGATCTCCGAGATCCTGCGGGGAAGAGTCGCTAAAGGGGATACAAATCATTCCTCTACTTTTATTCCACGCCCCCCAAATTGTGGTCCATTTTTGTGGGCATCCTCTCCCTTCATATATCACCCTCTCCGCTTGCATGCACCAGTCCATATCTGCTTCCCACTCTCGTAATCTAAGCCTAGTATCACCTTTCCAAGTTCTTGCTGTGTTGCGCTTTGCCGCCACACATCCAAGGGAGACCCACGTTCTCTCACTGGACGTCAGATCGGTTGCATCCCATATATTGAGGAGACACCATCAGGGTGAGATCTCCATTGTCTTCCCACAGATCTCCAACATTTTTTTTGTTATTTTCTCCCAGTATAGCTGAAGGATAGGGCAGTCCCACCACTGATGTATGTATATCCCCTCCTGACCGCACCCTCTAGGGCATAACGAAGCACCTATGGCCCCCATCTTCGCCAGCACTACACTGGTGTAATACGCTCTGTGTATGATCTTGAGTTGGATTAATTTAAATCTGGAACGGATCGCCACCTCTCGGGGGGAAGCAAGCGCTTCTTGACATTCTTCATCGCTCATTTCACCTATGTCCTCCACCCATTTATCTTGTATTTTCACCCCTTTGTCCGGTGTGTTATTAAGTATCTTTCTATAAGTCAGAGAAATCGCTTTCTCCTTGAGGTAGTCGTCGAGGAGTCTGTTCTCCAGAGGTGACGAGGCCAGGAGATCTGAATCTCTAGGGATTGCTTTATGCAATGCATTTCGGACTTGAAGGTATCGAAAGGTTTCCCTTGCGTTTAATTCGTAGTCTCGTTGGAGATCACTAAAGGGGACCCTCTTCCCCCCGCCCATACATCCCCAACCTTCGAAAGACCAATCAGATCCCATTTATCAAACCCTGAACATTTAGCCAATAGCCCCAGTCGATCCGTCTCTAAGAGGGGGGTGGCCAGTGTGATCTTGTCTTTCCATCCCAGAGCCGTTGTTACTGTGTGCCATAGCACAACGGTGGTCGAGGTTGGCGTATATTTCGGCCTATCTTTCCTCCCTCCGTAGAGTGCTCTTAAGTAGTTCCCTGGGGTCATATTATATCTAATCATTCTGTAGGCCGGCCCCGTACCTGGCCAGTGTGTCCAGTGATTGGTGACGACTAATTGAGAGGCCCAATAATAACTTTTGATTGCTGGAAGGGCAATCCCTCCATCGTACCAGCTTTTCATAAGTTTGGTCAATGCTATGCGTGGAATGCCGTTATTCCAGAGAAGTGTCCGGACTTCTGACTCTATATCTTTAAAATACTTATCTGGGACCAGGTATGGTGTATTTTGTAATGCATAAACGAAACAAGGTAATGCCATAATTTTGTATAAAGAAGCTCTTCCTAGCAACGTGAGGGGCAGGGTCTTCCAATACTGCACGTCGGTTTGTAGACGGCGAAGCGGGGGGGCCAGATTGTTATCGTGAAATATTGTGGGGTTTGTCGTGACGTAGATCCCTAAATACCGGAAGCCTTCGGTTACGATCTTGGCTCCACGGTTGATGGGCAGTTTGGGACTCCCCCCATGTAAAACATAGATAAGTGACTTATCCCAGTTGATAGTGTATCCGGAGTATTTTTGGAAAAGTGTGAATATATGTAAAATTCTATGTAGCGAGGAATATGGTTTAGCCAAATAAAGCAGAATGTCATTGGTATAGAGGGAGATTCTATCTTCCCACTCCACCGTCCAATTTAAGCCCCTTATCAAGGGGTCTCCTCTAACCCAGATTGCCAGAGGTTCGAGTACAAGTGCAAATATCAACGGAGATAACGGGCACCCCTGTCTTGTCCCTTTTTGCAATTTAAAAATCGTGGACCTGCCTCCGTTTACCGTCACACGCGCCAGGGGCTCGGTATAGAGTAGTCGTACCCATGACAGGAATTTTTTCCCTAATCCGTATCACTCGAGCACCGCGAATAAGAAAGGCCATTCAATCATATCGAATGCCATTTTGGCATTGAGGGACATTATCACCACCTCCTCTCGTATAGTCCCTGCTCTGCCCAGAACACCATTAAGGAGCCTTAAGTTTAGTGCGGTATTCCTACCTGACATGAAGCCGGATTGGTCTGGGTGAATCAGTTTGTGTAGCAGTGGTGTCGAACGTGTGGCTAGTAGTTTGACTAGTATTTTCACCTCTGGGTTTAGGAGGGAAATGGGTCGGTATGAGCCACAATGTTCAGGGGGTTTTCCCTTTTTGTGAATCCCTACAATATTAGCCAATCTCTGAGTTCCGGGTAGTATCCAGTTTATAACGCATTCGTCATACATTTCTGTCAGGTATGGAGCAATTGTGGATGCGCATGATTTGTATAGTTCAATTGGCAAACCACTGGTCCCATCGCTTTTCCGGATTGCAGCGCCCCAATCGCCTTGGCCACCTCTTCTTTGGTTAGAGCTGCATCGAATTCCTTGATATCTGCACTTTCAAGGGTAGCAAGTTTAAGAGTGGCCAGAAACTCTTGTGCTTCATTGTATGTGGAGGCCCCTGTGGATGTGTAAACCTGTTTAAAGTGTTCTCCAAACACCTCCACTATGCTGTGCCTATCTTTAAGGCGAGTGCCACCTTTCGTCTCAATCTCGAATACCCATCTAGAAGCTCTTTCCCGCTTATCTAACCACACTAGCAGTTTACCTGTCTTGTCACCAATCTCGTATATATGATGCTGACTAGCACGGTACAGAGCTTTTACCGCGTCTTCAGCCAGATCCCTATACTCTTTTTGCTTTAGTGATAGTCTATGTTTGATATCTGGGGCGGTTGAATTTATTAAGTCATGTTCTAGTTGACTGATTTCGCTTTCTACTTCTTGTATTTGTTTTCTCTTTTCCTTGTGACCTGCTATTGCTGAAACTCCCTGCCCTCTGACCACCATTTTGTATGCTTCCCATATCGTTATGGCTGAGTCCACCAACCCTTTATTGTCCGCAAAATAGTTGGTAGTGGCCTCTGTGAGTCCATCTCATATGGTCAGTACTTTTAAGTACCAGGGATTAAATGCCATCTCGTACCTTTTAACAAAGAGGTTTCTTCCATAATTTGCCACGACCGGTGAGTGGTCGGAGATGCCCCTGGGGAGGTGTGCCACATCACCAAACATGGGAAGCTGGTCGGCCCTACCAAAGATATAGTCTATACGAGATAGGCTCCCGTGTGCTCCAGAGTGATAAGTATATTGCCGGGACGAGGGGTTATATGCCCTCCAGACATCCATAAGGCCCATTGCTCTTAAAAAAATCCTCCAACGCTTACCCGGACGCCTCTCCTGGTTTTGCGGGTTTCCTATCCAGGTCTCCATGGAGGGCCGCATTACAGTCCCCCCTATCAACAAATCTCCCTCGGGCAAATTAAGTATGTGTGTCCCCAAGTCGGTCATGGTAGAGGAGTGTAGCCTAGGTTGTCACGATTCACTCCCTGTGCTCTCGTTCCCACCACCAGGGGGCCGAATTGTGGGGCTTTCCAGTATTCTAATATGCTTCCAGACACTCCCCTCCATGCATATCCTGACTTCCAGGCATTTGGACACTATTTAGGATTTGACATCCATTCCCAATCCATGCCGGGTTTTGTGGAAGCCAGTCTGCTCATGCTGGAAACTCCATTACCTATAATCCCCTGCTCACTGCTTTGTCTCCACCCCTGCAGGCCAAGGATGGGTGGAGGAATTCAGCTCACCTGTGGCTGGCTGCTGCTGGCCTGCTCACACCTGATGCATGCGATTACTGTGAGCTCTTTTAAGCTCCAGCTCCCTTCAGTCCAGGGTTGGTCATTGTAGCTGTATACCAGTGAGGTCGATCCTTGTTTCCAGTGTTTCCTGAGCTTTTGATACCCTTGTTTCCAGTGTTTCCTGAGCTTTTGATATTCCTTGATTCCTGAGCTATAACTATTCCTTGTGCCTGGATTAGCACTGCCTGCAGTGCTACCTTGTTTCCTGAGTTCCTGAGCTATAGTTATTCTTTGTTCCTGAGCTTCAGCTATTTCTTGTTCCTGATTTGCACTGTTTGCAGTGCTCTCTTGACTCCTTGTTTCCTGAGCTGTAGCTATTTCTTGTTTCCTTGAACCAGTACAGCCTGCAGTGCTACCTTGACTCCTGAGCCTTAGCATTCCTTGTTCCTGAACTGCAGCAGTTTCCCTTGTTCCTGAACTAGCACTGCCTGCAGTGCTACCTTACTCCTGAGCCTTAGCATTCCTTGTTCCTGACCTGCAGTAGTTTCCCTTCTCCTGAACTAGCACTGCCTGCAGTGCTACCTTGACTCCTGAGCCTTAGCATTCCTTGTTCCTGACCTGCAGCAGTTTCCCTTCTCCTGAACTAGCACTACCTGCAGTGCTACTTTGACTCCTGAGCTTTTGCTCAATTCTTGCTCCTGCCCCAGCACTGCCTTCTATGCTACTTTGTTTTCTTGATTCCTGAACCTGCGCTATTCTAGTATACCCTTGTAGCCTCCCCTTCTGTATATCCTTTTCTAGTCCCTGCCTTTCTTCCCATTTCCTTGGTTCCAGTTCTAGTTTGCTGTCTTTCTATTTCTGCTGTCTTGCTTCTTTTACCTTGTATGTTTGTTACCTGCTTTCTGCCAAGTGTGCCCTGTGATTGCCTTCTTTTCCTGTTAAGCACTCCTCCTTGCTAGCTCCTTGTCTATTGTGCTTGTGTTTAGTTCTACCCCTTTGCTGTTACTGCCTTGCTTGTTCCTGTTTGATCGCCAGGATCCGTGGGCACAGCTGACTACCTAGGTGGTGTTTCTTGTTCACTGTGAGTATTGTCTTTGAGTTACTGTTATAACATCACCATAGGTATAAGCTCCACAGACCCTGCCTTTGCATACATATCCTATATGTGGGTATTTTCAGTCAGTATCTGTAACAGCAATGGTGGGTGAGGAACTTACTGAGCTTCAGTCTTACCGTGTGGAGCTCCTGAGTGCTTTGCCCCACATTCCCTTTATTGTTAATGTTGTATTATATATATGTCTTGCACGTCCGTCCTAGGTGTAGTTAGTCTGAATGCTAAATTGCCTTGTGAGTGCCCTTCCTTTCTGAGTCTTAGCCATCTTGTTCCTTTTTACAGGCTTCCCCTTTGGATCCCTTTTCTCCTCTGACTTCCTGTGTGATCCTGGGCAGCGCTGTACTCCCCTCTCTGTGTACTTTTTCTAATTGGTTCCCAGTCCTTGCCCAAGTCCCTGACTGTGTTCCCGACATAATCCCGGACAGTCCCTGACAGAATGACCAACCTACATTTCCAGGGTCACTTGTGAGGTTTCTTTGTGTTCAGTTAGCTACCATTTTTCTGTTACATTTGTGTGTGAAAATATTGAAGGTGTGTCCTAATGAGAAAGAAACACACCAGTACATCATTTAGGTTTGTGCAGGGCAATTCCCCAGTGCCCAACAATGAGAGGCATTTAGTGTCTACTTTACAGTTTGTTCACCCTAGTCCTGAAGCAATGAATCCTTTTATGAGAAATGGACATTTACGTTCTGAATATTTTACTCATTGGCTCTCAAACACCTCTTTGCCAGATCCGGACTTAATCTTCTGTTCTGATCCAGATTCAATGTCTGTGTCAGCATTGCATAAGGAGAATGCTACCTTACTCAGTTTGCTGAACAAGAATTCTGAATCCCGCATGTCTGCTGTAAGTGGTTGTAAAATACAGTATTCAACCACACAACCAAAGAAAGAGCAGGTGCATTTTATAACCTCTGGTCTCCATTCAAATAATTTTACCCAGTCTTGTAGTCCAGTAAAGAGCACAGTCCCGGATACTAAAGGGACCTTGTTAAATACCACATTCAAAGTAAACCATAATCAGTTTAACAAAAGAGAGAAAAGACCTACTAGAACACAGGCAGCTAATAGCCAGTTTGAACAAAATCCAAGGTGTCGCTCTGTTGCTTGTTGTGAAATTGCCAAGTCTACCACAGTCCTTGTAGAGAAAGATCTGCAGTCTTCACAGGATATAATTACATCTAAGATTCTTGAACTACAGCGAGAGAATAAAATGTTTCAGACTCTGTTAAAAAATTATAACCCAGAGTTCAAGTGGGAATCTAAAACCCCTGTACAAGACAACTTTTCCACCTCTATGTTAGCCTCCTTAGAAATGGAGAATGAAGCCTTGCGCTCTCTTTTGCGTTCCCCTCAGAGCTGGTCCAGGGATTGTGTGAACAATACAGTGGCAGATCCCTCAGATTCCATTCAGAAAAACCATAGTACCTTGTCTCATAGTCCAGTTAATGAAAGTATTTGTTTGAATTCTGAAATTTCTACCTCCTCTGATGTGTTGTCTTCTAGTGCTAAACTGTGTATAGGCACTACATCTGAGATGTGTCCCTCCACTTCTAAGGAACCCCAGATCCCAGGAAAGAGACTAAATACTTGTTTGCTTTCTCTTCCTGGTAGTGAGGTCAGTTCCACCCCGGGGGTATCACATACACTGGCCATTGACATACAGACAAAACCTGAACCAGTGCCCAACATAATCCCTGATGTGACAACACCCTCTGACTCAGACCATGCTCTTGATTTAACGGCTGTGACTGAAGTCAACCTCCTTGCTGAGAAGAAACAAAATCCTGACCCCTTGTTTGTTCCCTTGCCTTCAAGCACAACACACATTGAAAAGTCAGGAGATGATAATGCTCTATGCTCCGATGCATTTGTACCACCTTGTAATGCTGAAGAAAATGAAAAGATCTCCCATGACCAAGTAATCTCTGGCCTAATTCCTCTGACTAAGAGTTGTGAACTGCCAAATGGTAAAGGAAGTCTGGTCATCAGAGACTCTAAAAAAAGCACCATTCTGAGCCATCCGAAGAAAGAACGTCAGTGTGTTTTAATGAGCCAAGGAACTGTAAAGATTTCACTATTGACAACAGGGAATCTACTGTTCATGGGCAATCGCCATTCCCAGAATTTAAAGTCTGTCATCCTTGTGCCTCTCTGCCATCAGCTAGTCTTCTTGCAGAGTCTCCAGAGTCCTCAGCCGGCCTGCTGAGTCTCCAGAGTCCTCAGCCGCCCTGCTGCTTTCAGAGTCTCCAGAGTCCTCAGCCGCCCTGCTGCTTTCAGAGTCTCCAGAGTCCTCAGCCGCCCTGCTGCTTTCAGAGTCTCCAGAGTCCTCAGCCGCCCTGCTGCTTTCAGAGTCTCCAGAGTCCTCAGCCGCCCTGCTGCTTTCAGAGTCTCCAGAGTCCTCAGCCGCCCTGCTGCTTTCAGAGTCTCCAGAGTCCTCAGCCGCCCTGCTGCTTTCAGAGTCTCCAGAGTCCTCAGCCGCCCTGCTGCTTTCAGAGTCTCCAGAGTCCTCAGCCGCCCTGCTGCTTTCAGAGTCTCCAGAGTCCTCAGCCGCCCTGCTGCTTTCCAGAGTCTCCAGAGTCCTCAGCCGCCCTGCTGCTTTCAGAGTCTCCAGAGTCCTCAGCCGCCCTGCTGCTTTCAGAGTCTCCAGAGTCCTCAGCCGGCCTGCTGCTTTCAGAGTCTCCAGAGTCCTCAGCCGGCCTGCTGCTTTCAGAGTCTCCAGAGTCCTCAGCCGGCCTGCTGCTTTCAGAGTCTCCAGAGTCCTCAGCCGGCCTGCTGCTTTCAGAGTCTCCAGAGTCCTCAGCCGGCCTGCTGCTTTCAGAGTCTCCAGAGTCCTCAGCCGGCCTGCTGCTTTCAGAGTCTCCAGAGTCCTCAGCCGGCCTGCTGCTTTCAGAGTCTCCAGAGTCCTCAGCCGGCCTGCTGCTTTCAGAGTCTCCAGAGTCCTCAGCCGGCCTGCTGCTTTCTGAACTTCAGTCTGCAGCCTGCCTGCCATGTGAGCCCGAGCCTGCAGCCTGCCTGCCATGTGAGCCCGAGCCTGCAGCCTGCCTGCCATCTGAGCCCGAGCCTGCAGCCTGCCTACCATTAGTACCAGAGCCGCCAGACTGCCTGCATTTAGAGCACAAGCCCTCAGCTCACCTGCCTACTAAGTCAGAGTCTCCAGCCTGTCTGACTTCAGAGCCAGAACTTCCAGCCTATCTGACTTCAGAGCCAGAACTTCCAACCTATCTGACTTCAGAGCCAGAGCTTCCAGCCTGTCTGCCTTCCGAACCAGAGCTTCCAGGCTGCCTGCCTTCTGCACCAGAGCTTCCAGGCTGCCTGCCTTCTGCACCAGAGCTTCCAGGCTGCCTGCCTTCTGCACCAGAGCTTCCAGGCTGCCTGCCTTCTGCACCAGAGCTTCCAGGCTGCCTGCCTTCTGCACCAGAGCTTCCAGGCTGCCTGCCTTCTGCACCAGAGCTTCCAGGCTGCCTGCCTTCTGCACCAGAGCTTCCAGGCTGCCTGCCTTCCGCACCAGAGCTTCCAGGCTGCCTGCCTTCCGCACCAGAGCTTCCAGGCTGCCTGCCTTCCGCACCAGAGCTTCCAGGCTGCCTGCCTTCCGCACCAGAGCTTCCAGGCTGCCTGCCTTCCGCACCAGAGCTTCCAGGCTGCCTGCCTTCCGCACCAGAGCTTCCAGGCTGCCTGCCTTCCGCACCAGAGCTTCCAGGCTGCCTGCCTTCCGCACCAGAGCTTCCAGGCTGCCTGCCTTCCGCACCAGAGCTTCCAGGCTGCCTGCCTTCCGCACCAGAGCTTCCAGGCTGCCTGCCTTCTGGCCTTGAGCCTCTATCTTGCCTACTTTTTGACCCTGTGCTTCCAGTTTGCCAGCCTTGCGAGGTCTCAGTACGGATACATTCAGAGACTGAATCTCCAGCATCAGAGATAAAACTCTCAACATGTAAGCCTCAAGGGCCTGGGTCTCTTGCATACCTGCTTCCAAAGTCACCTGCATGTGAGTCTTCTGTATGTTTTCCTCCAGGGCCAGAACTTCAGGTCTGCTTCCTGTCACCTCCTTTGGCTTCAGCCAGTTTGCCTTTGACCTCTGTGCCTCCTGCCAATCCGTTATCTGCTTTTGACCCTACAGTCAATCTTCCTTTGTTTTCAGAGTGCTACTCTAGCCTGCCATCATCAGGACTTCAAACACCTTTAATTCAGGCTTCTAAGCCCCTATTACTGGATTTGGACTCTTCAGATCTGCATTCTATTCTGCCTCCTGCATCGGAGTGCTTCCCTCCTCAAAGTTCTGCTTTGGATGCTGCTGTTAATTTTCAGCCTATTGTCCTACCCTCCAGAACATCACATTTTTCTTGTAGTCCTCTGGTATCTTGCACTACATCTCTGATGGGAATGGACTTATTTCATAGCAGCAAAGGCTTTAAATCGAGTCCCAGATTCCGGGAGCCGGTCGTTGGAGGGGGTGTACTGTCACGATTCACTCCCTGTGCTCTCGTTCCCACCACCAGGGGGCCGAATTGTGGGGCTTTCCAGTATTCTAATATGCTTCCAGACACTCCCCTCCATGCATATCCTGACTTCCAGGCATTTGGACACTATTTAGGATTTGACATCCATTCTCAATCCATGCCGGGTTTTGTGAAAGCCAGTCTGCTCATGCTGGAAACTCCATTACCTATAATCCCCTGCTCACTGCTTTGTCTCCACCCCTGCAGGCCAAGGATGGGTGGAGGAATTCAGCTCACCTGTGGCTGGCTGCTGCTGGCCTGCTCACACCTAATGCATGCGATTACTGTGAGCTCTTTTAAGCCCCAGCTCCCTTCAGTCCAGGGTTGGTCATTGTAGCTGTATACCAGTGAGGCCGATCCTTGTTTCCAGTGTTTCCTGAGCTTTTGATACCCTTGTTTCCAGTGTTTCCTGAGCTTTTGATATTCCTTGATTCCTGAGCTATAGCTATTCCTTGTGCCTGAATTAGCACTGCCTTGCGTGCTACCTTGTTTCCTGAGTTCCTGACCTATAGTTATTCTTTGTTCCTGGGCTTCAGTTATTTCTTGTTCCTGATTTGCACTGTTTGCAGTGCTCTCTTGACTCCTTGTTTCCTGAGCTGTAGCTATTTCTTGTTTCCTTGAACCAGTACAGTCTGCAGTGCTACCTTGACTCCTGAGCCTTAGCATTCCTTGTTCCTGAACTGCAGCAGTTTCCCTTGTTCCTGAACTAGCACTGCCTGCAGTGCTACCTTACTCCTGAGCCTTAGCATTCCTTGTTCCTGACCTGCAGCAGTTTCCCTTCTCCTGAACTAGCACTACCTGCAGTGCTACTTTGACTCCTGAGCTTTTGCTCAATTCTTGCTCCTGCCCCAGGACTGCCTTCTATGCTACTTTGTTTTCTTGATTCCTGAACCTGCGCTATTCTAGTATACCCTTGTAGACGCCCCTTCTGTATATCCTTTTCTAGCCCCTGCCTTTCTTCCCATTTCCTTGGTTCCAGTTCTAGTTTGCTGTCTTTCTATTTCTGCTGTCTTGCTTCTGTTACCTTGTATGTTTGTTACCTGCTTTCTGCCAAGTGTGCCCTCTGATTGCCTTCTTTTCCTGTTAAATGCAAAAAGAACAATTGATGGACAGAATGCAGAACAATGTCTTACATTCACCCCAGTACAGAGATCTGGGCCTAAATCCATCGTTTTTTTGCTCACCATGCCATTCCAGTTTGGACCCAGCCATATGCAAATCAGTCTTGACCCTGTGCCCAATGGGAACAGTCCAGCCCGAATTGCCAGGCCAGGTCCTCCCTGGACTGGAAACAAGCATCCTAGGACCGGTTTCGGGCTTTCAGCCCTCATCAGCCAGGATAGCTTGACTCCAGTGGCATGGAGAGCACGGGACCCACGTCTGGGCATACCCGTCCCACTCGGGGTGACAAATGCAAAAAGAAAAATTGATGGACAGAATGCAGAACAATGTCTTACATTCACCCCAGTACAGAGATCTGGGCAGTAAATCCATCGTTTTTTTGCTCACCATGCCATTCCAATTTGGACCCAGCCATATGCAAATCAGTCTTGACCCTGTGCCCAATGGGAACAGTCCAGCCCGAACTGCCAGGCCCTCCCTGGACTGGAAACAAGCATCCTAGGACCGGTTTCGGGCTTTCAGCCCTCATCAGCCAGGATAGCTTGACTCCAGTGGCATGGAGAGCACCGGACCCACGTCTGGGCATACCCGTCCCACTCGGGGTGACAAATGCAAAAAGAACAATTGATGGACAGAATGCAGAACAATGTCTTACATTCACCCCAGTACAGAGATCTGGGCCTAAATCCATCGTTTTTTTGCTCACCATGCCATTCCAGTTTGGACCCAGCCATATGCAAATCAGTCTTGACCCTGTGCCCAATGGGAACAGTCCAGCCCGAACTGCCAGGCCCTCCCTGGACTGGAAACAAGCATCCTAGGACCGGTTTCGGGCTTTCAGCCCTCATCAGCCAGGATAGCTTGACTCCAGTGGCATGGAGAGCACCGGACCCACGTCTGGGCATACCCGTCCCACTCGGGGTGACAAATGCAAAAAGAACAATTGATGGACAGAATGCAGAACAATGTCTTACATTCACCCCAGTACAGAGATCTGGGCAGTAAATCCATCGTTTTTTTGCTCACCATGCCATTCCAGTTTGGACCCAGCCATATGCAAATCAGTCTTGACCCTGTGCCCAATGGGAACAGTCCAGCCCGAACAGCCAGGCCACGTCCTCCCTGGACTGGAAACAAGCATCCTAGGACCAGTTTCGGGCTTTCAGCCCTCATCAGCCAGGATAGCTTGACTCCAGCGGCATGGAGAGCACGGGACCCACGTCTGGGCATACCCGTCCCACTCGGGGTGACAAATGCAAAAGAACAATTGATGGACAGAATGCAGAACAATGTCTTACATTCACCCCAGTACAGAGATCTGGGCCTAAATCCATCGTTTTTGCTCACCATGCCATTCCAGTTTGGACCCAGCCATATGCAAATCAGTCTTGACCCTGTGCCCAATGGGAACAGTCCAGCCCGAACTGCCAGGCCAGGTCCTCCCTGGACTGGAAACAAGCATCCTAGGACCGGTTTCGGGCTTTCCAGCCCTCATCAGCCAGGATAGCTTGACTCCAGTGGCATGGAGAGCACGGGACCCACGTCTGGGCATACCCGTCCCACTCGGGGTGACAAATGCAAAAAGAACAATTGATGGTCAGAATGGGGTGGCATGGTGAGCAAAAGAATGATGGATTTAACCCAGATCTCTTGACTCGGGGTGAATGTTTTGATTTATTCTGCATTCCGTCCATCAATTGTGTGTCTTTTGCTTCCTCGCCCTAAGTGCGCCAGGTATGCCCAGACGTGGGTCCCGGGCTCACTGTGCCACTGGAATCAAGCTATCCTGGCTGAAGAGGGTGAAACCCCGAAACCGGTCCTAGGATGCTTGTTTCCGGTCCAGGGAGGACCTGGCTTGGCAGTTCGGGCTGGATTGTTCCCATGAGGCACAGGGTCAAGACTGATTTGCATATGGCCAGGTCTAAACTGGGGTGGCATGGTGAGCAAAAGAATGATGGATTTAACCCAGATCTCTTGACTGGGGGTGAATGTTTTGATTTGTTCTGCATTCCGTCCATCAATTGTGTGTCTTTTGCTTCTTTTCCTGTTAAGCACTCCTCCTTGCTAGCTCCTTGTCTATTGTGCTTGTGTTTAGTTCTACCCCTTTGCTGTTACTGCCTTGCGTGTTCCTGTTTGATCGCCAGGATCCGTGGGCACAGCTGACTACCTAGGTGGTGTTTCTTGTTCACTGTGAGTATTGTCTTTGAGTTACTGTTATAACATCACCATAGGTATAAGCTCCACAGACCCTGCCTTCGCATACATATCCTATATGTTGGTATTTTCAGTCAGTATCTGTAACAGCAATTGTGGGTGAGGAACTTACTGAGCTTCAGTCTTACCGTGTGGAGCTCCTGAGTGCTTTACCCCACATTCCCTTTATTGTTAATGTTGTATTATATATATGTCTTGCACGTCCGTCCTGGGTGTAGTTAGTCTGAATGCTAAATTGCCTTGTGAGTGCCCTTCCTTTCTGAGTCTTAGCCATCTTGTTCCTTTGTACAGGCTTCCCCTTTGGATCCCTTTTCTCCTCTGACTTCCTGTGTGATCCTGGGCAGCGCTGTACTCCTCTCTCTGTGTACTTTTTCTAACCGGTTCCCAGTCCTTGCCCAAGTCCCTGACTGTGTTCCCGACATAGTCCCGGACAGTCCCTGACATAGGTGGTACATAGAGGGACGTTATGTTAAGGAACCTACCCTTCCAGCTTCCCGACAGGGTCACAAACCTACCAAGTGTGTCATGGGACACAGTTTGGATCTGAAGGGGGGATGAATTGCTGATGAGAATACCCACCCCCCTTGACCACTTGGTGTACCCAGCTTGAGCGACCAACTTGTATCCCCATCTATTGAGCGCACAATAGGAGGTCCCTTGTATATGGGTTTCCTGCAATAAAACCACATCGGGTGACTGTCTTTTCAAATATTGCAATACTATTTCCCGTTTAATTCTATCCCCCAACCAGTTGGGTTCATCGTTTTTGGACTGCAGTGTTTGAAGTGTTGCAAGATATCGTGGATGTACTGCTGCCAGAGACACCACTGGTAGCTTTACTGGGATATGATTGTGATATGCCAAAGACGGCTGGTGGCATTGGGCCTCTTATTGTTGAGGCAGAGAATCGCTATGCGATGGATGAAGTGCCCTTTGTCTACGATGTCGGAATGACTCACTGATATGTCCTATTGCAACACACAGCCAGACACCTATAATGCTCTCATGCCGAAACGCAATAGACAGCGCGATATATGGAGCCCATATCAAGCGTACTTGATTCGCATGTCAGTTGACGGTGAGGAAGTTAACAATCAGAATGCGTTGACCCTTATGGGAGAAACAGGGGTTGACTAGTTTGAATGGTTGGGTGGGGGCTGCTCATTAAGGGGATGTACGTGATGCTGTACGTGCTCGTTATGAAAGTTTGTAAACATGGATGATGTGAGGATCGGGCAGGATAGATTGTCATACTACTGGGATACTCCTGACATGGCTTGACCACCACTGACCGCTGATGTGTAGCCTGGTAGACCGAGTGCTAACACTAAAAAGTTTCATCCGAGTCTGCTGGGAGAGTCATCAGAGTGCTGTTCGCTCACCCAAGACGGGCACTAGCTTTCTTCAAAGGGAACCGCTAGTTTTGCTGTGACTGGAGATAGTCCAGTAGCAACTGGACGTTTGCTGGATCCAAGATGACCTCGAGGGACATCGACCACTGTGGCCAAAGTTGCCTCACCACGACTGTAGACCGAGGAGCAGCCACAGAAAGCCCCCTGTTGACCGCACAGCATACTCAGCATCTTCAGCATCCTGTGTCCCTTGCATCATTGAAATCTATGGCGGTTCACCCATAGAGCTTGGAACTGGACTTGAAACTGCTTTATTGACAAGGTGACTGTTACAAATCTTTACTGACCCCCTTGACCACCTACCTGCCGGAGTTGGTTGCCCAAAGTGGGCTGGTATAGCGGAACACAACTTTATTAAAGTTTTACAAAGTTTCCGTTAACCACAGCATTTGCCAATGCATGTTGATGATCTGAGTGAAAAGCAGCAATTTACATTTTAGTAAAAAATCTGTATCTCCAGAACCCTTTCGTGGATTTTGTTCATTTTTGTGTCTAAAAATTCATAAAAACAAGAGCTAATTTTACAAATTGGTGTCAGAGTTCTTTTGTGTTGTGACTTTATTTTGTTGTTTTGGTACTTCTAAATGCTTTACACTTGTTCCTCTGTTTAAACCTGACTGCTCGAAGCCACAGCTACCCAGGGTTGAGCTAAAAGTTTTACAAACAAGCCTGACTAGACCAAAGACAGTATCATGAGTGTATTACACGGTGAGGTCTCACAACCACACCATATAAAATACCACTTTCCTCACAACCCTCCTGCTCCTTTACTACTCACACTGACATCTAGATAAAAAAGAAGCACTTTATGTTAAACTTAGTAAGGAGATGTGTTTCTTGAAATCTCTAAAAACAATTTACAATAGATTTGTTTTTCTTTTAGGCTGTTGAATTATAGCATTTGTCTTGTGCCACGAGGGATACGTCACCTACCATCTTGTGAAATATTTGCCACGGTAACTAAAGATGAACATGGGACTGGAACTGCCAGCATTCAAGCTTGCAGCGCTTTGTTAGCCAAAGGTGGTGTCTGCTTTGTTGGAGATTTGATGTCACACAGAAAAGACAAACTTGAACTTCTACAGTCAGGTAAATAGCTGAATAACTTGGCTGTTCCTTATGTAGAGAGAAATGTGTTTGAAGTGTCCCCGTTATGAGTTTTTTTTTGGAAGTCCTGTCGCACCATCTTCGGGAAGAGTAAGGTAACATTTTGAAAAGATAATTAAAACGTTTCACTACCATCATCTTCACCATTTTGGTTCTCCTTATAATGATGATTGGAGGTGTGACCAATGAGCATATTCATTGCTGTCTTCGAGGAACTAGATAATCAACAATTATTCACTCAGGACTTCGCTTGACAAGGACACCCATTTATTTAAGTTAGCTTTTTTTTTTTTGTTGAACCCCTCAATAGATGGATAGTGGTGACTCTGGGCATGGGTAGTCCATTGCTTATACTGCTGTTCACCTTGTAGATTATAAATGCAGAGAACCCATCAATCAAGGATAACAATGGAGGTAAGCTTGAGCCAAAGTCAGTAAAACCTCATTTTCATAAAGCGGACGTTTGGAGATCCCCACATCTGTATGTATGCTTTTAATCTTCTTCTATTGTATGACAGCTGCTAAAGGCTGTTTTGCCATCAAGAACGGTGGCAATAATGGAGTGCCCTGTCTCATGACTTTTCAAATACTAAATATATCCACACAAAAAAACATACTGGACTCATGCAGTGGTACCAGAATAGAGCCAATCCACATTACATATGTTCTAATTATCCAGACCAGCACTTCCAAGAATGTAGAACAAATATCCCCATTCAATTCTGTTGGAATCCCTCTCAACATCTAATGAGAAGGATGTGCTTCTTCCAAGCAGTCTCTAACCAGCCAGAGTTGGTGAGATAACATTCTGTGATGATCATCCGTGAATGATTCTGAATTGTGGTCGATGGGTGATGTGTGATGTCTCTTTCTCAAGTCTACTCACTGGCACTTTGACCAGGCTTTGTACATCCATTATGATTAATGATATTAGGAGGCAGCTCGAATAATATAGTGGTGTCCTTTCCAGACTTAGGAAAGACAGTAATCATTGCATTTTTGGATGTCTCACAAAGAATATCCACTACTTGGGACTTACGAGTCTATAAAAATTTCCCGGGAAGCTGTCCTCCCACAGAGGCTTGTTACGTGGAAGGTCAGAGAAGAGAGAAAGTATTAAATCTTCAGATATTTTCCCATCAAAGAAGCCTCTTTCTTCATTCTATAGTTTTGGCAGAACTAATCTGGTCAGAAATATATCCTCAGTTGCTGAGGTGTCACAATCTTTAAACCCAACTATGTCTTTATAAAGAGGCAGGAAACATCTTAGTGATGTTTTGAGGATGGGTATGTAGGATCCCTTGTTTGTCGTAGTTGGTGGACATCCCTATTATGCCTCCGACTCTTTGAGATGGGCCTCTAAGAGCCTTACTGCTTACTCTCCATAATCGTAGTGATGCCAATGTAGCCGAACAAACTTGTCTTTGCCTTTGGAAGCAGAGGGAATTTTTAGCACACTCCTGTTCTCTGTAGTAGTGCATCCCATATATCTGTCTAACAGGACTCTGAAAGAGGATTTTAGATAATTCTGTTAATTTATTTTGTAGAAAGCTGTATCTAGCGTTATCGATCCTCTTTCATCAACGCTTTCACCACTGTCACTAGTGTTTGAGCTGACGATACAAAGCCTTTATTCTCTGTCAAGTAGGCTTTGATGTGTCCCGCAATGCCATTTTCTCTTATGGTGGTTTATACGCCGAGATGGACATCTACCACTGTATGGCTGTGAGATAATGAGCCACAGTCCAGGATGAGGTACATAAGCGAATGATCTGAAAGTTCACCTTCCAAGATTATGCACTCAGGGGCATCCACTGGGAGACGCTTGTGGACAGGTCACAGTCTGTGTTTGAGTATCATGGACGTAAGAGGAAACTGTAGTCTCTTTTCATTGAGTTTGCCAACCTCCAGACTTCCACTAAGCCATGTTCAGTCAGTACATCACCCAGCATGGCTCTGTCACTGCCATTGTTTGTATGTAACAGGCCTGATCTGTCCAGAATCCGATCTAATCCCAAAATCTAGTTTAGTTCTATCATAATATAGATCCACATTAAGTTAACACTGGACAGTCTAGATACAAAGAGTCTTCTTAAGGAGTTAGGGGTATACTTTCTTTAAGATCTTGTATAGTCCCCTCAACTTGGAAACACACCATGGTGGTTCCTTAGTTGAAAAAGCCCTTGCTAGACTCCACTACTCTATGTAACTATAGACATATGTCTTTATTACCTTTCCCTTCCAAAGTTCTGGAAATGCATTTCATTCAACTTTCACAATATCTTAAGACCATCTCATCATTGGACAGAACTCAGTCAAGTTTTAAATCGGGACACAGTACCCCGATCACCTTGCTGGTGGTGTCAGAGAGCCTACGCCCCATTCAACACTAGGGAAGTAGTGTGACTTTGATACTGCAAGACCTGTCTATGACCTTCAGTACTGTGTCCCACTTTTTTTCTGGCTAACAGGCTTCTAGATCGAGGTACTTGCCAGTCGGCTTTCAAATGACTATGTTCATTTCTAGCTGACCGGACACAGTTTGTGGCGGCAGCCACCCATTGTTCATCTCCTTCCATCTATCCCTTTGGTATTCCATAGGGATCTTCATTAAGCTCCACTCTTTATAATATCTATCTCTCTCTGTTGGCAGCACAACTCCAAACATTTGGGCTGGAAATCTTCTCCTATCCTGACAACACCCAACTTTTTGTATCAGTCACTGATAATGAGTCTTCCTCTTTGGAGAGTTTCCACCAGTGCATCCTAACCTTGGCAAAATGAATAAACAATCAGGACCCTATTCACATAGGGAAAGTTTGTAATTTACTCATGTGTAAACTTACTGCTCCGCCTAGTAGTAACTCTACTTGTTTTGCTAATAGCCATTTCCCACTGTAAATATACTACTAAGTGGCAACTTTCAAGCCTCCACCCCCTAAAAACAGGGGTAGGGGGGGGCTTGCTAGAACAGGATTTAAGAGTGTAAAGTTACTAACTACAGTTTAGTGAAAAATAAATAATAAAGTTTAGTGATAATTAAAAGAAATAGCTAAAATATTTTAATGTAAAATGAAAATATAAATTAACTTCAATAATTAATATTAACATAGAACTAAAACAATAAATGTTACACAATAACTCAACAAATTAAATATTTAACAAATAATTAGTACATAAGATATATTCAAATTATAAATATTATTACTTTTTTTTAAATTCACCTTTTCATTTTTACATGTAATTATTATTTAGTAAGTTTGATGACTATGTACTTGTTTAATTTATTTTAATTAAATGAAAATGTATATCAAAAGGCTAAGCATGTTTCTTAATTGTTTTTTTGAAAATATGAATTTATTTAATTAAAAATAATTTAAAATGTATTTTACATTATTTCATGTGGGGTGTTATTGTTAGTCCCTTTCTCCATTGTTTTCCATGAAAGTATATTGCAGTACCTGTAAGGGCCTCCGTTTGGTGCTGGACTTATTCCACGTCAGGGCTAAAGTACATTAACAACTGCTTTGGGAACTTTTTAGCTGTAGTAACTTTAGAAGTGTAGTTTGTGAATAGCAGTGGGTTTATTCTTTTTTGGGTGGGTGTTTATATTTGCATGTCCCTCCTTAAACCCATCGTTATGCCTCCATAAGCTTCTCCTTACCCCTCACTAGTCTCCTCTCAAGGAGAAGGATTCCCCATTTCCCCCAGGTTCCTCTCACGTTTACTACTAAAATGTATTCCTATATGTGCAGAGACCTCCGCAACCCCAGGTGGACAACTCTGCATAGAAAAGATGGAGGAGGTAGAGCCGGAGGTCTCCGCATGTAAGTTTGAGAGTAGCATTTTGTTGTATGTGAGTAGTGCTACTGTAGTACTACTATACATACTATAAAATACAGTTTGTTTAAAACTTAACTGTGACAAATCAAAAGTGCTGCTGTTTAGAAACCATCCCATACACTGGTCACCTAGTAGGCATCCGCCTGAATTGGACCAGCCCCTGGAACCATTCATGGTAACCAAAATCTAGATTTTTAGTTTGACTCTAGTGAGCAACTTCAGTCTTGCAACTGCGTATCTCCCCTCTTGATCACTTCAAAGCTTCAGAAACTTGCAGGGTAGGGATTTATGCTGTAGGGTCGCAACACTTCTTAGAATTGTTGGAAGTTGTTGTGGCAGGTTCTATTGATGGGACAGTACTACAGCTGGAGAGAGCGAGACTCACCCAGTCACGCTTGAGCTTGTCGGCTTCCTTTGGTGGAAGATGATTTTTTTGCAGGAGCGCTATGTTGGCACATTTAAATGAGAGATACTAAAGGATATTTTATTGTTTAATAAAATGTGCCATTTTGAGGGAAATAAAGGTGAGAGGTTTGGGTGCGTGGTGGCAGAGGTGCATCTTGCTTCTAACAATTCAGCTGCGATGGTGGGGAACCCTTGGTGGGATGCCCAGGGTAGTGGTCTCCCCAGTATGATCCTAGTAGGTGCTGGGCTTGTATCCAAGGTGTCAAGCGGCAAGAGGATGTAAAACAAAATCTGATGTGCGGGCTAGTCCTCCGCAGGAAGGGAACAGAGGGAGCAATACCGCAATCCCTTGGAGAGTGGTAAAGAGGTGGGCGAGCCAGGGAGTGCTGGGTGGGAAACTGAGGGTTGTGAGGGAATATGCACGTAGGTTAGGCCATATAGGTAGGGAGTGAGAAGGATTGGAGGGCAATCAGTAGTGCTCTAGGCAACAGTAGAGCTCTAATTATGACATTGTTCAGATAAATGATTCAGGGACTATGAAACTAAACTGTCTAAATTGTCTCTTTAAGTCAGGCCAGTATGCTCCACACCACCCTTCTACATTATGGTTGAGCCATAGGCCAAATATCTTATCAAGGAAAAGACACACCAACATGGGTATATGGGAGTAAGCCTTTGTACTTCACTGTCCGATAGGGACAAGTTAAGTATTCCAGATATTTGGTCAGTTAATCATAAAACTAGATATTTTCCCAAACTCTACTAGGAGGTTTATAACTGCAAATAGCGATGTTCCTAGATTGTTAACATTAGAAGGACATCTGTGAAGAGGCATGTTTTATGCTGTTCCCCTTCAAACACAATTCTGTGTATTAAGTCATCCCTACAAACTCTAATCGGCAATGACTCGTCTATTAGATCACGGGTAAAAGTGGACGGGGGCAACCCTGTTATGTCCCTGTTCTCAGGATGAAGCAGGATGACATTAGTCCATTGACCTTAATCATAGCTGCGTAGGTTACGTAGTTCACCATTATCCAGCCTCCCACTTTTGGCCCAAGTCCTACTCTTTTTAAGACTTAAATACTTCCAACTTACCCTGCTCGTCGTCCAGGCTCAGCAGGATTGCAGGTGCATTTTTTACAGGAAATCTTTTCAACTAAATCTGCTACCAGCCTCACATTGTCTGCACCGTGCTTCTCTTTTATGAAGCCCTCTTCATCAGCATTGACCAGTTATGGCATCACATTGGGTACCTTTTGGCCGAGACCTTGCGACGACATTGAATACTTAGCTTGCCCTTTTCTCTGTATTGAGTCCGATGTGGGTGGGCACTCTTGCAGCACATGCAGTTTCTTTGAGCCCATGGTGTATGCGCTATCTCTCACTGACTCCTCCTGTTCAATACAACACCCTGCTAGTGCTCAGGACATCTTGTTGTCTCTATAGGAGTTTGGGCTGGAAGCTGACAGTCGTTTGAACACCCTTGCAGGTAAGTCACCCCCTTCACCCTTCCTGGGCAGTGCATCTCCTGGTCCTACAGGTCAGCTCACGCAGCTCAAACAGCTCAGCCAACGCGTTTCGTTCCCAACCGTGGGAACTTCGTCAGGGCTTTGCTGCAAAAAGGTGCTGTGACCTCAGGAGAAGCACGCAATACTTATCATGGTATTCAACAATGGGCATGATGATGCCCTGAGGAACTAAACCCACTCTGACGTATGGATCTGAAATACGAGTAATATTTTTGCTTTTGAAGACTGAATTTGTCTATACACTTTTCAAGCCCTGACGAAGTTCCCACGGTTGGGAACGAAACGCGTTGGCTGAGCTGTTTTGTTTTGACAAGGAATTGTATTGAAAATGAAGAAAGAATATGAATAAAGGTCTTTGAAACAATAAGATTGCCTTGACTTCATCACCTGATGCACCTCCTATTGCTTTATGGACTTTAGCAACTCTTCCCAAGCACCAAACAAAGCCAGCCCGCTCCTGTTCCTAAATAATCCACGAACATTCCCCCTCCACAGTCTTCTACTTCATTCTGGGAAGGGCTCACCATAGGGAGGTACGGCCTACTTGTGGCATGATTCATAGGGAGGTATGGCCTACTTGTGGCAAGCAGAGATTCGTGTGAAAGCAAGCTTTTCAAAATCTTCTATTTGCCACAGTGCTTTAGGAAATATGGGATGCAGCGTAGGGCAATTTGGTATTAACATCGTGTGACTTCTGCCAGCAAAAGAGATTAGGACTTTTGCTCACACTAAATAAAGTCCAAGCAAACCTTTTTACAACTTCTAAAAATTGTAGAGGAGGTATAAATAACCAACGTCCAGTGCTTATATTGATTATGCTATACTTCTTTATCTACATGCTGCAAAGTTGAAGGTTGTAGTACTTTCATAACAAAAATTAGAACAATACAATTTCACCAAAATGTCTTCCTTTAAATCACAGGCTGCTGCGATTTGCGCACACCATTTGTGCTTTCAAGCCCTTGATATTTGTTGAAATGTAAGTGCTCAAAATATCTCATTCAGGTTTACATTGTAGGTTGGAACGGCATGCAGCTGTGTAAAATGTATGCACATGTAAGGCTAAATTACAAAAATTTTAAAACCCACCAATTTAATTAAATAAGCCCCTTTTGTTTTCTTTTAAACACCTATCAACAGCCAGTTGTACCATTAGCTGCTTAAGCACATTACATTTTTTGAAGAGCTGTAAATATGATTGCAATGCCACAGCATGCACGTGGGTAGACTGCATGACATCACTGTGCTGCATTCCGCAATACCTTCACAGTAGTGAAACCAGCCCGTTATGCTCCATTTATTTCTCCACATATACCGCACACTCACCCTGATCATACAAGCATATACAATGCAATAGGTCTCGCTTTACAAAAAATTTGAGCTATTGGTGTTGCAAATAATAATGCAACGCCAATAGCTCAAACTTTCAGTAATGCGAGACCTATTGCATTGCAAATGCTTGTTTAAGTTAATTCCTTCTTAGGTCTGGCGTTAGTTGAGACCTTTTGACTTTTATCTAAAATGATATGTATAAAATACTTACAGGGGCTTTCAGCCACCTCTCTCCATCCATTGGCCTGATGTTGTGTCATTCACATTTTGTTTCCCCCCACTACAACCTGCAGGATGGGACAGTGGGTCAGCCTACTTCAGCCGCTGGCTAACTTCACTTTGAGTGACAGCATTTAGCCCCTTCACAAGGAGCACATCCACACACAACGTGTTTTTGTGTTTACTTGATTATTAATTCAGAATTGTGTTTGTTTTTCGAGACTGGTGTAATAGCAGGGCACTTTCTGCAAGATGTGAACACAGGGCAGAGTTCAGCGTTATCAGTTCCTGTCTCCTACCAATGCTGTTGTAAAGTCCTTTCGAAGTTGCCTTTGTTTATCTGACACTACTTTTTCACACCGTACCAGCATGAACTCTCCATGTGCTTTTCATGTCTTTGACTTCGTCTCATCCAAATGCACAGACCACATGAACTCTGAATATAAGCTCATGAGGGTACTCTATCTTTGCACCTGTCATGCCTTCTTTCTTTCTTGATTTCCTCTTTCATTCTTTTTCTTTCATTTTTCTTTTTTCCATATTTTTTCCTCGTTCTTTCCTCTTTTTAATTACCTTTTCTTTCCCTCTTTACTTCTTTCTTTCCATTTTACTTTCTGTTTCCTTTGTCTCTTTCCTTAATTTCCCCTTTATTTCATTCTTTCCCTTTTCTATCTTTCTTGCCTTCCTCTTTCTTTGTTTGCTTCTTTCTTTTTCCTTTATTTCCTTCTTTCCTTCATTATTTCCTTCTTTCTTTTTGTTTTTCTTTCTTTCTTCTTTTGTTAATTTTTTCTTTAGTTCTTTTCTTCTCTCTTCCTTTCCTCTTCCTTTCCTTCTTTATTTCCGCATTCATTCCTTCCTTTTTCTTTCTTCCTTGGCTTTCTTGATTTCTTTTTCTTTCTTTTCTCCTTTCATTATTTCTTTCTTTCTTTCCTTCCTTCCTTCCTTCCTTCCTCTTTCTTTCTTACCTTGATCTTTCTTGATTTCTTTTCTTCCTTTCTTTCATTCCTTCTTTCTTGCCTTCCTTGTTCGTTCTTGCCTTCCTCTTTCCTTCTTCCTTGGCGTCTTTCTTCCCTGTCTTATCTCTTTCTATCTTTCTTTCTTACGCACCTTGCTTTTTTTCGTGCCATCCTCTTTCTTTCTTGCCTTCCTCTCTTTCTTCATTGCTTTCTCTCGCTTTCTTTTTTTCTCTTGCGTTCTTTCTTTAATTTTCTTTTTTTTTAAATATGTTTATTAGTTTCACAGCATAGATATAACATCAGTAGCGTCCAAAAACATTTCAGACATCAAACATCTAACAAACAGCATGTGTTTGGCCTATTCGCCAGATGATCACTTGTTTCGACATTTATGACATGAATGGATACCAACATTGCAAGGATGCATATATCAGGCTATCAGACATCATTACTTGGTGATGCTGTTCGGACTTGAACCTGTAGATATTGTCTCAAGGGTTCCCAAATGTCTTTAGGCCGTGAGGAGGATGGCAGTTCCTCTGCATACAATTCAAGATTCTCCTTACAGTAGACCAAGTCCTTTAGCCAGTGCTCTGGTCTTGGGGTCTGAACGCTTTCCCTGGTTATTGCCACCCGCCGCTTTGCAAGTAGTAGCGCAATTCTGACAAATTTGCCTATTGCTCCCTTTAGCTGTGGAATGCAACTCAATAGGCAGATCTTCGGTGTGCATTGTACAGGGACCCCTGACATATCTTGAATACGCTGTACTATCTCCACCCAGTACTCAGACACCCGCTTACAATCCCACGCCAGGTGCCAGAAATCCGCCTCCGGCTGCTTACATCTTTTACACCTACTGTTATCTCGTAACCCACACTTGTTTAGTCGTAACGGTGTGTGGTAAACCTGATGGATACATTTTAAATGAATGATTCGCAAGTTACCATTGGGGGTAAGGGTGCTAGTGAGCTTGCAGCAGTGTTCCCATTCCAGTGGCGTTAGCGGTGGAATGAGTCTAGCATTCCAACGTGTGAAACTTTTATCTTCTTTGTGTACTTTTTCTGCTCTTGCTGACCTGTATAGTTTAGTTATTAGTTTGTGACGAGTGGGAGTGACAAGAAGCCGCTGTAATGTTTGCAGCGTGGGCAGCTCTGCAGGAAACGTGTCATAATGCACCTGCAATGCCAGCTTTAGCCTGTGTAGTATGAACCGAAAAAGCGGTGACGGGTTGTGGATATATTGCATTTCCGCTGCAGTGAGGAAGCTTCCATTCGGAAACACATCTTGCATTGTGTCTATACCTGCTTGTCGCAAGGAATGCATCGCACCAGTTTCCTGCGTCACCGAGAGTGCAGCATGATAAGCCAGGGGGAGCGCAGGAGCATAAAGTGGGAGTTTCGCCGCCAGCTTGCCAATAGAGTGCCAGGGAGCTATGGTGGTGTCTATCACGTTAATTTCATGTTTGGGCGTGTCTCTATGTGTGTGTGTTAATATATACTTTAGAGGAATCGGATGTGCATCCCCATCTTCAACCGCAACGTGTGGAATGAAATCGTGATGACTGTACCAGTAGTAGGCGTACTGCGCTTGCGCACAGAGATAGTACAGGTGCATATCTGGCACACAGAAGCCACCCTTATCCTAATCCAATATAAGCGTGTCCCAACTCACCCAGGCCTGTTTCCCGCCCCAGATTAAGCGCACCAGTAGTGATCGCACTGTAGTGAAAAACTGCTGAGTTAATTTTATTAGGATGTTACTGAACAGGTAGAGAAAGTGAGGCAGCACAATCATTTTAATGAGGGCAATCCGATCCGCCAGAGATAACGGAAGTGCTACCCACCTGTCCACATGCTGCTAGAGCTGAACGCACGCTCTCCCGTAGTTTTCTTTAATCACTGTCTCAGGGTCCCGGTGCACCCATATACCCAGGTATTTGATGGGATCTGTAGACCACACCAATGGAAACTCCAACGGGGGCGACTCAGTGTGCTGTGTTAGAGGCATTATCACTGATTTGTCCCAGTTAATAGACAGGCCCGAAAAGAACCCAAATCTTATATATTCCCGTAGCACCGGCACCAGGTATCTGTGTGGTTCTCTGATGAACAAGACCATGTCATCAGCATAAAGAGATATGCCCACAGGCCGGTGTGCGAATCTGATAGCTGAATCTCTGTGTCGTTGTCTGATTATACAAGCTAGGGGCTCAAGCATGATGGAGAACAGAAGCGGTGAAAGAGGAAAATCCTGTCTGGTCCCCCTGTGAATCTGGAAGGGCTCAGATGTTAGGCCCCCCACACGTACCCGTGCCGAAGGGTCCGTGTATAGCAGCCGCACCCAACCAATAAAGGCCGCAGGGAATCCCATTTGCATCAGGATTTGGAACATGTAGCTCCATTCGATGGAATCGAATGCCTTCGCCGCGTCCAGCATCACTGCTGCCGCGGGTAGGGCAGGATCCAATAGATGAAGCATCCCGAAGATAGTGCGTAAATTGTGGGACGTGGACCTCTCCGGTATGAAACCAGATTGATCCGGGAGGACCAGTTTCGGCATCAGCGGTTGAAGCCTGGCGGCTAAAGCCTTTGCGAGAATCTTGGCATCTAAATTAATAAGTGATAAAGGGCGATAAGATTCGCATTGTGATGGTGTCTTGTCTTTCTTTAATAGCGTTATTATCAAGGCCTGTCTCAGCGAGGGGGGAAGTCTACCGGTTTCGTGTGCTTCGCCATACATTTCTAACAGATGGGGTACCAGTAATTCAGCATATTCTTTATAGAATTCTGCTGTTAGGCCGTCTGGCCCGGGTGCCTTTTTGTTGGGTAGACTGCGAATTGCCTCCTTAAAGTCAGATTCTTCTAATGGTTGACTCAGATAGTCTTGGTGACCCTTAGCTAGCCACGCGCAGGCTATGTCCGTCAAGTAGTCATTCAGCTCTGATGGGTCGGACCCTCCTTGCGAAGTATACATTTTTTCGTAACAGGTGTGGAATTGTTCAAGTATGGCTTGCGGTGTGTAGTGATCCACACCTTGAGCATCCGTTATTTTCGTTATGGTGTGGTGTGGTGTTTAAGCTTGGTCGCTAAATTATGCCTTGGTCTGCCCCCCTCTCCGTACGCCCGCGCCACATGTCTCTTGGACAAGTAGCGGATCTCTGACGCTGCCATTTCGTCATGTTCTACCAAGAGATCCCCAATGTGGGATAGTGTGTGTGCCGTGGGAAGCCTCTCGTATTCACGTTCAAGCTCTATCAAAGTCGTCTCAAGTCTTTTGATTTGTCCCCTGATGTCCTTAAGAATGCCTGATGACGTGCAGATGCAAGTGCCCCTAATAGTCACCTTAAAGGCCTCCCCGAGGGTCGCTGCACTGTCCACCGAGCCCTTGTTCACGTCAAAAAACTGAGTTATGGCCTCCCTGATTGTGGTAGCATAGATAAGGTCCAATAGAGCTTCAGATCGGAATCTCCACGTGAATTGACGCGGGATACTCGTTGGGATATGGAGAGTGAGTTTGACTGGGTTATGATCTGATAAAGTGCGTGGGAGAGCAAGTATACCCGACACCCAGGCATTTGCCCCTTCACTTAGCAACCAATAGTCCAGGCGGGACCAGCTGCCGTGCGCAACAGAAGCGTGTGTACCCGCTAAAGTGTCATTATTGTGAAGCCGCCACGTGTCTACTAGGCCGAGTTCAATCATGCCATCTCTTACGCGCTGCACGGTTCTAGGTGTGCGCCCTCCTTGCTTGCTGGACTTGTCCTTACTAGGGTCCAGGTGTGTGTTAAAGTCACCCCCCCCCCCCCACACCACCTCAGCATCTGGCCAGTCACGTAGTATACTCAAAATACTAGCAAACAATTCAGGTTCATCTGTGTTGGGTCCATACACATTAACAAGAGTTAGAAGCAAAACCCCCAACTTGCCATGCACGATAGCATAGCGCCCCCCATCATCTATACATGTTTTAATCTCAGTGAAGTCTGTGCCTCTCTTTATGAGCGTCATGACCCCTCGTGCATAGGAGGAGTATGATGATGCCAGACGATAACCCGCCCATTTGAGAGCAATCTTGGCCTCTGTGTGTTTAGTCAGATGTGTCTCTTGGAGTAGAGCGATCTGAACCTCGTGACGGTCCAGATAGGCAAACACCTGTCTGATTTTTCTAGGGGAATTTAAACCCCGGACATTAAATGTTAGACACGTAACCCTATCATTAGCCTGCGTCATTAGAAATGTTGGTCAGAGATATACAGCGTCCCAGTGTTTGCGAACACCACCACTTGCCTTTCCTCAACCAACGCCGTGCCAAGCTAACCACATGCAACAAACCCCAGTAACCCCGGACCCCCCCCCCACCCACTTTAGCATACCCAACTTGCCAAAGCCATCCCAGTGAGTAAACAGAAACCCTCGAGTGTAAGTTTTGAACATATCGTAAGTTGGGGTGCACCCATTTGGGGACGCCAGAGCACAACAAACTCCCTAGGTGTAAAGGGAGGTGGCCGACTAGTGGAGCATTGCTCCCGAAACACATTATTTCAAAACCTGTTAGCATACAACTTGTAATTCAAAACATCTTGACCCTTTTGCAAAGCAACCAATCTGATATAAAGAGAACAGAATGATGTGGTATTTACTACCCATATAGCCATGGTTCCCGCCCGGGGGAGATCCACCACCTACCAGCGTGAGGCATCATATTTGACAACATTAAGAGCTTTAACCATTGTGGACACAGTAGTCACTAGAGAACCCCCCTTAAATACATGTCACTAGAGTCAGCCCTCGTCTTCTGGAGCATCGGGGGTGGCCTTCTTCGTGCGCCTTACAGACTTTGTGTACTCCATGGCTTGCTTGGGATTGGTGAAGATCACAGCCTTGTCAACTGTTCTGATGCAAAGCCGGGCTGAATACAGCATGGCATATTGCATGTTTTCTGCCATTAATATTTTTTTCACTGGTTAAAATTCCTTCCTTGCTGCTTGGACCGCGGCTGTGAAGTCGGGGTAAAATGCCAATTGGTTACCCTGATAAGTTATGGCGCCTTTTTGGCGCGACAGGCGCAGCACCGAGTCACGGTCTCTGTAATTGAGGAGACCAGCAACAATAGGCCTGGGAGGGGCCCCTGGGGGGTGGGGGGGGTCGAGCCGCTAGCGATCTGTGAGCCCTCTCCGCTATCATCAGATGTGACGGACTCTCCGCGCCAAAGATTTCCCGCAGCAGATTTTCGATGTAAGTCTCCAGCTTGCCTACATTTGTCGACTCCGGCAGACCTGCGATACGAAGATTATTGCGCCGAGATCTGGCCTCTAAATCCTCGTTCTTGGCTTGTATTACCGCAAGTACTTTCTCCATATCCAGGGTTTTGGAAGCCACCTGCTGCAGACCATCTTCCGTATCCAATATGCGTTTTTCGGCTTCGCCCAGCCGCGCCGTCTGCTTGTCAAGTTTTGCGGATATGTGGTCCATGCGGCCGCTGAGCGCCTCAATTTTCCCGTCAATGGGCTGTAGACTTGCCTGTATTGCAGTTAGCGTTGTCTCCAAAGAAGATGGGGATTCTCGCCGGGGCGTCCAATTCAGAGTCCGAGGTGGCTCTTTGCTGCAGCATTCCGGTTTTCTGCGAGTCAACCATGAGGCGCGGCTGATTTTTATCCGGTTTACCCATGATGTGCGTTCCCCGCTGTATCGCGGCCGTGTCCCACGCCCCTCCGATACAGCACGCCTGTTCTGGACACCTTATGCCTAGGGTCGCCACCTGGCAGCAGCAGTCCCGCCAAGCTCGCCGCTATTCGAATTCACTCAGCTCCGACGTCGTTCTTGTGTACCATGGGGGGGGACCCAATGCCGAGCACGCTGTCCAAGGGGTTAACTCAAGTGAACCACCGCACCTCACAACATAGCTATTTAGCCACGGCAGCTGGAAGGTAGAGCCCCGATTTCTTCACTTTATTTTTCCAGGCTTAGAGTTCCACGTTGATATGGCACATCAGCAGGTCACACGCTGTCGTTGAAGGCCGCCGGGACGCCGCACCAAGCGCAACCGCCACAGGCTCGCAGGCTCACACAAAGTCAGGTGTCACCTTTGATATTGCACGCTGTGCCTCACAACAGGGTCGCGAGGGGCCGCTCACTAACCACTCAGCTCCGTTCAAGATGGGGGCGCGGCCCGCACCACAGCCCCCGCTACACGTTCAGAGCCAGCCACACTTCACCAAGGGCAGCACTCACCGGCTGGTGGCATGGCAGTATCACGTTGGGCACCTTCACTTCGTGCGCTGCAACTTAAGTAGCCTTCAGGGCTCCGGCAGCCGGTACACTGTTCACACGGTCACCCTGTTGGGATAGAGGCCCACTCTGCCTCACGTCTCTGGCCTGATCCTGCAGCTGTTTCGGAGGGGGGACACCTCGGTCGCAGGCTCCGACCTCCCCCCCTCATCCGCCGGGCTGTCCGCCCTCCGCGCTACAGCAGCACACAGCGGGCTCGCGGGGCACACCACAGGTCCGAGCGACGCGCAGGGAAGACGGGCGGGTGGTTTGCTTCTCCCACCACGCCGCACGCTCAGCTACAGCCCCGGTGCGCCCCTGCCTAATGGCACTGGAGGAGCGGGGCAGACAAGACACTCGGCGACACCAGGAGAGCCAACGGCAGTACCTCTCGCCGTAGGCTTTAGTGCGCAGACAGCCCCCAGGTGCCAACGGGCACTGATCTGCTCACGCGGTCGCCATGTTGTTCCCCACTCGGCCGCCATGTTGTTCCCCACTCGGCCGACAGCAGTCAAGCGCCTCTGGGGTCGTTTTTCACCGCAAAAGTGCCTCCGGTAGCCTTTCTGCAGCCTCGCAACAATTTGCCACCAGTTGTTGAACGTGGATGGTGTGCAGGGAGCAGGATATATGAAAGATTGGCAAGTCAGCCGGCAGAGCTGCACTACAGCGCAGCCATCTTGCCATGCGCCCTCTAGCCCCCCCCCCCCCTCTTTCATTTTTTTTCATTCTTTCTCAAAGGCAAGAGGCTCTTAGCCAATGCCAGACTGATTGGCTTTTTTAAGTCTGTGTTAGACCTGTTGATTTAAAAAAAAATTATGTATAAAATAGTTATAGGGGTTTTCAGCCAAAATTAATCCATTAGCTTGTGGAACAAGGGGCAGTGTGGCAACCCACTTCAGCCATTGGCTGACTTCGGTATGAGTTGCAGCTTGCTGTCATTTCACACAAAGTATTTCCCTTCAGTGGCGGGCAGTACTAGGGGAATGTGTGCTTTTTTAAAAAACTGACACAATGTTTTTGTCTTTAACCAATACTTTGTTTTAGATTGAGGGCTTGGCACCTTCCGAAACAATAAAGTTTCGCAAAAATCTTGACAAAACTAAACAAAAATTGTCAAAAGTCTGGCGGCAAACGCCAGACCTGTTGGCTTTGCCAATGCTTGTTTATTCTGATTCTGAACAAAAAGCACTTCAAAATATTGTCACATGGATTAGTAAATAAAAATTTGCTATAAATGTGGGTCTGTCACTAATATTATGCTACATTTGTGTATTTCACCTGCTAAGTTGATGACAATCGATCCAGGAGACTTGAGTTCTCTGTGAAGTTGAGGGAAATCACTTAACTTCTGTGTACTTCTGTTCCATTTTCTGACAAAAGTAGGCACACTTAGAAACAACCTACATCATTGTGTTAAATGGCATATAAAAAAATGGGACACTTACAAATTGATACAAATATTTTAAAAATGCATTATGCAATGAGTTTATTTTCCCATCTTTCTAAGCAGTCTTTCACTGTGTAATCCTCACTCACCTCTCAACTCTTATCTCGCCTCAGGTCGAGAAGTTATCTCCCAGTTTGCTTTCTGCATGAAATACCGCAGCTATTGTGATTATAAATAAATTGACATGTGTTAATGACTGCAAAAGGTTCCTCTTAATTAAGAAACCTTGACTGGTTCCAATGAAACAATCAAAACAGAGGACAATATAGTGTACCTTATTACACTAGCATTAGACCTGTTGAACAAGTCCTCTTCTTGCTGCACTAGTCTGCGGGCAGTTACTCCCAACTTAGGGCCCGATTCACAAAAGTAATCTGAGACAAAATCCTAACTTTACGACTTTCGGTATTCACAAAAGGCATTTAGTAGTAGTAAAGTTAGGATTTTGTCTTAAGTTTGTCTTAAGTTTTGGTCTTAAGTTAAACTTAAGTTAGGATTTTGTCTTAAGACCAAAACTTAAGACAAACTTAAGACAATCCTAAATTTACTACTACTAAATGCCCTTTGTGAATACCGAAAGTCATAAAGTTAGAATTTTGTCTCAGATTACTTTTATGAATCGGGTCCGTAATGTTTAGTTTGCATATGGTAAAATTGAACTACTATCTGGGAACCTTTTGCTCTTTTTGTCAACTTTGATGTTCGATTATTTTTTAAATGCCTTTATCTGAAAGAGACACGTTAGTGACAGATTCCTTACCTTAGAATATCCCCAGGCGTCAGGCTGGATCCGGAAAGTTTTGCGTAGCAGTACCCTTGCGCGTCGGTAGGTGGCGTCGTGCGGCTCCGCGTCCGTCGTCGGCGTTGATCGCCGGGATGACGTCGCGGTCAGTACTTAGACGCCGCCCATGCGCGCTGGCGTCAGTTCTTTCTTTTTCCGCGCCAGTAAGCGCAGATCCGGAGAGAGCAGTGCCCCAGTCATTTTTTGACTGAACTTTTTGTGATTTTTTTGTCACTGTTTTTCTCGAGTCGTTCGACTCCAACGGTGTCAGTAGGGATGCCCGGATTCAAGCCATGCGACGCCTGTGGTCGGATGATGTCGATCACGGACCTGCATCGAGACTGTTCTACTGCCTCGGGCGCAACCACGACTCCAAGTCGTGCCCTGACTGTCGGGCCTTGCATCCGAAGGCTTTGCGAGAGCGGTCTCGAAAGCTCCTCTAGGTCCGGCAGTCGGCTCCGCGCCAATCAAGCCCCGGTCACGAGAGAGGTCAAGGGGCCGGTCGCGAGTCCTCATCGTTCTTCGGGGTCAAAGTCTTCGCACTCCTCCGGTAAGTCGAAGCACAAGAAGTCGAAGAGCGTCATCGCTTGACGACTTCCCCTCGCCGGTCACGCGACTCGGCTGAGGGTCCCGTCGGCACCGTCCCCGCGGCTCCGGGAGTGCCTGTGGAGCTGTCGCCGCATTACCCGCCCTACCCGGGTTCGGCGGCGACTCCGGACGAAATACAGGAGTTCCTGTCGGCCATGGCCCGCCTCTTCGGGCCTCAAGGTCCCCCCGGTGCGCCTTTGGGCCCCGCGGGCCCTAGTGGGGTTCCTACGGTGCCGCCGGCGACTCCGGTCCCGGCGCCGCCAGCGACACCAGCCCCGGCCCCGGCGCTGCCACAACCCCTGTCGACGCCCGTTGACCTAACGACACCTCCACCGGCGTCGATTTCACCAGTGCCGTTTACAACGCCGCCCGGGGCTCCGGACGGCGTCGTCCCCAGGTTCTCTCCGGACTCTGCGCCGGACCGACGTCGATCGACGCCGGCTCCGGCGCCGCTGAGACCTTGGGTCCCACATGTCCCTCCTCCTTACATTTTTTTTTATTTTATTTTTTTATTGAGATTTCTGATAATCTTATATAACAATTGTCGCATCTTTAACAATATCTATTAGCATAGTACAGCACTGAGTTCCTCAAATTACATTCTCTAATAGTACACATTGGAGCTTTGACATATCCTTGTTGCAACCCATTAACAGTTCAATTGGATAAGTTAACGAACAGTCTAGAGCAAATCAGGGTGTTCTCGCAAATATGCTGTTAGTGGCTCCCAAATATCTGAGGGCTTGGAGGCTGTTGGTAGTTCTTCTGCATATAATAGAAAATTGTCCCTCCAATAGACAGCGTCTTTTAACCAGTGTGCTAGAGTAGGGGATTGCTTACTGTCCCAGTTCATCGCTACTCTACGTTTTGCCAAGAGCAACATTAAGGCAACCAATTTCTTCCTTGCCGATTTCGCAGGTATGTGGAGGCCCAGGAGACACAGTTGTGGCGTGCATGACAGTGCACACGGAGCAAGTATACCTAAATGATTGATCACAGTCTCCCAGTATTGTCTTATCCTATCACAATTCCATGCCAGGTGTGCAAAATCTGCCTGGTCAGTCCCACATCTCCTACAGCGAGCGGTGTCGCGCAGCCCATATTTATGCAATTTGACTGGGGTGTGATAAGCATGATGTAGATGCTTATAATGTATGATCGCGGAGGTTGCCATTGGGCGTGAGCAGTGTTATAAGTGCGCAGCATGAAGACCAGTCCTCGTCCGTCAGGGAGATGTCTAGGCATTTGTTCCAATTGTCTCGGGCCTTGAGGGTATGTGCGCCAATTTCTGCCTGTATCAGTGCATATAGCCGCGAGATTATTTTTAGTGTGGGTGGGAGTTGCTATCAACACCTGTAACGATTGTAGTACAGGAGGTTCAGCTGGATATGTAGGGTACAATTCTCTGATGGCTGCCCGCAGTCTATGATAAATAAATCTGAATAGTAGAGATTGGTTGCTTATATAGGACAGGTCATCGGGAGTGATGAAGGTACCATTTATAGATCACTCATTTGCCGCATGCCAGCTTGTTCTAGTATCATCATACTATTTTTTTCTTGTGTGACTGATAGTGCAGGGTGATGTGCCAGTGGTAGATTCGGGGTGTATATTGGGGTTTTGCTCGCCATTTGGCCGATGCGGTGCCAGGCCTGTGAGGTTGTACGAATTGTGTTTATTTCTCGCGACGTTAAATGTTGCCGTGTATGTGGGAGCACGCTTGTGAGTGGTATTGGGTCAGCGTCACCAGCCTCCACTGCTAGGTGTGAGTAAATATTACACGGGATGATACCAATAGTATGCATATTGTGCCTGCGCACATAAGTAATATAAGTAAATATCGGGAACTGCAAAACCGCCCGAGGTATACGGCAGTGACATGGTTTGGAGGCTTATGCGGGCTTGTTTCCCGGCCCATATCAGTCTAATGATATTTGTACGTATCCGTTTAAAAATTGGAGCAGGCGGTTTTATCGGTATGTTAATAAAGAGGTACAACAATTTCGGTAGTAGCACCATCTTTATCAGTGATATTCTGTCGGCTAGTGATAGTGGGAGTGTTATCCATCTGGTTATTTGTGTTTCTATACGATCTATTGCGGTACCATAGTTGTATCTAAGCACCACTTCAGGGTCGCGATGTACCCATATTCCGAGATATTTAATTGGGTCTTCCTGCCACACGAGAGGAAGTCCATTTGTGGTGCTCTGGTGTTTACTGTTAGTGGTATCACTGCTGACTTGCTCCAGTTGATGCGTAGGCCCGAATAGCGTCCAAATTGTATATATTCTCGTAGCATTGGTGATAGGTTCTCCTCTGGGTCTCGAAGGTAAAGTACCATATCATCCGCATACAGTGATATGCTAATGGGTCTGAGGTTGAATCGCAGTGCCACGTGTACGTACTTCTGGCGTATTTTACAAGCTAGCGGCTCTAACGCAATGGCAAAGAGCAATGGAGATAACGGGCACCCTTGTCTGGTACCGCGTTGTATTGGTATTATGTCTGATATATGTCCATTGACCTTGATGCGGGCAGTGGGTTTGTTGTATAGAAGGGCAATCCACTTGATAAACAGGGGTGGTAAGCCTATTTTTGTAATATTGTGAACAAGTAAGGCCACTCGACGGAGTCGAGGCCTTAGCTGCGTCCAACAGCACCGCCACAGCCCGCAATTCCGGATTTAGTTGATGCAGAAGGGCAAAAATGGTACGAAGGTTATGTGCTGTTGAGCGAGCTGGAATAAATCCCGATTGATCGGGTAAAATTATAGTGGACATAAGTGGCTGCAGTCTAGTAGCGAGTACTGTGGCCAGTATCTTAACATCTGTGTTAATTAATGACAGGGGCCTGTATGACTCCGCTTTTTCAGGCCTTTTATCTGGTTTTAAAAGTGCCACTATTAGCGCTTCACGTAGTGTTGGAGGGAGTATATTATTATTATAGGCTTCATCATACATCTCGAAGATATGGAGTTAATTGGTCTAGATACGCTTTGTAAAATTCAGCGGTATATCCGTCAGGGCCAGGCGATTTACCATTGGGCAGTGATTTTATAGCTATCTGCACCTCTTCCTCCGTGATTGGTTGGGCTAAGTTTTCGCGATGCATATCGGATAGCCACACCAGTGCTATGTCTTCAATGTAGCTCTGAATTTCAGGCGCCAGCGCTGTGTGTTGGGTCTTATAGAAATCACTGTATGTGTCTACAAACGTATTCAATATGCCTTGTGTGTCATAATGTATCTGTCCCTCGTCATCTTCCATCTTGATGACAGTGTATGGTTTATGTTCTGTGCGTATTTTTGCGTTAACAGTCTACCCGGTCTCCCTCCTTCTCCCATCCGACGTGCTGTGTGGCGTCGAGCAGTATATTTTATTTCATCATCCGCTAATGTGTTATAGTGATTGATTTCGTCGCGTAGATTGCTAAGGGTGGGTGCGCTATGTGTCTTATCGAATTCTGCTTCCAGAATTTTTATTCGAGCTTCGCATTTCTCTAACTGGGTTCGGAGATCTTTCAAGATTCCTGCGTTCGTGCTTATACAGATGCCTCTCAGAGTCGCCTTAAAGGCCTCCCATACTGTACCTGCACTATCAACTGATTTTGCATTCTCCGCGAAATAATCTTCTATTGCTGTTTGAATTGTGTCTTTATAGTTGGGGTCCAGGAGTGCCGCGGCGTTAAACCGCCACACAAATGGAGGAGGTGTATATGTCGGTATCAATAATGCCAATAAGACAGGTTTGTGGTCGGAGAGTGTTTTGGGGAGGTGAGTTATGGCCTTAGTCCATGTGGCGGCTTGACTTGTGAGGAGCCAATAATCTAGCCTTGACCAGCTGTTATTTGCTGTCGGCGAGTGTGTGCTGTCCCGTGTCATCGGGTTGCGCATTCGCCATACGTCAAGCATGCGGAATTCCGCCATACTATTTAAGATAATCGAGACTGCACGTGTATGGTGTTCTGCGGTGTTGTGAGATCTATCTTGTGTGTCATCCAATGCCACGTTCAAGTCTCCCCCAAATCAGTTCCAGGACTGGCAGGTCACGTATCTTTGCCCTTAGATTCATAAAAAGTCGGGATCGTCCGTGTTAGGCCCATACACGTTAATGATTCCTACCTTGGTGCCTCTCAGGATGCCTGTCAGTATAACATAGCGTCCTTGTGGATCTATAATCGTCTGTTCTAATAGAAATTGGGTGCCCTTGCGTATTATGGTTGTGACCCCGCGCGTATGAAGAGTAAGTGGCCGATACTGCAAGCTCCACCCATCTGCTACCTAATTTATCTGCTTTGTGTCTAATCAAATGCGTTTCCTGAAGTAGGGCTACATCAACGCGATGTCTGTCGAGATAGGCGAAGACCTGCCTAATCTTTTTGGGACTATTGAGGCCTCTTACATTCCACGTTATGAATTGCAATGGTGTAGCCTTAGCCATCGGGTGCGGTCTTGGTATCTCCAATTATGCCTAGTGGCTCTAATGCTGCGTGTGATTGCGGTTGCTTGATTGCGTTCATGTATACTACTCTAGATGGTGCAACGTTCTCGCTGACATGCTCATAGGATTCCAACAGATATACGACTACCAATCTAACAAATTCCCATCCCATTCCACCCCCACCCACTTCACCGTCCCAATTACGGCAAAGACAATTCCCTTTAACTTCTAACCAATTTACCCCTCCCCAGTCCCGTTCCCAGATTTGCTACTGCCCCCAAAACAGGGGATGTGGTATACACTGGAGGGCGGTCGCTGCCAGCCATCAACCCCAGCAGTGATACCGCTGGGGGACCGAGCCACAATCCCATTGTATTGTGGATGTATTGTAGGGGTGTGTTATAACCAAAATATATTAATCAGTTACGTACGCTCTGCAGTTCACATATATTGTACAGTCTGAGCCAGCAAGCTGTAGTTATTATCCATACCTCCTCTCTTACATTGCTGATGGGTTACAAAGTATCTCATGATAGTATATGCTATGCATACGAGACCTGTAGAGCTGACACAATCTATTCCACAGTTCTGAGCGCCAAGTTCGAAGGAGAGACAGTATTCATTCTACATCTGAGGTGCGGTCCTGCTCGGCCTGTGTTCCCTTCGGAGATTTGCGGCGAAGCGCTTGTGGGTGGTTTGATTGTAGGTATTTAAGCACTTCCTTGGGGTCATTGCAGATTGTACTCTTTCCGTCTGCCATGAGTTTCAGGCGAGCTGGGTATAACATTGTTTAGGGGATGCCGTGTTCTCTCAATTTCTGTTTCACATCAAGAAATTTCTTTCGTGCCTCTTGTACCTGTGATGTAAAGTCCGGGTAGATGGAGATAGACATTCCTTCATACGTTAAGGTGTTTAGTTCTCGGGCTTTGCGAAGGGCCGCATCTCTGTCTCTGTAGTTCAGGATTTTGGCGATTATAGGGCGAGGTCGCGTCCCAGGCGCCGGTGGTGGCGCTAAGGATCTGTGAGCCCTTTCGACAATGAATACGTCAGAGAATGTGTCTCTACCCATGAGAGCAATTAATATTGTTTCAATGTACCGTTCCATAGTCCCTGTCCGTGTCGACTCCGCCACTCCCATGATGCGTAGGTTACAGCGACGCGATCTGGCTTCCAGGTCTTCAGTTTTAGCCAAGAGGGTCTGTATGATCTTATCGGCTTTTGTCTGTTTCTGTGCCATTTGATGCTGAGAGTCTTCTGCATCCGAGATGCGGCGCTCTGCCATGTCTATGCGTTCTGTTTGTTTATCCAGCCTTTCCGACATGCGAACGACGCGATAAGTCAAGGAGTCTATTTTCCCATCAATATTGGATAGGGTTGCTTGTATCGTTGTGAACATTGATTGGAAATCCACTGGTGTCTCAGAATTCGGAAGGGGTGTGGTTTCGTGGTTCTGATCCGGGGCCTCGGCCCCCGTTTCTGCGGCCTTCCGCTGCTGTTCAAAGTGCAATTTGGGTTGATTTTTATCTGGTTTCCCCATGTCGTCAATGATGATGTTATATCGCTGTTGTGCTTACTGCAGGAGTTCCAGGCGTTCCCCAGCGCGCGGTGTGCAAGAAGGGCGTATCTGCTGGTGTTCCGATGGGGGCTTTGGTATGGCGAGAGGCTAGGGGTATGTATCCTCCAGGTGTGGTATTTAAAACAAGTGAAGTGCAACTCCCCAGGCCTGACTGCAGGTTTGTGCTTGTCGAAGCTCTTGGGTTTGGGTCTCGCCTTCCTCCCCCTGGTTGATGTCGGTAGGGCCCTTTAGTGGCAAGTATTACCTGCACCAGTCTCAGCACCCTCGTCCTTCGGACCCAGCGTGGTTCCAGCGAAGGCCGCGATTTGCGTCGTAGAGGCGGTCGCCGCCGGGCCTTCCCCCCTGATGGCGCTGGTGGCAAGAATCTAGTGCATCCGTCTTTCCTCCACACCCCAATCTCATCACGCAGCATTATAGCGGGCAGCCCGTGGATCGCCGGTTATCCGCGGCAGACGCTGCTTACCGGACTTGCCTCAGGCCGGGACCACGCTGGGATTTGCGCTGCGGTTATGTTTCGGTTCGGATATTTGCAGTCCGGCCCTCCATTCTTCTCCGTGCACCGGCGATTTCAGGCAGCCCAGTGAAGGCAGACGGGACCACCCGTAGCCGCCGCGGCGCCGAGCACACTCCTGGGCCCGCACCACTCGGCCGCGCCACGGACTTGCGTGCCTGGTGCGTCGCGACGTACGTGATGCCGGGCTCCAGGCCAATGCCCGGCAAGGCCAGCGATGTTGTTTAGTGCTACTGCAGGCACCTGTAGAGCGGAATCCGACACTCAACCGCCCCGCCGATAGTCTGCACTGCGTTGGCGATCAGCTTTGGGTCCCGTTCAACGGCTATACACCCAGGATAATTGTAGGATTGTGGCTCGGTCGGGAGAGCTCGCCTACGGCGCGGCCATTTCCTAGCTTGGCTAGCTCCGCCCCCCCCTCCTCCTTACATTGACCCTGATTTGGAGGACGAAGAGAACTGGGAGGGGTCTGAGGACCCTCTCACTGCCCATGTGAGTATGATCAGGACTGGGCTGAGGAACTTGGGGATGCCAGTGGTCTGGACACCTCTCCTGACATTGGCATGCTGTCTCCTCCTTCCGTGGCAACGGAGGAGGGAGCAAACTTTGCTACGGTGTTGCGTAGGGCAGCTGAGGCCCTGCACCTCCAGTTACCTACAGTGGCTGTCAGGACTAACATCCTGACGGAAGTGCTTCAGCCGGCGGCTACCTCCGCGGAGCCACTGCTGCCGTTCAACGAGGCACTTTCGGACGTTCTTTTGGGCACCTGGTCCAAGCCCACCACAGGGGCTCCTGTGGATAGGAACGTAGCCCGACGCCATTGCCCTGCTCCGGGCGACCCCCTGTTCCTTTACCAAACCCCCCCCCCTGAGAGCTTGGTTGTCCAAGCCTCTGCCTCTCAAAGCGCCTTCCCTACCGCTCCCCGGATAGGGAATCCAAAAACTGGACCAATTTGGGAAGAAGGGTTTTCTTCCACCAGTGCTGGCTTGAGGTCTGTCAACACCACTTGCCTCTTGGGCCGATATACCCACTCCTTGTGGGATTCGGTGGCGCAGGTCCTGCCCCAGTGTCCTGAGGAGGCCCAGGCACTGCTTTCCCGCGCCATTGCGGAAGGAAGAGATGCGGCAAAATATACCATCTGGTGTGGCCTAGATACCGCTGACTCGCTAGGCAGATCGCTTGCGACGACAGTGGCGCTGCGCCGTCACGCCTGGCTGAGGACCACTGGTTTCTCGGGCGATGTCCAAAACACACTTATGGACATGCCCTTTGATGGTGTTGGCCTTTTCGGCAACAAAGCAGACCACGCGCTGGAGCGCTTTAAGGACTCGCGGGCTACAGCCAAGTCCCTGGGCCTTTCTGCTGTGCGCCCTCCGCAACAGTCTGCTTTTCGCCCCTTTCGTGGCCACGGAAGGGGCGCCCAGTCACGTCCGCTGCCCAGCCACCGGCCTGCGCAGCAAGCGTCTTCGCGTGGCCGAGGACGTGGCTCCCTCAGAGGCATGTCGGGTAACCAGCGTGCGGGTCAGGCCACCACCTCCGCCCCGTCCGCGGCCTCCAAGCCCTCCTAGTCCTTCCTTTCAGGTCCACAGCACGCCAGTGGGGGGCAGGGTTCGCCATCACCTTCACCACTGGCGTGCCATCACATCGGACAAGTGGGTCTTGGACATTGTCCGAAGGGGCTACTCCCTCCCCTTCGAGACTACCCCCCCAGCCATGCCACCTCAATGCCACCGCATGTCGGGGGATCATTTGGTGCTTCTTCAAAAGGAAGTTGCGGCCCTCTTGGCCAAGGGGGCCATCGAGCGCGTTTCGACCCCAGAAGTAGGGCGTGGTTGTTACTCTCACTACTTCTGGTGCCCAAAAAGGACAAGGAGGACATGCGTCCTATCTTGGACCTCCGGAACGTCAATCGCTTCCTCCGGAAGGAGAAGTTCAAGATGCTCACCCTAGCTCAGGTCTTGACTGCCCTCGACCCTGGAGACTGGATGGTAGCGTTGGACTTGCAGGACGCATATTTTCACGTCCCCGTCCTGCCAGCCCACTGGCGTTACCTGCGGTTCACGGTAGGCCTCGAGCATTTTCAGTTCACCGTGCTCCCCTTTGGCCTTACCAGCGCCCCTCGGGTGTTCACGAAAGTGATGGCGGTGGTCGCAGCTCATCTGCGCCGGGCAGGGGTTCCAGTCTTCCCCTACCTCGACGACTGGTTGCTGAAGGCGGGCTCGTCCCAGGCAGTCGTCTCCCACCTCCAGACTACGGCCGAACTCCTGCACTCGCTGGGGTTCTCCATCAACGTGCCGAAGTCGCACCTGATTCCTTCTCCACAGCTCCTTTTCATCGGAGCAGTTCTGGACACGACGCAGTTTCGGGCCTATCCTCCCGAACGGCGAGTCCAGGATATTCAGGCTATGATTCCGATCTTTCGGCCTCTATCCTGGGTTACGGTACGGATGACCCTGAGGCTGCTGGGCCTCATGGCCTCCTGCATCCTGCTGGTCGATCATGCCAGATGGCATATGCGGGCTCTGCAGTGGGACCTGAAATTCCAGTGGGCGCAGCATCATGGGAACCTGTCCGATTACGTCCAGATCTCGGAGGGAACTGCAAGACTGTTGCAGTGGTGGCTCTCGAACCAGCAGTGGGTCATGGGCAGATCCCTCTCCCTTCCCCAGCCAGAGCACACAGTTGTGACGGACGCGTCCCTTCTGGGATGGGGCGGTCACATGGGAGAGGCGGAGATCAGAGGCCTCTGGTCTCCGGCGGAGTCCCGGCTCCATATCAACCTTCTGGAGCTCCGGGCGATCCGACTTGCACTCAAGGCATTCCTTCCCTCTGTCAAAGGGAAAGTAGTGCAGGTGTTCACAGACAACACCACCGCCATGTGGTACTGCAACAAACAAGGCGGGGTGGGGTCGTGGACCCTATGTCAGGAGGCTCTGCGTCTCTGGACATGGCTGGAACATCAGGGCATATTCCTGATGGTTCAACACCTGGCAGGTTCCCTGAACGCCAGGGCGGACAAACTCAGCCGCAGGTGCATGATGGATCACGAATGGCGTCTTCACTCAGAGGTGGCGCAAGGACTCTTTCTACAGTGGGGAGAGCCTTGGTTAGATCTATTCGCCACCGAAGAGAACGCGCAATTTCATCAGTTCTGCGCGTTGGAATTTCCAATGCGGCACTCGCTCGGCGACGCTTTTCGTCGCGAGTGGAGTTGCGGTCTGTTGTACGCCTTTCCGCCTATACCACTTCTACCCAGAGTGTTGAAGAAGATTCGGCGCGACCGGGCCCAAGTCATTCTTGTGGCTCCGGACTGGGCTCGAAGAGTTTGGTATCCCGAGCTACTCAGTATGAGCGTTGATCCCCTGATCCGTCTGCCTCTTCGGGAGGATCTTCTGTCGCAGCAGCAGGGGACGGTCCTCCACCCGAACCTGTCCAGTCTCCACCTCCTTGCGTGGAGATTGAGCGGCAGCAGTTGATTCCTTTCGACTTGCCTCCCGAAGTTTGTGATGTGATTCTGGCAGCCAGGCGTCCCTCCACTAAGGTGGTATACGCCTGCAGGTGGAACAAGTTTGTGGCATGGTGCACAGCAAAGGCTGTGAATCCCCTTTCTGCCCCTCTTTCTGAGGTTCTTCTGTTCCTTCTTTCTCTGGCCCAACAGGGTTCGGCCCTGGGTACCATCAAGGGCTATCTTTGTGCAATCTCAGGCTTCCTGATCAGCCCTCCCTTTTCAAGTCCCCTATTGTTAACAGGTTTCTTAAAGGCATTACACACCTCTTCCCTCCTGTTCCGTTTGTAATGCCTCAGTGGGACTTGAACTTGGTTCTTACCTTTTTAATGTGCGCTCCCTTTGAGCCTCTACATAACTGTCCTCTTCGTCTTCTCACTCTGAAGACAGCCTTTCTGGTGGCCATCACCTCCGCTCGGCGGGTGAGTGAGCTCCAGGCTCTTTCGTGCAAACCCCCCTTTCTGTCTGTCCATCCAGACAAGGTTGTTCTTAGGACGCGTCCGTCCTTCTTGCCAAAGGTGGTTACTGCCTTCCACATTGGGCAGACCATCACTTTGCCCACCTTCTTTCCGCCTCCGCATCCTTCCAGAGAGGAAGAGAGACTCCACCGTCTGCACCCAAAACGTGCGCTTTCCTTTTATCTCAACCGCACACAACAGTTCCGGGTGGATGACCAGCTCTTTGATGGCTACGTGGGCGCCAAAAAAGGTCGGGCGGTACACAAGAGGACCATCTCCCGCTGGGTAATCTTGTGTATCAAAGCCTGCTATTCTTTGGCTAAGAAGGAGCCCCCTCTTGGGCTACGTGCCCATTCTACCAGGGCAACAGCTGCTACCACGGCTTTAGGCCGCGGTGTTCCGCTACAGGATATATGTCAGGCAGCTACGTGGGCCTCGCTGCACACGTTTACCAAGCATTACTGCCTTGACAGCCAGGTCCGGAGGGACGGCTTCTTTGGCCGCTCTGTCCTCCGGGACTTCCTTGTCTGAATCTGTTCGCAGACCCACCACCGGGGTTGGTATTGCTGGGGTATCTATTCTAAGGTAAGGAATCTGTCACTAACGTGTCTCTTTCAGATGCACAAGTTACTAACTTGTGTGACGATATATCTGTAAGAGACAGTAGTTAGTGACAGATTCCTCACCGCCTCACCATCCTCCCCGTTCTGCGAACTGATTTCTAGGGTTAAGGACATCCCTTTCAGGGCCCTAGTATTTTTCAGACACCAATGTCAGCTTCTTGCATGGCTCTGCGTTCCTGGCGCGGAAAGTCGTGTACAGAACTGATGTCAGCGCGCATGGGCGGCGTCTAAGTACTGGCCGCGACGTCATCCCGGCGATCTCGACGACGGATGCGGAGCCGCACGACGCCGCCTACCGACGCGCAAGGGTACTGCTACGCAAAACTTTCCGGATCCAGCCTGACGCCTGGGGATATTCTAAGGTAAGGAATCTGTCACTAACTACTGTCTCTTACAGATATATTGTTACACAAGTTAGTAACTTGTGCTACAGTGACACATGGCGCACGCACAAGTAAGCCAATGGATCATCCCCAAGCAAATACCTCTGTCAGCTACCATGTTGGCAGAGGTAGTGCTTTAGAATGTTGGGCCCAAGTTCCTTGCTTGTACGAGCTTATTCCTCTGAGTCAGAAAAACACGCAATTGCTAAATTGGCATCCTTTGCCACACAAAGAACAAAGATTATGTGCTTTGACCATCATAAAGAATTAAAATTCTTCTAGACTCTTTTCCTTTTAAAGTCGTAATCAAAGTCATTGCCTCTTTAAGTACATGCACAGTGCTTAGTGGACCGTCACCGACTCACTCTCGTGCTCATTCGTTTTTCAATAATCTCTCAGCATTTTGTCTGTAATGGTATACGTTCCCTTTGTGACCAGAATGGATTTCACAGATTTTTCAATACTATTACTTCAGACCACCTATTCTTTTCCTGTAAGAACACGCACCAGGTGTCACTACTTTTCATGATTTTGATTTGCTGTCATCCAAATGCACAGATTTTCCACAGGCCCCAGCCAACACATACAGGTTGTAAAAACTCAGCACACAATATGTATTCCCTTTGATCATAGACTGTTCTTACTGTACATGCATCTCCAAATTCCAGAGCCTTTACATTCTTCTTGCTGTTGTTGTTTTTTTGTTGTCGGGCAACTCTCTTGCTAGGTTCCTTGCCAATGACCAGTCATCTTACTAATTTATTGTCTTCCTTCATCATTTGTTACAATTCATTATCATCTTCAATAATTCTTTATTCGGCTGGACAGGCCATAAAAGACAAAGAAACAACATTGCACAACATAATAATACAACATCGTTAAAAGAGAATTCCACAATTGAAGCATCAAATGAATAAAATTCATTTAAACAGCAAAATATCTCAATCCATGAATATCAGAAGCAAAAAAATAAAAACGTAAGATGCTCATACAAGTGATTAAATGTGCAAAATGTCAATGGTAAAACCACTAAAAGCAACATTAAAAAGGTAAAAGGGATAAAAGAAATTTACACGAAAAAAATGTGCCAATCATAAAAGAAGTCCATTGCAACCTTAAGTAATATTTAAGCCCTCTATCATTCTCCTAGCTCTGATAGCAGCTTTTAAAAAGGAGCGTATTCTAAAACAGATATTCAGAGTGTTAAAAATTGCAGATGATGTAGCGCTTCATTGCATATGCAGTAACCGAGGGTTTTTAACAAAGGCTTGAGAAAGTGCGTACTTGGATATTCATAGTAAGCGCAAAGAACATGTAATGCAATAGGAGTGTTCAGAGAGGTTATCACAAGGGCAAAGTGTTGCGGAGCTCCCCAAGTTGGCATAAGAACCAGCAAAACACAAAAGATGCCATACAGTGTTAGATCTAAACCGAAAAAGCAAAGATCGCTCTCAATGAATTAATTCAAGCCCAAGATAGAAAACTGGCTCATGGGAAGTGAGCAGCCTTTGATAAAGTGACACTGTGCTTTTCGTACTCTCCAATGCAAATCTCCTTTCTTCACAGAGCTGGGCTCTCAGTAAGATGACGGAGAGCAAATCGCTACGTTGCCTTCCTCTGCGCCAGGGAGGTGTTTCACGGGCGTTGCAGTGGGTTTTCCCACACAACACCCACGGAATTTGACGCTGCCCCAGATTTACAAAACAAGTAAACCCGGGGAAGTGCCAAATCCGTTCGCCTCCCGAGTTGAGGTGTAACAAGGAGAAATAACTTCATGTAGCCTTGTTGTTTTCCTATATACATGTTTGCTGCATTCGGGAGCACACATAGAAAGAGGATAACGCCGCTTAGAATTATTTTTGTGCAGGAAGGTGCCCCTTCCTGCCTGCAACGGAGGCACCCCTGCACCATGGTGCAAGGGTGCCTATGTTGGCGCTAGGCAGCCGAAATTGGCGCCTGCACAGGCAGAAAAACTAGGAATGCGCCATATTGCTTCCTGCCCTTTCACTTTGGCGTAGGGCAGCGCAGCAAGGTGCGTTGCTGGGCTGCCCTATGTCAAAATGCCATAAATTAGGCCCTGAGTGCGTACATGGTAAGTTGGAAGTGCTGGAGGGATACAGCAACCAAAGAGGGCCTTGATTGACTTTATCCAGCAAGCAGTTAACCCCTCCTGTGCTGCCCTAGAGGCTGAGGTGAAAATTTACAAAGAATTAATGTAATGCAGTGTAGGAGCCAAAGTCACTGTGCTGCCTTACATGAAAGGGAGATAGCAGAACAGTGCACATTGCCATGTCTACTAAGATCTATCCGCGCTAGCACACTTTACGCTGCCTTGCACCAACGGACTTGCTCTTGCACCATAGTGCAAGTGTGTGTGCATCATGTGTAGCAAAGGAAGGGAACCTTCCAGTACAAAATAATATGCCTTGACAGTTTATAACTTTGTATGTGTGCTGTACACTATAGCACACATGCAAAATCTTTCAGAAAAGAAACTTTTGTCTAACGTTACTTCTCTCGTAGGGGATTTATTTCCATGTATAGTCATAAGCACTTGAATAGTACCGCCCACGTGCGGGGACCCCAGAGCACTTCTTTAGATATATCATCTTAAGTGGATGTTTTTTGCCTTTCTTCAGAAAGGCCTGCAAAGACACTTAAGAGATAGAAAGACAATAATGCAGCCTAAATACACAGGCTACACTGGCCGCATCTTCATCTAGAATTGAAAAAAGGTAGCCAGTATACTAAATTTTGTGTAGTGTTTGTAATGTTAAACACACAGAAAAATCCCTTCACAAAACCCCTTTTTTCATGATAGAGATGAAAGGAAAGGTCAGAAAAGCCCCAAAGGCTGCCATTATATGTCACGAAAAGGGGTTTTGTGAAGGGGATTTTTCTGTGTGTTTAACATTACAAAAACTACACAATTTAGTATACTGGCTACCTTTTTTCAATTCTAGATAAGATGCGGCCAGTGTAGCCTATTTATTTAGGCTGCATTATTGTCTTTCTATCTCTCAAGTGTCTTTGCAGGCCTTCCTGAAGAAAGGCGAAAAATATCCACTTAAGAAGATATATCTAAAGAAGTGCTCCGGGGTCCCCGCACGTGGGCGGTACTATTCAAGTGCTTATGACTATACATGGAAATAAATCCCCTACGAGAGAAGTAACGTTGGACAAAAGTTTCTTTTCTGAAAGATTTTGCATGTGTGCTATAGTGTACAGAAAGGCGAAAAATATCAACTTAAGTAGATATATCTAAAGAAGTGATCCGGGGTCCCCACAAGTGGGCGGGACTATTCAAGTGACTTACAATGGAAATACCCCTACGAGAGAACAGGAGTTACAGGTAAGAAACCGTTCCATCTGCCTCATGGAGTCATACATTTTAAATCCCAGTATATCAATGTTAGTAGATAGGAATTTGCGAATCCCAAAAACAACACTTTGTACTGGTTTGCATCAATTTTGTGACGCAAACCTGGCACAAATTGTTGACAATTTGGCCTCAAAATTGTAGAAGTGGTGCTGGTGCACCAGGCTTTGCACAGAGCATTATACAGAGTTACAGAGCTGGGGGTTGTGTGTCAGAATAGGAAGGACCAATAAAACAGGTACAGACAACTGTTTTGCACCTGGTGGAAAACACCAAATGTGTGGAGGACAGAGCCGAGGATGCAGAAGGATGTACACATCTCAACATTCTTTGCATTGTTGGATTCCTGAGTGTGTATGTATAGAGCTTGAACTCGAACAGTTCCTTCACATGTGGCTTAATTCTTTGATCACGGTGGAAAATATATCAACTTGCCTTGTGGTGTAGCAAGCGCTCAGAGCACTGGTGTTATGACCCCTGCCCAGGGCCTCTCCACGACCAATGACCATGAGGCTGTTCATTTATAGAGATAGAGACTCTGCCTTGAACGCAGCATGCTTACTGAGGCAGGTCACAGTCAAGCCTTTCAAACATTATCTTTACGGACTGTACCTGCCTATTTCAAAAGCAGTGAAAATTATTCAATAAGGTCAAGAAGAAAATGAAGGCCATACAGATTTTTGTTTCCAGCTAAACGTAAGGTGATATTGGACTCAAGATCATAATTCTTTGACTTCCTGTCAACTGTCTGTAACTGACTGACAGAGTGCCAAGGTCCGGATGGTAAATCCTTCAGGGATCGCCCCAACGCTCTGTGGCTGCCCCACAAGGATATTGACCAAAGGAGTGTAGGTTGAAGTGAGATCATTGCCGTGGTGCCACACATTTCTCCAGCGTTGGATCTTTCATAGATTCACATGCTTGAATCATTCCCCGTCGTCAAAGTGGGAGTCCCAAGTTACATTAAAAGCAGTAAGTAATAACTTTAACATTGAAGTTAATGGAGAAAAAACATTCACTTTAGTATCTCGTCCTAGTCATTACGAATGGTCCAAGGTCCATCCAATCAGGCGACAGCACCCTTTAGAACCCTCACCACAGAGGCTCCAGGCTCTCAGATTTTCTACCGCACGTCGAGTGAATGGGGGTCTCCCTGAGTTCTGCACAGTATTATTACTCTTTTGGCCTACTTGACAGAACTGTTTCTTCAAAACAGCATGTCTACGACTAAAATATCTCTGTTTAGGCACTGTGATACCTGTGGGAAGCTGAGACTACACTCAGATGATCCTCACAAAAGTGTATTTACTGCCTTCACCCTGACCACCAGGTGAGAAATTGTAAAATCTGTAGAACTTTCTCTCAAAAAACTTTGAGAGATAGAGAGGGACGGCTTCTTTTGTGGCTGCAGAAGTTAAAAACCAAGGACAACCCCTTGTTTGATGACGACAGCGATTCCTCCCTAAAAACTACTGCCTCAAAAAAGAGAAGTGATGTGGAAATTTTCTCCCTGAAGGCTGCTAAGGTGGTGCAAAAGGCAGCATCATTCAATCAATCACAGAATTTGTAGAGCGCACTACTTACCCGCGAGGGTCTCAAGGCGCTGGGGAGAAAAAAAAGGGGGGGGGGGTTGCTGCTACTGGTTGAACAGCCAGGTCTTGAGTAGCCTCCTGAAGGTCAGCAGGTCTGTCGTAGGCTTAGTGGAAGGGTGTTCCAGGTCTTGGCGGCGAGGTGTGAGAAGGATCTGCCGCCGGTGGTTGTTCTTCGAATGCGAGGGACGGTGGCGAGGGAGAGGTCGGCGGAGCGGAGCTGGCGGTTGGGGACGTAGAAGAAGAGTCGTCTGTTGAGGTAGGCTGGGCCAGTCTTGTGGAGTGCCTTGTGTGCGTGGATGAGGAGTTTGAAGGAGATTCTCCTGTCGACGGGAGCCAGTGCAGGTTCCTCAGGTGGGGGGTGATGTGGCTGTGGCGTGGTACGTCGAGGATCAGGCGTGCGGAGGCGTTTTGTATGCGTTGCAGTCGCTTGATGAGCTTGGCCGGGGCTCCCGCGTAGAGGGCGTTCCCATAGTCAAGTCTGCTACTGACGAGGGCCTGGGTGACTGTTCTTCTTGTATCTGTCGGGATCCACCTGTAGATCTTGCGAAGCATGCGGAGGGTGTTGAAGCAGGAGGAGGAGACTGCGTTGACTTGCTTGGCCATGGAGAGCGTTGAGTCGAGGATGACTCCCAGGTTGCGTGCGTGGTCGGTGGGTGTCGGGGCTGCTCCCAGTGTCGTTGGCCACCAGGAGTCGTCCCAGGCTGAGGGGTTGGAGCCGAGGATGAGGACCTCTGTCTTGTCCGTGTTCAGCTTTAGTCGGCTGATCTTCATCCAATCGGCGACGGCCTTCTTTCCTTCTTGGAGGTTGGATTTGGCGGCGAGGGGGTCCTTGGTGAGGGAGAGGATCAGTTGAGTGTCGTCGGCGTAGGAGATTATGTTGAGGTCGTGCTGTCTGGCGATGCGTGCGAGCGGGGCCATGTAGATGTTGAACAGTGTTTGGCTGAGGGATGATCCCTGGGGTACGCCGCAGATGATCTCGGAGGCTTCGGATCGGAATGGTGGGAGGCGGACTCTCTGGGTTCTGCCGGCGAGGAAGGAGGTGGCCCATTCCAGGGCCTTGTCTCGGATCCCTGCGTCGTGGAGGCGTGCGCGTAGAGTGCGGTGGCAGACAGTGTCGAAGGCGGCGGAGAGGTCCAGCAGGATGAGGGCTGCGGTCTCACCGTTGTCCAGCAGGGTCCTGATGTCGTCGGTGGAGGCGATGAGGGCAGTCTCAGTGCTGTGGTTGCTGCGGAACCCTGATTGGGATGGGTCCAGGATGCTGTTTTCTTCGAGGTATCGGGTTAGCTGTTTGTTGACGATCTTCTCGATGACCTTGGCTGGGAACGGAAGCAGGGAGATGGGCCGGAAGTTCTTGAGGTCTCTCGGGTCCGCCTTGGGTTTTTTGAGTAGAGCGTTCATCGAAAGCTGAGAATCAGCCCTCCTCCAGAAATGAGTCTGCCTCCCATAAGGGTAATTCTTTGCCCTCTACACCTTCTACGACCTCCTCTAAGGTAAAAACAACTTCAAGGTCTTTACCGGAGACGATTTCATCACCTCAGAAAGATGTACCGTTGACGAAACCGTCGACGACATCCTTGTCGGCGAAAGCTTCCGTCGTCACTACTACTACGACGACGTCGATCTTTTCATCTACACAATCTAAACTTATCATGTCCACGTCTATGTCTCCGTCGACATAGTTTCTGTAAAGGTGAGGCCTTCTACGTCGACAGCAACATAGTCTACAAAACAGTGACAAAAAAAGGACTGTCGTTGAAAGATTAGTCAGTGGCTCTATCATCGCCGCTGAAGTTGTCGACAGCCCTCAAACACAAGAATCTCTCGTCGACGGCAACTTTGTCGACGGTGGCTCCGTCGATGGACCTGAAACCTACGACCACAGATTTACAACGACGAACGTCAAAGACGTCGATGGTAGAGTCGTCAGCGAAGGCTCTGTCGATGACCGCTTCGCCAACTGTTCTTTTGGCAACGACTATTCCGTCCGCGGGTACTCAGTCGACGATCCCTTCGTCATCGATTTTGTCTACGGCACAGGGAAATGGATCTGAGTTTGTCAACGAAGGTACAAGCAGTCAAGGACACTGCTCTTTCATCTGCAGTTTCCCAGCCTAAATGTAGGTCCTCACAGGAAATAATTTTGCCTATCCATACTTCTCCTAGTAAGGTTCCCCCTAGTCCTCCAGAAGAACTTTTTGATTGAGGATGAAGAGGATGGGGACTTTGGTGAAGAGGGCATGTTTGGTGTGGGACACAGCCCTTCAGACCTCCAGATAAAATGTCAAGAGGATGACTAGGAATATTATTACTATTCTCATGACCCTAACCTACAAATTAGACAGAGGGAGCATCCTATTCAGATGCCTGTTTACCTAGTGTCAAATCTGCAACACATGGTGGAAGATTACTACTGCAGATTCCCACCATCAGAACCGGCTACTTCAATCCCTCAAACTCCGATTGCTAAGTCATCTTCGATCGCAGGGTCACCCCCTATATCCCCACCACCTACAACCCCGCAACTGCAGGTGGAGGAGCATCACACTATTGACGAAGAAAGAGAAGAAGGAGAAGTGGAAGAAGTGTCCTTTCCCAACAAATGGGACGTTTACCAGATACAGGCATTAGCTCCGTCAACGCCGCCTCTGGTGGACTCGCCACCAGAAGACATAGGAGGTTTTCCCACTCTAATGGAAAGGGCGGCAAAGAGATTTCAGCTCCCCATTGTCAGCAAACAGTCTGATTGTTTCCTATGCGATTTTAAGGAACAGGCTAAGAGATAGGTTCGTTCAATCCACAAAGTGTATTTCATATGGGAGGAAGGCCTGAAGGTAATGCAAACACCAGCTTCCATTGCAGCAGTTTTACCTAAGCTGGAAAAGAAATACAAGGCACCTGACAACTCTCCTGCCTGCGTCATCGGTCAGCCAAAGCCGGATTCGGTGATTTCCCAGGCGGCTCAACGTCATGCCAGAAATCCTGCTTCACCCCTGTCCGCCCCGCCTGGCAGGGATGGTAGATGTTTTGACACCATTGGCAAGAAATTCTCCACTATGGCAGCGACCACAGTTAGGGCAGCGAACTCACTCGCAATATTAGGTAGATATGACTGCCAAATGTGGTTGGACATTTCGCCGTTTATTCATTTGTGCCTGAGGAGTCAAAAGCAGAAGCAAAGAAGATCCTTCAGGAAGGAGAAAGGATCTCAGTGAAAATAATTGATTGTGCTGAAGACGTATCGTCGACAAGTTTCTGTCAGTTGGCTGGGACGACAGTACTAAGACAACAGGGATGGTTGAGAGCGACTTCTTTTCGCCAGGAGTTGCAAACTAAAGTCATCGATATGTCTTATGTTGGCCAATCTCTGTTTGGTCAATACATTGATGAGGCTCTGCAGGCAATAAAAAAAGGATACGGACACAGCGAAGGCGCTAGGCACCCTGCAATTTAAAATACAGCCCTTTTGTGGAGCTCGAGGCCGCGGCTCATCTTCCTTTCGGGGAGGTTACAACCACACATTGGAATTTCAACAGATTCCTCCAAATTGTCCACCTCGATGCCCTTCGCCTTCCCATCTAACAAAACTACTGTCTCAGATAAACATCATGTTGTGCAAGGGAGCAATCGAAGTGGCACCAAGTGCACAACAAGGGGCAGTATTTTATTCAAGATTTTTTCTCATAAGAAAGAAATCAGGGGAATGGCTCCCATCTTGGACCTTTGTCACCTCAACAAATTCCTGAAAAAACAAACATTTCGTATGTTGTCTCTTCAGGAAGTGCTACAACTCTTGAATCAAGGAGACCACATGACTACGTTGGATCTTCAAGACGCCTATCTCGACATTCCTATTCACCCCAAACACAGGACATTTTTACGTTTCAGAGTGGCTGGCATGGATTATCAAATCCGGGTTCTGCCTTTTGACCTTCGTTTGGTGCCTCGAGTGTTCACCAAGGTATTAGCACCAGTGGCGGCTCATCTACAACAAGCAGGGATTCACATTTTTCCTTACCTGGACGATTGCTTTATAAAAGCGAAGTCCTCTTTAGTGGCAAGCGGACATACACAGGAGTGCCTATCTCTTTTCCCATCTCTTGGGCTGTCCATCAATGTTCAAAAGTCTCAACAAAGTCCCTCAAAGGTCAGAACATTTTAAGGAGCAACTATAGACACCCTACAGGCAAAGGCCTTTGCCTCATAGGAAAGGCAAGAAAAGATACGCAGGCTGGCAGCTCTACTTCTCCTAAAAAAGTCAATTTCAGGACGAAAGTACAAATCGTTACTGGGAATGCTTTCCTCCTGCATTCCCCTCATTCCCAACTGCTGCTTGCGCATGAAGAACTAGAAAGTCAATGGTTACAGACCTCAGGGTCCTTCGAGGATATCATTCGGATAACACCACAGATGAAAGATGCACTTCAATGGTGTACACACATCCCAAATGTAGCCAGAGGCCGTTCCTTCTTGATCGACTCTCCACAATATGTAATTACAACAGACGCCTCCCTTGAAGACTGGGGAGCACATCTGCAGGGTTTAACGGTCAAGGGCAAATGGGACAGCCAACAGCGGTCCCTACATATCGATCTGTTGGAACTCAAGGCTGTTTTCCTGGCTCTGAAGTCTTTCCTTTAAAAAATCTCAGGAGCATCAGTGTTAATTCGGACGGACAATACTACAAGTATGCACTATCTAAACAAACAGGGCGACAAGATCGACTGCGCTATCTCTGCAAGCTCAGCAAATATGGAACTGGGCAATTCAACACAAGATAAACTTAACAGCGGAACATGTTCCAGGAGTGGCCAATATTCTTGCAGATTTCCTGAGCAGGACAAGCTCTGTCAGACATGAGTGGGAACTGCACCTACCAACGTTGGACCACCTCTTTCAATTGTGGGGCAAACCAAGTTTGGATCTGTTTGCGACCAGTCAGAACCGCAAATGTCAGTACTTCACCAGTTGGCTACCCCAACAAGGATCGTGGGGAAATTACTTTTTTTGATAAAATGGTCAAAGATATATGTCTATGCTTTTCCTCCGATTCCGTTAATCCCAAGGGTGCTCTGGAAAATGAAGAAAGAACCTTGTCGGATACTGCTCATAGCACCCAGGTGGCCTCGCCAGTTCTGGTTTATGGAACTCCTCCTTCTGTCGGAGTGCAAACCCTTTCAGTTACCACCAATACCAAACATGTTGACGACGAATCACGGCCAGGTCCATCATCCAGATCCGACATCTCTTCGATTGTCGGCTTGGCTCCTGAACACTAGGAGTTTGCTGGTTTAGCCATCCCGGCTGATTGTCGGGAAGTCCTTGCTAATTCTAGGACACAGATCACTATTAAAACATACAAGCTCAAATGGAAAAGATTCTGTCACTGGTGCTCAAACTCCAAGGTGCATCTTATCCAGTCACCACCAGAGCAGATACTTCTGTTTCTTCTCAAGTTGGCAAGATCCAGTCTCTCTCACTCTTCCATAAAGTTCCACCTTGCCGCAATATCCAGATTTTTGACGACATAATAGTTCACAATCACTTTGCTCTTCAAGAATTATAAAACTATTTCTAAAGGGATTATTTAGGATGTTCCCACCAATAAAGCGGCCACCACCACCTTGGCATCTCAACATTGTGCTTGGTCAACTAATGAAAAGACCTTTTGAGCCCATTCCTAGAGCTGAGCTAAAATATATCACATGGAAAACATCCCTTCTGCTGGCACTTACATCAGCTAGACGAGTAAGCGAGATACAACCTTTCACTATTTGACACCCTTACCTTCAATTCACAAAGGGCTCTGTAATCCTTTGTACCAATCCAACATACATCCCTACGGTCCCATCGGATTTTCATTTAAATGAGCCAGTCGTCTTAAAGACTTTTTTCCCCAAGTCCGCAAAAGCCAGCGGAAAGATAATTACATTCCTTGGATCTCAAGAGATATATTAAATTGTATTTGCAGAAGACCTCCAGCATACGCAAAGCAGACCAGCTGTTTGTGGCATATGGAAATGTCAGGAAAGGATATCCTGTTACTAAACAGACTACAGCTCCTCAGACAGCTCCACCAGCCTCGGGGCTAGCTCTTCCACATAGGCAGTGTAAAATTCGGCGGGGAGCCTGTCTGGCCCCGGGGTTTTGCCCCAGGCAAGGTCTTTAATGGCCGCTCGTATTTCACATTCAGTAATGTCTGCCCCCAATGTTGCTGCATTTTCTTCTGTTAATGTGGGGAGGGGCAGCGGGGTAAGGAAGTCCATCAACTGCATCTCACCGCACCTCCCCATGCTCTTGTAAAGAGTCACATAGAACTCCAGGAACCTACCATTTATCTCCTCCTGCCTGTACAGGTGGTGACCGGCCTGGTCTCTTATTCCCACAATAGAGTTACCCCTGCAGGACGGGTTGGCCAGCCAAGCAAGTAGGCCTCCCGTCCTGTCTCTTTCCGCATGGGTTCGCTCCATGTATTTCTTGCAGTCAAAGCATCGCAGTCGTTCCTCTTGGGCAGCTACCTTCTCTTTTGCATCTCGGAGTTCTTGTCCGATCTCTGGATGCCCAGGACTCTGTTTCTCTAATTCACATAAGTCGCGGTCCGCGTTCTCCACATCTGTCACCAGCGTGCGGCGCACACCAATGGAAGGCGTCCCATTATGTCATACTGGACGAGGCTGTGCCTGTGTTCTCAGAGAAATAGTGTATTATGTGACCTCTAGTGTCCTGAAGGAAGACCTGGTTCTCCAGCGCCTCCGTTTTAGGTCGCCATGTTGGGATGGACTGTCGGTTTGTCCCCCATTGCAGTCGCATCAGGACCGGGTTGTGGTCTGAGATCGTACGCGTCAGGTAGTCAACCCCCTGTACTGAGGCATGGATATCAGTGGAGCACAAATAGACATCCAGCCGAACGTGGAGATCATGTACATGTGAGAAGTGAGAATAGTCCCTAAATGTCGGGTGCATGCGTCTCCATGTGTCCACTAATCCCCACCTGGTCTGCCGCTCCGTGAAGGCCCTCGCTGTCCTGTTGGCCGGGGCATCCCTAAGCGGTAGGTGGGAGTGGTCTAGCCTTGGATCCACCACGCAAATAAAGTCTCCCCCCAGGATGGTGGAGTGCAGCAGGTGTGGGGCTAGTATGCCAGACATGTTGACTAGGAATGTGCTTTGGTCCGAGTTAGGTCTGTATATGTTAATTATCGTTACATCTTTGCCCTCTAACCTGCCTGTGACCACTAGATACCGACCCTCCGGGTCAGCCCAGTCTCCCGTGTGTTGGAAGGGGACCCCTGCCCATATCCAAATCAGCACTCCTCTGGCGAATGCTGAGAATGAGGTGCAATATGCCTGTCCCTGCGAACTACAATGTAGCGCTGCACCCTCTGGAGCCAGGATATGGGTCTCCTGAAGCAGGGCAAAATGGAACCCCCGTCCTGTTCAGATAGGAGAATGTTTTATGTCGCTTTCTCATTGTGTGCATTCCCCTGACGTTCCAGGTCATACTTTTTTATATCGTACTATTAGCCATTAGAGTATTTCAAGTCCGGTCTGATCCTCCACTTGTTTGTAAATACCCCTCTAGAAGAAAAATGCGCGCCCCCTACTAAGTCTAGAAATAGGGGATTCGAAACTCGTCGGCGTTTTCCTTACTGCCTGGTTATTTAAATAATAATTGTCCAGATGTAGCATGTTGTTTGAGTTTTATGCACATTGGATCCACAAACGTTAACCTAGGAGTGCAACAACCCCTGTATTTTGTATGTAAATTGATGTACTAGGAGAAGTGGTTATTGCTTATGATTTTAATTATAGACTGGCTTTTTTTGTATTATAATGTCTTGTCTTAATACATGTGATTTATTTTGTTCACAGCATATGTTATATATGTTAATTTGAAACTACGGAACAAGGTGTTGTGTGTCTTTCTACGGACACTGTTTGAAAAAAGTTGAATTTGTGAAAACACATGTTTCCCTAAAAAACGTTGGTAATTAAATTACCCAGACCATGTAAAAAAAGATAAATGGTTTGAAGTCTGTTTATTCATTGAAACGGCCACTACCATAGCAGGCCAGGCCCATTTTCCTTTATAAAGTATTTCGGGTCCTGCCTGGCCTTAGTTGGACCGAACCCCCTTTTCCCACTAAACCCTACTAAGTCCCAGCATCTCAGTCCTTGGTATATGGTCCCTGCAGTTTCCCCAACTAATAACTTTGTAACCCCCACACTCCCACACCCCAGGACAAGTGAGTAGCTTTCTCCCATCCAAACTCTGCACAAATTATGCAATCAAACAAACGAAGTAACCCTTGATGGATCGCGCAAGAGGCGTAGGTAGCGGGCAAGCAATTTCCTCACGACTCCCCGGGGCGTCCCTCCCATCCAGTGGTCTACTTGACCGTGTTGTGTGTCGACCCCAGATGCCAATTTCTTACAGTCCCGCCAGTGATCCCGCCTCCACCTCCTTCCGCCCTGATACTTGCATACAGGATACAGTTCAAATGATGTCATCTGCTGTTCCAGGGCTCACTACCGGGAGTCCTTGACTGAGGCCCCCCATCATGCTGGAGCTATGGTCCGAGTCTGAGTTCCTGGACTCTTCCCCCGTCATTGAGGATGTGTCTCCAGCCGCTGGGGCATTGAGCGATGTGATCGCCGCCTCCGATCTGTCCTTTCCTGCTGTGTCTCCGCCTCGGAAGGAGCCACCAGGGTTTCCCCCCCCCTCTCTCTCTGTTGGCCCATTTTCTTCTCCCACCTTTCCTGCGGAATCCGGTCTTCCTTGCGTGGCACCTGCTGATCAATCCAGTACTATACTTCCTGTGGTGTGGTGAAGAACCGCGTCCCTGCCATGGTCGTCACACTCAGCTTTGTAGGGAATATCATTGAGTATTGGGCCCCCACCTGGCGTAGTTTGCGTTTCGCCGCCAGGAAAGATGCTCTTAGTTTTTATACCTCTCTTGAAAAGTCTGGGAAGATTCTGACTGTGTTGTTGTCCACCACTAGGTGATCTCTCAGTCAAGCCTACCGAGACGTGATCCCAGTCTTTATAGAACAAGAGTCATGCCACGACCGGTCGAGGAGGTCCCCCCGGCAATGGGGGCCTCGCTGGCACTCTAGGGCCTGTTCCAGAGCAAAATAAAGGGGAAAGGTCCTCCTCAGTTAGGTTTTCTGGAATCCACTTCTCTAGGTACTCGACCATGTTGTTCCCTTCAACTTTTTCGGGGAGACCCACAATTCTCAGGTTATTGCGGCACAATCTGTTTTCAGCGTCTTCCCCTCTGAGCTCGAGGGTGTGCACCTGTGTTTCCATCTCTACTATTTTATCTGCCGTGGTGGCCAAAGTCGGCCTCATCTTGCTTATGGCGCTCTCGTTAGTGGTAACCAGCTCCACTAGGTGTCAATGGTCCGTTCCGAGGAGTCCCAAATCTTCTCTGAGGGTGTCTATTTTAGTTTCCACAGCCGTTCTTGAAGTCTCTATTGCTTGGAGGATGTCCTGGAGGGTCGGGCCTACGGGGGCTCTTGATGCACTGTGTGCCCATTGTCTCATGCCTCTGGGCTCTCCATGTTGCCGGCCACCTGGTCTTGCGGTTCAGGGTCTCTTTTCCCAATGGCTTTCCCCATGTTGGGGCTCCTCCGCCAGCGGTCGTTTCTCTCTATTCCTGCTTCGACCCCTATCAAGTCTCTTCGCCTTTATCTCGTGGTCTACTCCGCTGGCTCTCAGAGCAAGGCAGTATAGTGGATGGGGTCTTCAGCTAGTGTCAGTCTCAACTCTCGCAGTCTGAGGCCATGGGGGTTTCTCTAAAATGCTAATCCCTCCAGGTGCTGCCGGTGTGGTCGGGGTTGGTGAGCCCTGCCTTGTTATCACCACCTTGCGGCGTCTTCACTTGAAGAATAGTGCGCTATTTGTCAGGGCCAGTGGGAGGTTACTCTTCTTGCCCCTTTTCAGGTACCCGCTTCTCCTCCCTGTGGGGTGCTGTCCTCTCAATGCGCTGGCACACAGTACCTCTCAGGGGGCTCGGTCCCGCAGCTCAGATAATTATTCCAGGCCCCTCTGCATAATGGTAGTTGTATCGTAGGCCCTTCCCCTCAGCCCTCTTTATCGGGGCAGGTCCCCCGACGGGTTCGCTCACCTTGAGTCTATAGTCTTGTGTAGGGCGCCTTCAGTCCCTGCTTATAGCCTTTTGGTGTACTTCCGTCTCCGGCGGCCTCCGCTTTCCTTTGTGCTGGGCCCTTCGTCTCGCCTCTGCGGCACAATTTTCCTCGGAGGCTCGCAGTGAACACCTGTGTTTAGCAGCGGCCTTCAGTCGGCACATCCCCATCACCTGCGGGGGCAGTGTATCCTCAGCTCCGGTCGCTTCCGGCGGGGCCCAGCAGGAGTCTCCAATCTTCCTTTTCTCCACAGGTGCACGCCAGTCGCGGGCCCCATTTTCTCGCTCGCTCGCTCGCCCGCCCGCGGTTCAGTCTGTGAATCCCTTCACCGCTGGTCTCAACCCGGCTTTGGGATTCAGCTTGTTCTCTCTCTGTGCCACTTGCGCTGAAGGGAGCCTGCCTGGTTGGATCCCAGGCCGGTGCCTACCTTCGATGGACTCATGGTCTCTCCATCCCCTGATTTTCTTATGTAGCGGTTGCGGGAGCCATCTTACTCATTCGCCCGGCCGCTCTTTTCCGCTCTGGCAGTCAGCTCCACAACCCACAGAGACCGCGCCATGCCTTTAAATTGGAGCGCCCCTCGCTCCCAGGAGCCAGTTTCTCCTGAGGTAGCCTTTGGGGTCCGTCAGTGTGTTCAGGATATCACTGGATGGGGGCTCGCCACCGGGAGCGCGGTTCAGAGCTCCCTACTCAATCTGCGTCAAGCCACGCCCCCTTCTTCTTGGATACTTTGAAAACCCTTCCCCTTAATGGACTGGGAATGCCAGCTTATCCCCCTTTTAGGACAGGCACCCACTAGGGATGTCCCATTTTGCCACTTCTGTTCAGCCTTGCGATGGAACTATTGATGGAATGGATCCTCTATGATGCATTAATGCAGGGCTTTGAGTGGGACAGGCTCCATCCTGAAGACCTACGTCTGCTCGTACACTCCCAAAGTTACTCACATAAACTATTGATGGCAATACCTGGCATATTTAGGGTGTTTTCTGGCCTGAAGGTCTGGGACAAGTCTGACCCCTTTCCTGTGCAAGGGATGAGCTGGCAGACAGGCCTGCTCTCTAAACACACCCATATTAAGTATCTGGGTGTGCAGGTCACTTATAGCCCATTGATGGGATGGGATTTGTATGTGGTCCCTCTTCTAGAGACTCTTCAAGCAGATCTTTATGGCTGTCCTAGGTTTCCAATTTTGGTTATGGGCCAGGTTGCCCTCATTAAGGTGGTGAACCTGCTCCAGGTCCTCTATACACTGGAGAGTTGTTTATTTGGGAGCTCCGACTGGGTCTTTCACTCTGTGGAGGGAATGATGCACTCTTTTTTGTGGGCAGGTGGTCTCTGCGGGTGATGCAAGATAGGTGTTGTCAGTTGATGCACTGTAGTTATTTGGGAATAACTGATGTCTAATAATATTGTGTATTGTTTGAATGCGGTGCAATCTGATGCCCTCACAATGTGGTAATATAGTTCATATCAAGTCAATCTGTTTATAAATTCACTTGTGCTTCTTCAATAATATTTCAAATCAATCCTGTTTTATTCAAAATGAATCTGTTCTTTTGATTTTTTTCTGTTTCTCATTCATTTGTACCACCTTTAATACAATAGTTAATGTATATGCCTATAAAATAATTTTACATATTTCAATGTATTTCGCTATGGTTACTTTTCATCAGAGGAATTCTGAAAACAATTGGAAATTTAAATTCAATTCCCAAAATCACACATATTATGGAAAATTCAATTCCCAAAGTGACATATTATAGCCAATTTGTCCGCAATGCCATTGTGCCATTTCATACACACTTTGCCAATCTCTAAACAGAGTCTGTATTGTATGTCAGAGTTCTCTCTGTAAAAAGTTCATAAAAAGAATACCTCTGTTGATGATTGGCTGTGTAATCTTATTTCTATGGTCTTTTCGTATGTATAATTGTCTTACCAGTAAGCTAGACTGTTTAACTTGCTGTGGCCCGGTATCTGTGTGCAGACACTGGTAACCCAAGCTGTTACTTCTGTTTATGTAAGGCAATTTTTAATTTATAGACTGCATTCTCACTCGTTCGTGTGTGCACCAAACAGAGGCGACTCAGTTTGGTTCTCTAAATGATGGTACAGATCCAGAGTTCAGTATACCTATTGTATTATCATTTCTTTAAAAAAATCCTACGAGCTTACCTGTACTGAAGTAACTCCCAATGTCCTCACTCATTCACTTGTACGTCAGCTGCGACGAGTCACATTTGTATCTATATTTTGAGGCGTACCCCATGCCAGGCTTACTCAATCAAGTGCAGAGTTTAAGGTGCTCATCAGGCATCTATTGTAAAATTAGCAAACAGGTTATTCTTATCGTTTGTAGAAAGTGGAGATATGCTAGTGTGCATGTCATATTTCTAATATTATTAAGATGACAGTCATATCACGTGCCTGGTCAGATTGGACGCAGCCTAGCATAGGATATTTCTATCAATTATATATATGGCAAGTCATCTTCATATGCCAATCTGCAGCCAGTTCTCGTATTCAAACAACATATGTAGATCATGGGTCATATATACTTTTATTGTTATTATTACAACTCTTTATTCGGCATTTACAAAAATACCATAAAAGATACAATATATAAAATACATAAAATCCAGACATTGTGCAAAATACGCCATACAAAACTCTGCATCTCTACCAGTTCAGCCCATTGGTATGTAATTCATCATGCCTCATATTTCCAATCCTTTAAAAACTATAGCTGATTTACAGCACGGTTCAAACCTATAACACTTGATCTTTGTGAATTTAATATCTTCTTTACAGATTCCTAGTATGGAGGACAAGAGTGCAGTAAACTTCAACCGCCCCTTGTATCCCTTAATCTAAAAGCAGACCTTAAAAAATTTGTAATGCAAAAAAGCGTAAAAGCATCTGATGCCAATTTTAAAAAGACCAAGGCCACACGTGCCTGTCTAAATCTGGCTCTCTTTAAAACGCCCTTTAAAAATTGTCATCTAGGGTATGCATAAAATGGGCAGAGTAATACGAAATGAAGGGTATCCTGTGGAGACCTATTGTCGCAGCCACAGGGTCCCTTCAGTTCTGTGGATGCGGTATACCCTGCTAGGGTAGCCAATAGATGGTGCAGGAGGTTTAGCCTAAAGCGAGTTATTAGAAATCTATCATGAGCCCCACTCACCAGAGATAGATACGGTTCGATGCCATCAATGGACTTAACAACTACATACTCTCTCACAACTGGTTTAGTAATGTCTCTGCCCTCACGTAGCCTCATGGCGTGTTTAAGGAACCGCTCGTTAACAAGTGCCTTGTCCTGAGTGCCAATGTTAGATGGATTAGTGAATAAATCTGCGCACCCCGGACTATCCAGAGACTCCTTAACATAACATAACCAACGAATTTTTAGCCCCTGGTCAAGCGCGAGACAGTCTTGGATAATCATCCTACATAATGCCGCCTCCTCATTTGCCCAGATCTTTACCCAGCAGAGGAGGGGTTTAACTCCCACCAAATCGACAACATGGCGGACTCCCAGTTCTTCGTGGATGATATACACCGGGGTGCTTTGAGGGACTTTCAACAGTTGCCTCAAATACTTATTCTCCTCGACTTGCAACTTGTTAGTGTCATTGAAGCCCCAAACCTCACTGCCATACAACACTTTAGCACAGCACATTGAGCTGTATAGTTTTAAAACCAACTCCGGTGTCCACCGTCCCAGCCTATGTGCAAACTGCGATATTGATCCTGTTGACCTAACCAGTGCAAAACATTTTTCCTCTAACTGGTGTTTAAAATTTAGATGGCCATCGAATAGTATGCCTAAATATGAAAAGGACTGAACTCTGCTTAGACAATGTGCCCCAATTTTATAAGAATAAAGTTTGGGTGGCTTCTTGCCAACTTCCAGTATGTAGGATTTCGTTAAATTTGGAGCCATGTCCAACTTCCCCATAAAAGACACAAATCCGTCAATTAGGCGCTGCAGACCCTTTGGGGTGCGAGCAAGAAGTACCGCGTCGTCTGCGTAAAGCAAGACAGGGACCGAGCGTGTGCCTATCTTGGGGCTATCTGCTTGTATATCCCTCAGAGCCGAATCAAGACCGTTAATGTATAGGGTGAACTGAAAGGGTGCAAGTATGCACCCCTGTCTGACCCCACTAGTACATTTAAACGGATCCGTTGTATCCCCTTCCTGGCTATACCTAACCACTGCCGTGGTATTTTGATGCAGAGACTTTAGAATGGAAATTAGCCCCGGATCTACCCCGAGCCTGCTCATAATGAGCCATAATTTCCCCCGATTTACTCGGTCAAAGGCCGCTGAGAGATCCATAAATCCTAAATACATCGTCCCCGATTTGGCCAACGTATATTTAGCACTAATCAGATATAAATTTAAGCATTGGTCTGTAGTGGATTTCCCTGGTCTAAATCCAAATTGGACATCTGTTATAATGTGCTGTTCCTCTGCCCAATCCATCAATCGGTTTAAAACCACCCTCCCCAGAATCTTCGCGGATACATCAATGAGGGAGATGGGGCGGTAACAGTGAGGACTATCCCTATTGCCCTTTTTTTAAAATAGGGACAATCTTCGCAGTGGACCAGGCTGCCGGCATTACTGTTTCCACTGCTGCGTTTAAAACTCGTGTTAAAAGGGGTGCCCAAAGATCAACGTTACTACAAAACAGATCCGGGGGGATCCCATCCGGGCCTGGCGCCTTGTTCCTCGTAAGGCCCTCAATTCCCCTTGTCATTTCATCCAGGGAAAATGTAACTTGGGTGGCGTTATGCTCTAGCTGATGCTCCTGTACTTTGGCCAAACCCAGCTGATGATTATACAGGCCCCTAAAGTGCTGCTGCCATTCTGCGGGAAGGATATTGTTCCCTAGCCCCGGTTTGTTAGCCTCATTAAAACAGGGGTTATTGATGACTCGCCAGAAACTGGTAGAATCCTTCACCTCCGCTGCCTCTGTTAATTCTTCCCAGGCTTCCCGCTGCAGCTGTCCCTTGCGCTCCTTGACAGCTAGCTTATACTTATTGCGACAGGCTAACACCCGATCCCTGTCCCTCGGGAGACACTTTAGGGCGGCTTTCAGCTCTTTTAGAGCCCGAGTGCATGTTGGGTCGAACCATCTGGGTGTGTCTCCAGCAACCCTATGCGTTGGTACTTTCAGTAAGCTATCGACTAGTTGCGCTATGTCCCCAAAGGCCTCTACTAAATCCAGACCATTCACCTCAAGATCTAGACAATTCAGGATACTCTGCCGGCCCTTTCCAAAAAGCGTACCGTAACAAACCTCACTATTGACCTTGGCCCACCGCAACCTTCTGTCTTGATCTATGGCCATCAGAGCCCCCCCCCCCTAATCTACGCAATGGTGGGTGGTGACACACATCAACGAGGGATAAAACTAGTGGATTATGATCGCTAAATCCACTATAGCTGATGTTAAAGCTAGATACTGAGTTTCTCAATGACGCAGAGATGAAGATGTAATCGATAAATGAGAAACATCCCCTCCCTTTAAAGGTTGGGTGGACAGTCATGTCTAAGTTTACCACCATTAAATCCATTGTGTGTGTTAACTCGTGCGTGTCTAGCAGAGCGGTCAGTTCCCTACCCTCCTGCGTATGCTCCATATGAGGGCCCTCTCTGCGTGTGCAGGATGCCCAGTCTCCTTGGGACACCTTCAAGTTTGGGCACAAGTGGCAGTTAAAATCATCCACTAAAAGCAATTGTAACGCTTCCCTCCCTGGCTCCTGTGTCCGGGCAAGACTGGTGCTCAGTTCCTGCAAGCTAGGGGGACCATGAGCTTGTGGCATCCCATTATAAAAATTTATAATGACCAACCTATATCTTTTGCTAATGAATTTTAACCCCTGTACGGCATCAGAGTCCCAAGCCAGGTCTGTCCATCTACCCTGAAGAGATATATCTATAAATATGACCAGGCCACCCCTTGCTCTCCCTGATGCAGATCTTAGCGCTGGCCGAAAAAAGGTTTTGTATCCCTCTATGAAGAAATTGGTGTTTGCTGGTTCCCATGTTTCCTGCAGACATATTATTTGAAATTTCCTCATACATAGGAGCCATTGCTCGTTCTCAAACTTACTGGATAAACCCGCTACGTTCCACGAGATTATATTCATTACTCGCCCAGTGCTCCTCCCTACGCAGCCAGCTGTCTGGGTACTACAGATACTCGGAGTTACCCCTCCTATATTACCATCCATGTGGCTGCTAACACTTGTGCGTTCACCCGTAGGTTGTACTGAGAATGTCCCTGGGCTTTGCGCCTCTCCCCTCCCCCTGGTGTCTAAATCAGTCACAGGGATAACAGATTCCATAACAGTTCCTTCCCCCCGCTGCAGTCAGTCGATGTCTTCTAGGTCCCTTAATACGGCAAATGCATTCCCTGTTGTCAATCGGTTGTCCCACCCGGTTGCTCCCGCCTGTTGGGACCCCTGACCGTGTCGCTGATTATGAGTAGCCTGTGGTCTATAAAAAAAGACTAGTGGAAGTGGTTTGATCCCTGACTCTAATTCCACTGTAAATATGCTGCTGTCGTTGGAAAGGATCTTCCGTGCGAGTTCGGGGTATCTCAGCGTGACAATCACACTGTCACCTGCGAAGACTTTCCTGGATCTGCCGATCCAGGAGACCCTCCTCGCCATTAGAATGTGCCGGTGATCCCTAATGTTGAATCCTACGTGTCTGCACATCCAGTATGCCACTTTGTTAATCAACTGGACTGGGGATTCGTCCTGTGGGGAGTTATGCCCTGGGACACCACATAGGACCACGGTGTAGGGGCAACTTGCTGGGGGGAGATCTATAACTGGTAATTCCGGGGTACTTGAGGCAACTAATAATAACCTCTCCTTTGACTGCTGCTGGAAGCTATCTACCCTTCCTGTCCTTCCATGATCCTCCTGCTGCGTTCTTGTATCACCCCTCGTTGCTGAACCAGAATCCCCCATCCCCATGGTCCCAGAGCACCCCACCAATCGAGATGGCTCCATATGCAATAGGGATGCATGAGGTACCCTATCATGCGAGATACCTTCCTGAATGATACGGTCCCCCTCTCATTAACCCATTTCGCGTAGGCGATATGGCATCCCTGGGGACTCCCTCCGGTCCTTGTGCTGAATTTATACCTCCACCAGCCCCTTGATTATTGAGTGGCCTGCATGATTCCTCAAGCTGTGACATTTTGGCCTCAATTGACCCTAATCTGCACATTAAAGGGTTCAGGAGGACAGTCAAGGTCTACAGTCTTTTCCACTGGTCAGCGTCCTCCCTAGGGTCCCCCATGATGCATATACTTTCATTCGGCCCACTGTTAGTACTTGGGCTCCTGGTCAGGGGCAATCCGTTATTAGGCTTCAACACCATCTTCTCCTGTTTGTTAGTTTGCTGCTTGGATTTAGGCTTTTGCTTAGATCTCTGTGCGGTGCCTCCCCTTGTTCGTTTTGCTGTCGGCCCACCACTGTCTGGTGTCGGGGTTTTAGTTGCGCCACCAGCGCTCGCTCCTGCTGGTTTTTTAGACCTTGTCCGGACCTCACAATAAGCCGGGTCTGGTACGGTTTCAGCATATACCGGGCTGGGACTTAAAGGTACTGAGCTCCCTGTGAAACCTACCATTGTGGGATCACAAAGCTGCCTGTCCACCACAATAGGTTGGGTGGCGTCACTGTCGTTTAGTCTCTCCCCATGGGCCCCCTCGACCACCGTCACAGCACACCCTAATGCTAGTGGATCAATCGCTGCCTCCATGTTGCTGATGATACTAATGCCTTCATTGGCGCAACATACAAAGCTGTCGGTGTTGGGTGATACCCTTGGTGATTTGGCCTGAGCTATACCCCCCATCGACAACCTTTTTTGAGCAGCACAAGTATCCAGGGAGTCTCTTCTCTGTGAGCTGGATCTGGTGGGTCAGGACCGACTCGGCCCTAGTCAGAAATGCATCCAATGTTCCAACAACACCCCCCCCCCCCTGCCAATGAGCTTATACCCTTGCGCTTGCTCATCCTGTGTGGTGGCTATAGGCGGGCAACACAACTTATGGCAGTTATCCCAGTACCTTTTTGGCGGATCCAGACGTCTTTTCCCAGATCAAGAAGGGGTGGCCCAGCCCAGCCTCTTCCGGCCTCTGAAGGGCGCAGACGGGCCCGCCCTTGGCCCGGGCTTGGCCCGGGCACGCACGCGTGTCTCCCGCGCTGCAGGAGTCCGCGCTGATATTTAAAGCGCCTCCAGGCGCGAAACAATGTCCGGTGGCTGCGAGGGAGGCTGGGACTTGTGGTTCCTGTTTCCCTCCTCCGGCGATGTGCGGCGATGTGCAGGCGGCAGCAAAGTGGTCTCAGGCAAGGTAACCAGGGCAGAAGGGCTTCCCGCGCTGCGGGAGCCCGCGCTGATATTTAAAGCGCCTCCAGGCGCGAAACAATGTCCGGTGGCCGCGAGGGAGGCTGGGACTTGTGGTTCCTGTTTCCCTCCTCCGGCGATGTGCAGGCGACAGCAAAGTGGTCTCAGGCAAGGTAACCAGGGCAGAAGGGCTTCTTAAAATGCTGAGTTCTACTGAGCTCTTTTATGCATGGAGCCAGTGACTATCTTGTTCAGAACTACTGTGTTGTGTATAATAGTTTCACGCTTTCTGTTTTTGTCGATATGTCTCCTTCGAGGTACAAAGATTTTTTGTTGTTAATCTGTTAAGACTGTTCTAGGTATGTCATTATTTTTGTCCCTCTCATAGCCTATATATTCCCATCTTCCTTTTTTACATTTATCTGAAAGGACATGCCATGAATTATTATATCTTTACAATATACAATGTATTTATTAGGCTTTAGATCTACAATGAGATCCACATAATGAATTATACAAAATATATATTTCAATACATATTTAATAAACTTTTAAAAACATATTTGTTTTTTAAACATATCATTTAATTTAATGGTTTAAATAGTAACTGAAATGTTTCTTTTCTCATACAAGCCCCATATTCAAACCCAATGGTTTCAATAGAAAATAGGGGTTAAAGTGCAGTAAAGGGGCGAACAAATAATACGTGCTCAAGAGCTTGAGTAGAGTCCCTACAAAGTTCACAAGGTCTTTCCTCAATAGCTAGCCCACTACAAGCGCCTATAGCCAATTTTAACAGTAAGATATTCATACAAAGCAATCATAAAAATCGCTGGACTCCATGCTCTAAATTTCAAGTTAAATAGGATAGAGGCTGCGCTACAGAACATGAGGAAATTATAGCATCCATCTTCTTTTTTCTAATGCAGATCAACATGTGTTGATTCATAGATCTGATCCTAATACTATATTTCAAGATGTTTTTAAGTACAAAGCGAGACATGTCCATTAGCTCAGCCCTACTCAATCTAAAGTGCAAAAGTGCTTAGTTAAAATTCTTAAGGAAGGTGTTATGACCTTCATGTTGTGGCCTAATGCATCTGCACATAATAGACCTCTATAAATGTTCTCCGTACTGTGCAGTAGCCAATATTTTGTATCACTAACTTCAATAGCATAAAGCAGAGTTGTGGTAACTTTTGCACTATATGCTGAGTTTAAACGGTTAAAATGTCTTCGGCCTGATAAAGTGACAAAGTGCATTTGCCTGTGCCGCGGCTTTAAGGTTGTATGACGGAACAATGCAATCCGTCGAAACATATGACTTTTCCACTCGTGCATTACAAGGTGAATGCCTTTACCACGCATAACCTTTACCACCCATTTTCTAACATGAGTATGCCTTTACCACACATGCTTTTACAACGAATTTCGTTGTAAAAGCATGAATGTTAAAGGCATATGCGTGGTAAAGCTTTTCCCTGACCCCTGCTCTGAGCCCTACAACCAGTCCCCATCGCGATCCCCGCCTGGGCCCCAGCCCTTTTTACAAATACCCAACCCCAGCCCTGAGCCCTAAAAGCAGACTGCAGACGACCCCTCTCCCCAGCCCTTCTAAATATTACCCGTCCCCTGCCCTAAGCCCTAAAACAGTACCCCTGCACAACCCGCCCCCAGCCCTTTTTAAAAATGCCCATCCCCTGCTCTGAACCCTAAAACAGAACCACTGCATGATCCCCGCCTTAGCTCTTTTTAACAATAACCTAAAGCCCTAAAACTGCCCCCCACCCCAACCCAGGCACATTCCCCTTTACCCCACTCCCAACGACGACAAGGCATCTCTTCAGGTGCGGTGCAGGTCATAAAGAGGAAGCGTAAGGGTCTTTCCATTTCCTCTAATGACGCCGATAGCCTTAACCACGCCGGCAGCTTTACCACGCATATGGCCTTACCACAAGCGGGCACCTTTACCACGCATATGCCCTTACCACAAATACCACACTTATGCCTTAACAATGCATACCTTTACAACATTAATAAATTGTAAAGGCATGCATGGTGAAGACATATGCGTCGTAAACAAATGCGTGGTAAAGGTGCATGCGTTGTAACGCATGCGTGGTAAAGGCATGCGTGGTAACAGCCACGTTGTAATGGCTGTTTCCCCAGCTTTACTTGAGAGATGCAAAATATGTTTCTTATCTGGTAGGTTGGCGGGGTAAAAATTCCAAATAGGGATATGTTTTAACCCCTTCCAACTCCTCACTTCTTAAGTCATTTGTATTTACTGGACTTTCCACATTCCTTACCCTGAAAGTGATTGTTTTACTGTGTTCATGTTAATTTTTAAGTAACTGCTCACAGTGAACCTAGGCAAACAGTCAACCGTTTTTGTAGATCTTTAAGACTAAGGTCCAAAATCACAATATCATCAGCATATAACAAAAAGTCTATATTCGGGGCATCCCCTCCCATTTCATTCAGAGCAGTAGGTGGGTCATTAATGTACAGGGAGCTAACAAGCATCCTTGTTTAAGACCATTATTCGTTAAAGGTTTTGAGGATAGCACCACAATCGCCTCAAAGTAAATCACAACACCAGGTGAAAAAATAAAGTGCTATTATCATTTTAAGTAAGGGCTCAGGAATTTTCAAGCTTTCACCACTGGGTAGGTCTGTCCATGCGGTCGAACGCAGTTGAAAAATCGCTATATGCTGCTTAGACAGGCATACTCCATGATAACATGTATTTCTCCAAGACCACCTGCAAAACTGTGATGATATGAAGAGTAGAATTGTTCGGTTTAAAAATAGCCTGCTCCTACGGGATAATATTGTTGACATCTGCCCAGCTTTGCAAATGATCCAACAAAATGTTCTCGCCGAATATTTTCTCAGTGGAGTTGAGCTTTGTTATTTGCCTATAGTTACTGAGTTGACTAGTTGAACCTTTCTTATGTAACGGAAGAATAATGCTGCCTCTCCATGAAGTGGGAACTGCTCCGTTTAGACAGCAGCATTTATATAGGGCAGCCAAATAGCCCAACCACAGATCTTCTTCCAACTTTATAATTGTAATTGAAGTGTAATCATGTCCCCTGGCACCAAAGGTTGTAGCTCAATGAAAGTTTATCAGTGATCTGAGCCTTAGAGGGACAATATAAATCTCGTCCCTTAGTATGGAGAGAGATGGGGTCTGGAATCACTTTGTCCATAAGATTGGTGGCATATAGATTAGAAATATAAGTTGACTACTCTTCACTTGATATAGTACTGATTTTAGATTTTACACTGCTCCCACAAGCCAATGTAATTATTCACTAGAAACGTCTGGAATCTTTATGGGATTCAGCCTCACAAAGATCTATCCAGATCTTAGGGCCTGTTTTTTTTTATAATGACTTTCCATCTTGTTCACCTTCTTCCTAATAGATTAATAATTTTCCTTCTCTCCCTTGAAAAAAACAAGAATTGCCGCCTTTGTAATTTATTGATCAATCTATTCAAACTAAGCTGTTTATGAAGATCTGCAAGAGATCTTTTATTTGACCGAAGGGAGCATATCCTGCTTAAATTTAACACATGAAATTAGTATTATTATATTATATTATATGTTAAGCCGTTTTTGAGGGCTTCATTTACATTTTCTTTGTTTGAGACGTTCCAGTTCACCTTACCATTAGCTGCACTAAAATGCACCTTATTTCACTTCAAAGTCCAGGGCAGTGTTCTTCTGGACTAAATTGATGTTAAAAGATATTAAAAGCTATTATTTCATGATAAAATACATTCTTACATTTAGTTTTTAAAAAAATTTATTTATATTTTTATTGGCATTTTCTTAATAACAGTACATGTATAATCAGACGTGACAAATCAACATACCAGTCTGTATCTCCGCTGCGCAGAGATATAATTTTCGCACATCATAAACTTCTATTCTTAGATTTACAACGTAAATATTTGTTACATTCTTACATTTAGTTACGACATTGACCATCAATCAAAACATTTCAGTTCAGTTTCATCATTAATACCTGTTGGTTGGAGTGTATCCAGACTTTGTATGCAATACTGTTGTTGAGAAAAAGTTATTTCTACATCTCCATCTCTTTTTGGAGCATACAACTTTTTGCAAAATCTGGAATTTAATTTGACTTAAATAGTGTCTATGTTCTTTGCAATGAATTGCCACTGGTGCCTATGCATTGTTTGTCCTTATATTGCTTTCCTATTTGGTAAATCAAATGTTGGCCTTCCTGCTCATATTACCCACATAACCCTTTCCACAAGGGCATGTGATCAAATGCAAACAATTTGTTGTATCACACGTTTTAAATTGTTTCGATGGCATCTGTTCCCCAGTTGTTGGATGAGATACAAATTCTCCTTTTTGGATGTTGTTACAATGAGTGCAACTCAAGCACGAATATGTTGAGTTTTTAGTAGTAGTCTGTACCGAAAGGTCGTTCCAGTTACTTGGATCAGCTGTTATTAAACAATTTCTGTGCCTGTTCCTCGCATGGGTGAACGTTGGTTTATCTGGGAATAACTTTTTCATCTCTGCATCAGTTTCTGTAATTTGCCAGTGCTTGAGAATAATCTTTAGATTTTTTGACTCATTAGAGAATTTGTTCCCAAACATTAATTTCCCCTTATCTTCCTTTACTTGCTTAGGCAACAACTATTCTCCATTCAAATTTTCTGTCCTCCTCTGGGCTTTTATTAATGCTGTTATTTAACAACTTTTTTTTCAGAATCTAGTCAACATTTGTTCCTCCTGATTTTTGTGTTCTTCTTGATCTGATACAATTCTTTTCATACTGAAAAGTTCACTCCATGGTAGATATTCAGTCAATCTTTAAGATGGCGACTTTGTGTAGGTAATAAATTGTTTCTTTCCGTGTCTTTTCTCTATAAAGTGGTATTCCAATTTTCTTTTGTAATGGACAACTTAACATCCAAATAGTTTATTGTATGCTCATTTTTGATAGATGTAACTTAAGTTCATGCACTGAATTAGGAACTCTGATGTTTTCTTTAAGTTTACATGTGGGACCTTCTGAGACAATGAGTAGGCTGTCTATATATCTCACGTACAATTTAGATTTTTCACAGCCTGGTGGGCAGAAAATCTGGATTTTATTAAGGACACGGAGGCTAAGATTATGCAAATCTCCTTTATTGCCACAACTCAGCAGTAACAATGAAGAGAATATAGAACTTCAAACAACATTCCAATACACTATATAGACCATGAGCATGCAGCCATCTTCCTTCTTTGTCAAGTGCTGCGAACAAGAAATAAACTCATAAAAAACATGACTTCAAACTTGATGTGGAACGAATAACTGCATTCCTTAGCAATCCGTAGATGTCTTATTCTGGAAGAAAAAGAGACACAATAGGTCAAAAGGTAAAATCCCTAGGGAGGGTTAGTAAGTGGAGGGATAATCTTGGCCTCCGTGTCCTTAATAAAATCCAGATTTTCTGCCCACCAGGCTGTGAGATATCTAAATGTTATGGCATGACACGGAGGCCAACATTATGCAAGTTTAAAGTGAATTAAGTACATTGTCAATCACATTATTGATTGGTCTAAAATAACATTTTTTAAACATGTTCTCATTTGACCAGTCAGCGGCTCTAAGAATATCCTGGAGCCCTCCACCTAACATAAAAGCTTTAGAAGCAGATGTGCCTCTGAGAGAATGTGCACCGAAAATAGAAACATCAACACCACTCTCACTCATCACTTCTTTCACCCATCTTGCGAGCGTGGGAGAAGAAACTGCTTTATGAGGGGATCTATGAGAAATCAACAGTTGAGTTCCAACTCCTCTCAGACTTACAGTTCTTCTTTCATACTCTTTAAGACATTTGACAACACAAAGACTTTCATTTAGTGGAAAAAAAGGATAGAAAATAGAGGAAGACCTAGTTTTGGTTCTTTTCTTAAGGTAAAAACAAACTCCCTCAGGTTGGTAAGCCCTGCTAGTAACGTCTAATGCCTTAACATCTGAGGTTCGCCTGAAAGAGACCAAGCAAAGTAACACAGTAAGCTTATAGGAAATACGCTTGAGAGAGAGGTTAATGTTATCTCCCCAAGAAGAAATAAGTTGTAATATGTTTCTTACGTCCCATAAGGCTGTATATTTCGGAGATGGAGGATTAAGAACCTGCATGCTTCTCATAATCTTTATTGTTAAAAGGTTTTGTCCTACCGAGGCACCATCAACTAAAGAATGTCCTGCAGCTATTGCTGACCTATAGACATTAACAGTTCTATAACTTAGGCCAGAAGCAAAGAGTTCCGAAAGGAAGTTTACTACGTGTACTAAATCAGTTGAAACGGGATCGTAGTGTCGTTGAAGACACCAGCGAACCCATTTATTCCATGTCAGTCGATATGCCTTCCTTGTTCCAGATGCCCAAGACTCAGATATGAGTTGGAAAGCATCTTGCAAAAAGCCAGGGATTTTATTCATTGTCGCCTGAAATCTTCCAGGTTGTCAGAACCATTAGACCTTGATCTATGAGAGGGTGTGATTCGCCCTGAGGACCCAGGAGTAGTTGCCTGAAAGGTGGTATTAGAAGTGGAAAGTCCATGGTCATTTCCAAGATGACTGGAAACCATGCCTGAGACCTCCAAAGAGGGGTTATCACTACCATGCTCTGAAGGTACCGGCAAGCGTGTAAGAGAAGACGTGGAAGCATGACAAACGGCGGGAAGGCATATGGCTTTAAGCTGGAGGAAGGCATCCACCCCTGTTGCTTGAGGGTCTGGCTTCCAACTGAAGAAATTCACCATCTGAGTGTTCAGTCTGTCTGCGAAAAGATCTGTCCCGAAGGGACCCCATTTGTCTTGGATTATCATGAATATCCCTCTGTTTAATTTCCAGTTGCTGGAATCCTTGAAATTCCTGGAGAACCAGTCCGCTACCCCATTGTTCAAACCAGGGATGTGTTCCGCTGTGACGGACAGACCCTTGTTCAAGCAATAGCCCCAGAAACCCTTCGCTATTTCCGTAAGACCCTTTGAATGTGGTCCCCCCATCTTATTGACGTATTTCACTGCAGAGACATTGTCCATGCGCAGCATTATACAGCATTTCATTGAATTCTGGGTGAAGCTTCGAACCGCAAAAGAACCCGCTAGAAGTTCCAAGCAGTTGATATGTAGTTCCTTCTCCTCCCGTGTCCAACGACCTCCTGTTGAAGAGTCGCCACATGTGGCACCCCAACCTTCTAGACTCGCATCTGACTCTATTATCAATTCTGTGGCTTCCCCAAAGATGGCTCTGCCATTCCAAGCTTCTGCATTCTTTAGCCACCAAGATAGTTCTTTCCTCGAGTATTCTTCCAAGGATGTCATCTGAGTGTAAGAAGAGTCGACTTCAGAGCTTTCGCTTTGAGTCTCTGGAGGGCCCTGTAGTGTAGAGGGCCCGGAAACATCGCCTGGATGGTTGAGGAGAGGAGACCCAGGATCATGGCTAAGAGTCTCAAGGGAAAGACCTCCAAAGATAGCAATTTCTTGAGTTCTTTGCGGAGTTTCTTTAACTTTTCCCTGGGTAATTTCAGTTCTGCAGACACTGTTCACCATGAAGCCCAGAAATTGAGTTTTCTAGTTTGGTGTAGTGCATGATTTTTTGGCATTTATGACAGAGCCTAAATGTTCCAGAAGGCGGATAGTAAGATTTGTATGGCGAGATACTGTCGCCTTGGACTGACCCATGATAAGGATATTGTCCAAATATATTATTAGCCTTACGCCCCTTTCCCTTAGCCATGCTACTACCGGACGTAAGACCTTGGTGAAGCACCAAGGGGCTGAAGATAGACCGAAGGGGAGAGTGCAAAATTCCCAAAGTTTTCCCTCCCAAGTGAATTGGAGGAATTTCCTGTGTGGGGGCCAAATTGGGATGGTCAAGTAGGCATCCTTTAAGTCCAGACGTGTTAACCAGTCTCCCTTTCTCAGGACGTCCCTTAGGAGGTGTTTTACCTTCATCTTGAAGTGGTGGTAAGATACCCACCCGTTTAGATTTTTTAAGTTTATGACAACTCTCTGTCCCTTGACTTTCTTTTCTACTAAGAATATATTGCTGATGAAACCTGTTTCTGAGCTCTCTATTATAGCCCCTTTTGCTAGCAAATCCCTTACTTCCTGAGATACTAGTTTTCTCTGATCTTGAGAGAAGGATATCTCGCGAGGTCTCTTTGACTGAAAGGGGGTATCCGTGAATTCTATTTTGTAACCCTTGACAGTTTCCAAAACCCTCGGGTCTTGAGTTACCAAGGTCCAGTTCCCAGAGAAAAGGGCTAGTCTCCCTCCCACGTTTATAGGGGTATCTGAATGGTCTTTCAATACACCTACCTGCGGAGAATCCTCTGTTTCTTCTCTCACCTCGAAATGGTATTCCCCTGCTTCTTTGCCTTTGTGGGAAGAACGGCTGGTTTCCATAGAAGGATGATTGCTGGAACTTTGATCCTCGTCCCAGAAAGGGTCTTGAGGTAAACTGGCCATGGCCGGGGAACCGACCTCGCATTATCCCGGCCCTTCCAAAAATGTTGTCTTGGAAGACTTTCTTAATGTCACGCTGTGACTTTTGAATCGAGCTAAAGGCCCAACATATTTGGCCATGTCGCGAATTAAATCCTCTCCAAAGATGAGCCCCTGTGAGGTGGCTCCTCCCTCCTTGTTTGCCAATTCTATGAGTTTAGGGTCAATTTTGAGGAGTACGCCCTTCCTGCTTTCATTAGAAATGGCAGTGTTTGCATTGCCAAGGAGGCAGATGGTTCGTTGGACCCCTTCACGTAGCTCCTTAGGGTCAATAGGTGTTCCATCAATGTAGGCGCTTTCAGCCAAGTCGAAAATATTGGTTAGGGGTCCAATAGTGTCCAGGAGACGGTCTTGACATGACCGTAGGCTCTTGTCTATGCCTTTTCTAGGGTCTTTTGCACCCTTTGCTATGAAAGCAACGACCTTAGGGTCAAGTTCAGGGGTCATTGCAATTTTGTCTGGAAGAGATGGGCGAGGGCATTCAGATCTCAGTCTAGATCTGACTTCTTGGGAATCTCCCTTCTCAGCCAGAAACTAATGTAGTCTGCTACATGTTGGGAAGGTAGCAATTCGGGAGAAAGGGGATGTTTGATTAAAAGGGGGTCAAACATATCGTCCCCGAAGGGGTCGGTAATGCCCATTTGTGAGCCTGAGGCCTTGCTTGCCTCTTCAGTGCTTCCCAAAGTTTTGTCTCCCAGCTCTTCAATGTCCGTGTCAAAACCTGATGAGCAGGAGAGATCTATCTCTGCCTCATCTGGTTCGTCACTGTCAATGTGAATAGGGAGCTCGGGGCCTGCTTGTTGCCCTTGTGTGATGCCCAAGGCATCGTTCTGGTCACCGCCTGAGAAGCGTGAATGTGCTGCTTTTCCTGTTTTCTTAGTCTTTTTAGCACTTTTAACAGGGTGTTCTGGTGCAGCTCTTTTCTTTGGGGCCTTAACTGCCCCTTCTTTTGCGCCAAAAGTATGGCGGTACTAGTAGAGGGCCATGCCCTTGAGAGAGATTCAATTTTTTTATTAATAGTCTCATTAAATGAGTCCATAACTTTATCCATGGCCTCAGATACCATTGACTCAATCTTACCTTCTAGGTTACTATCAGGGTTGAGAGACATTATAGGGAAGAATGTATTAATTGTACCAAATAATCCCCTTCTTTCCTCTTTTCTTCCTCTTTTTTTTTTTTTAACACAGTTTAACAGTTGACCGTGTTTGTATAGGTTATTATGGTATTATTAGCTTATCCCCCTTCTTTTCCGATTTAAAGACCAGCTAAAAATAGTAAAAAACGATGGTGTAAAACCTCAAGGGTTAATCTGAGGTATAAATGTCTGTGAAAGGGGTTAATTTTCCTAGAATTGCAAATGAAGGGCGTGTCGGTAAACATTTCCTCTTCGACGAGCGAAAAAGCCGGTTGAACAGCAGCAACTGTCAAATGTTGCCTGCTGAAGCTATGGCAACCACGCACGTCTCTTGCGTGCGTGGTTGCTTCATAGGGTCTTTCCTTGAATGCTCGTTCGTCCCCTCCGCGGTATGCAATTGAAAGGCGCACTGCGGTGGGGGAAGAAAGTATTATGTCGTCGTTAAGGGTGAGCCCGGAGCGAAGCAGGAAAAGGAAGAGGTATTGCCTTTGTGGCATCACAACCTGTATGCCCGGCAGCGCTCAGAGCGCTGGGAGGCAGCGGGAGTGCGGGCGAATTACAGCCCGTATGCCTGTCTCGCGCTCAGAGCGCTGCCAGGCAACGGGAATGCGGCCGCGTCATTTCACAGGACGCGAAATGAAGGGCTAATTTTATTTATATTAGGGGGACGCCGAGGGCAAATGCGCAGCATAGGAGAACAGAAAAACATTAAAGGTCGTTAGCACCCAGGGAGAAAGCGCGCTAGAAACGTTAAAGGCGTAAAAGCTCTAACAAGTTAATAGTCTGAGAAAAAGAAGGCATTTTTCCATCAAGAATGACAAAAAACAATCGCATGGTAGGGTCAATAGGACCCAGCCATGCGATAAGCAGACACAGATAAGCACACATACGTATTGTATAAGCACGATTAAAATGAGGGTACTTATCTTTGTGAGCAGCAGCAACAAGGAAAGAAGATGGCTGCATGCTCATGGTCTATATAGTGTATTGGAATGTTGTTTGAAGGTCTATATTCTCTTCATTGTTACTGCTGAGCTGTGGCAATAAAGGAGATTTGCATAATGTTGGCCTCCGTGTCATGCCATAAAATTTAAATTTCCTTTGCCAATGCACGTTTTCCTATTTGTACTGCACTGCAAAATGACAGATGAAAATATTACCATATGATGGTGTTAAAGAAAGTTTGTGTTTGCTCTAGTAGATGGTTTTCTGAGAAGATCACATTCCAGTGATTCCCAGACTTCTGAATGGGATATTGATGTATATAATCCTAAAATATCAAAGGGCATAACCATATTTTTTCAGTATCTGCAACTTTCACAATGTTCGATGTCCATGCACACTAGCATATCTCCACTTTCTACAAAAGATAAGAATAGCCCCAGTTGGCTGATTCCACTACAGATGTCTGACAAGCACCTTAAGCTCTGCACTTGATTGAGTAAATCTGGCGTGGAGTAAGCCTCAAAAGATGAACATTAGTCACTGTAGCTGATGTATACTTGAATGAGTGGAAGCATTGACTATTGCTACGTCAAGGGTAAGCCTGTAACTGATTTAATAAAGAAACCATAAAAGACTGGTTAGCCTGAGCACTGGATCTGTCATACTGTACAGAATCAACTCGAGTCACCCCTGTTTGATGCACATGCAAATTGGTGAAAACGCCAATGGTTTCTTTGTTGAAATGAATCCGTTATCGAAAATTGCCTTACACCAATAAAAATAAGAACTTGTCTTACAGGTGGCTGCACACAGATATTGGGCCATAGTAAGTTAAAATGTCTAGCCGGAAACCTTTGACTAGTAGGAAAATTATATTTTTGAAATGTTCATAGAAACAAGATTAAATAGCCAACCATTCTCCAGCAGGCTTATTCATTTTATGACCTTTTTGCAGAAAGAGCTGAATCAAACAATCTAGACTCTGTTTAAAGAATTGGCAAAGTGTGTAACAGATGGCACATTGGTAAGGCATACAAATTTGCTATAATATGTGATTAGAATATGTGTTATTTTGGGAATTGAATTGCCCATAATATGTGTGATTTTGGGCTCTGAACATAAATCAAGGATTATTGTTATGGTTTGGAGCACTGAGGACATATGCAACAGTACATATTTGAAATATATGTTGTACATGTGATCCAGCGCGAAGAGGCCAGGGTTGGATATTTTACACACCAAAAACTGAACTTCTCAATGGGCCCATATATCTTATCCAATTACCTGTATTTGTATTCCCCTTGGCCAATTTCCCACTGGAAGGGTTTTGATTTCAAATAATTCCACAAATTCTGATGAGTTATTTCCCTGTAACCACGAATCAATTACAGTATCATTTGTTAACTAATCTTCACGAATCAACACTCTTCCTCTGGTCAATGGACCATTAGTTGAGTTCGTTGATGGTGATATTAACAACTTCTTAACTAAAATTCATAATGAAATAACCACAGACTCTGAATATAATAATAATACGTCTATCTAAGATTTCAGTCATTTAGTTGAACGCTCAATAATTACAAATACACAGTGCAAGCTCCTTTTTCTCAAAATGGGAGAGAGAATGATCATAAAGCACAATACATTCAATTACACAAGCTTTCAACAAATCAAACGCATAAGAGTGGATAGATGTAGAGACAAAAGGCACATTTATAATACATTTGCAAAGAAATATGCAAATACTGAATAGAATGACTTTCACCTAATGAGGATAACTGGGAAAACCACCCCTCTGGCCAAAGGACTGGTGGAGGTCCCCTGACTTAGGATCAGGAGACAAAGATTAAAGGATAGGATCAGGACAGGTCTAATACTTACTAGACTTCTCTATAACCCGACACACCAGGGCGATTCCCTCTCTCTCGCTCTCTCCCTCCTCGATATTCTTCCGCAATCTTCAAATCTAATCAGGCAGTAGTCTGGATCTTCTGAGTCTACACTCGTCTTCTCTCTCTCTTTCTCTCTCGTGCTCAGCTCCAGCAGCGTAGTCAGCATTGCATCGCATTCTTCTTCTTAATTCAAATCACTCTAGTTATAGTCTTTATTTCTTCATGTCCCACCCTCAAGTGTTGCAGCTTTACTAAACTACGGAATATGATTGGACGGGGTTAGGGGTGTCTTCATCATCCCAGGCTGATGTATTCATTTTATTAGTAAAACCTATTGTTTGTTAACCCTGCCCCTTCTACTCATTCATTTATTCTATTTAAAACATGCATATTTTGTTGCAAATGCCATAATTCACTTAATACAGGCTTCATAGTTGACTGTTACATCTTCTTCTTTTCCCATCCTTTCTGTCCTTGAATTTTGGCAGGCTTTCAGCTCCCTCTGTGTCATCGGTCATTTCATGGCCTCATTAGGCATGCGCAGCTTTCGCCATTTTCTTTTTCGGTCATGGATTAGCAGGCCCAAATATACACTATTAATAAAAGAGTCAAAAACAAATATTATTTTCTTGAACATGTAATTCTCACTGTTCACCACCCACTTCAACTCTATCCCAAGTGATTATTATTTCTCTTAGGCATAAGCGTTAATTGCAGCAGCTTCTTTTCAAATCAAGCAAGCATATGCCGGGCATGCGGTATCTCAAGACCGCTTTTCAATTCTTCTTGCGCATGCGTGAGGGGTTTTCCCTCTCAAAGCGAGTTAGTCACATTATTTCATGCGTCACTCAGGTTTGCACATGCGCAAAGCGTTTTAGCAAGTTAAAACGGGTTTTAATCGTGCTGCGTTTTATTTCTTATTAATTTAAGCATGCGTAAGCTTTTTCTCCCCATGTTTCGGTGTTGGGTGCATGTTAGTTTCGCCTTATCTATTAATTATCGATTAATGAAAGTTAATGGAAGATTCGATCGAGCAAGTCTCATTTTCTCGAGTCCTTGCTCCATCAATCCCCCCTCTGATGGCATTTTTGAGCCATCATAAATAACCATCATTACCAAGTGCCAACTTTATTCATTTAGATTTTTAGTGTCTTCTTTTCTTTCTTCTAATTCTTCTATTTTCCTTTTCATGCCTACTCCTTTCATTTTGTCATATAAACTCCCTTTCATCTCTTCCAGTTCAATCTCTCTCTGTTTCTCTTTCTTCCCATTCTTTTATTCTTTATTTTAGCTACCATTCTTGCTTTCGTTTTACTCTTACAACATTTGTATGTCATTATCATCAGCAGAGCTACTATTGTTATAGAAATTACTGGTATTAGGATTTTTCCTAATAGACGACTCCTTAAAATGGAAAACCAACTACCTATACTGGAAATACTTTTACTAAGTTTTTCCCATACACCGTCAACCTCCAGTTGGCTCAAATCATCATGAATCTTTGTAATATTCTTAATATATCCCTCAATACCTTTACTTTTGTCTGGGATATATGTACAGCAATGTTGGACTTTCAACATGCTACAGACTCCACCCTCTTTTGCCAATAATATATCAAGAGCAAGTCGATTTTGCAAGACCATAGATCTAATTGCAACCATTTCAGTATTAGTCATTAAGAATCCCCCAGCAGTATCTGTCGATAGACGATCAACTACTGTTGATAATTTGCGTATCTTATGTGAATTCAGTATGACTCCAACTGACGGTATCAGTGCACCAAATATATCACCTACTATTTCTGAAATACTTGTTCTTTTAGTTTGTTTTAGTCCTTGACTTATTACATCCATTTCATTGTTCTTAGTAATGTGGTACACCTTTGGAAATACTATCCCAAGATAACAACTACCATACCATCGTGTTGCCAACCTATAATAGGCATTCTTACCACACACATAATATATTCCGGGAAAAACAGGATCAGTTCCACCTTTTAGTCCCCATCCCCCCATGATTAGGAAGGTATGTTCACAATCACTAGAACCAATGAAAATGTTGTTATAGTCTGTTTTTAGTCTATGTAGACAGAATTTTCCCAATTTTGACAATTCTAGGGACATTGCAGCATGAGTCTCGCCTTTCTTGTAATCCCCTTCCTTATTAGCCCATGGAGGTACATGTGACTTCTGTTCAACAGCCTTCTTTTGAAAATCCTGTCTTCTTTCTTCTACTAAATTTAGAAAATCTTTTTCTTCATCTCGTAACATACAGGTTAAATTATTCTTATGCGCATATGTTATGTCTATTGGGCTTGTTGTCAGGAAAAACTCGCCCATAAATTCTGCATCTTTAGCACTAAGTACTGGGTTTAGGTTTCTTCTAATAGGAAACTCTGGGAATACTAAATCCATATTAGAATAATAATAATACTGCAATTTGCCTGTTTTATAGAACAGACTGGACACAACACTACATGACACACCATATGTTAAAGGAAGATGGTGATAAGTCACCCCCTCCGAGACAGACGAAGGTAATTTCATGCAAACATAACAGTCACTTACATCCATTGTATCAACATATTCAAAAAGAAGTTTAGTAAATACATTTAATGACGAATCACTATTTGATCTGTCATGTTGATACATAGTCTCATCTATTTGTTCTAAATTAGTAGCAGTCATTCCTTTAGTACCTGTATTCACTTGATTACTTGTATTAGTATTATTTTTGTCGTTATTTACCATCAAAATAGGTATCACAACATGTTAGCAATAACCACATTAACATTAGTAACAAAATACTGCACAAACAACATTTAACACATCTTCGCTTTAAACTAGATTTTGGATGTTCAGTCACTTCTGTTTCTGCCATTGTTAGTATTCTAATTTGACCTATCTCTAACTTGTCTTCTATACCTTTAACTTATGTTAAACTAAGATATGTATAAATCTTTGTGTGATCCCACACTTCAACGGCTTTTATCTTTTACTTTCCCATTTGTCTTTTAATTTCTTTTCTTCATCTGGTTCTTTTATTTTCTCTTTTACTTGTTTGTAAATTTTCCACTTTCTGTGTCACAGTCTATCTCTTAAGGTGGTCTCAATTTTCTTTCATCACTTCTTCTATTAGTAACATTTTCTTGTTCTTCGTTTAAATCGAGATTCTCAAAGTCCTCAAGGATAACATAGGTCCATTCAGGAGTCTTATATTTTCTATTTGGAGCTCTCACTCTTGTTGATTTTCGTAAATATTTTCTTCTTGGATGTTCTTCTTCAGTTTGACTTGATATTTCGTTTACTTGTTCTAATCCTTTCCCTGTCCTTCTTTTCAAAACATATCTCAGTCCTTTTACTCCACTTGGCCAGTGATCACCCTTTCTGATTCTTTTTGTTTGCATTGCTTTTTCACCTTCTTCACCAATTTCTAACGTTCTTTTATTTTCCTTTTCTTTTAGTTGAGCTTCTTCTGAGGTTTCGAATTTTTGTCTTTCTGTCGATTTGAATTTCTTCTTGATCTTTTAATTCTTCTTTTTCTGATTCTGATTGAGCTTGATCTAAGTTTTCTGCAGCAGGTTCTTCTGTTGACTGAATTTGTTCTGCACTTATCAGTTTCTCATTTTCTTCTTCTTCTGTTTGAGCTTGATCTGGATTTTCTGTTTCAATTCGTTCTGGTCTTTCAATCTCTTGCTCTTCTCCGGTCACTACAGCAGTTTCTTGAGACCCACTATCCAGTGTCCACCCTACTTGACTTGTACTTGGTTGTTCATCATCGATATGTTCTTCAGAGTCTGTTTCTCTGATTTCTTCAACTTCACAACTTTCAGCTTCTGGTTCTTTTCTTTGTTCCACCAGTTGCTTCTCTGGTCGTTCAGGAGGATTTGGGTCTCTTTTGATATGATTGGCATGTATCCAATTTGGCAAGCCAAAACACTTCACTGCTGTTGTTGTGACCAATATAATTTGTAGCGCTCCTTTCCACCTGGGTTCTAGACACGACTTTCTTGTGTGCTTCTTTATCATAACCCAGTCTCCTGGACACAAATCATGAGCTTGATTCGGCTGTGTTGTGGTTGCATCTTCTCCAACCTGGTGAGACACAGAACGTACCAGATCAGCTAATCCTTTACAATAGTCCAACACTAGATCATCAGTTATAGTCATCAGTTTGTTTCCAGGTACAAATGCTTGTCTCATTGCTCTTCCCATAAGAATTTCATGAGGACTCAATCCTGTTCTTCTGTCAGGGATGCTTCTAACGCTCATCAGGACAAGGGGCAAAGCATCAGGCCATTTCAGTGAAGTGGATGCACACACCTTTCCTAACCTGGATTTTATTGTACCATGTAGCTGCTCAACCACTCCAGATGCTTCTGGTCGATAGGCACAATGTAGTTTCTGCTCAATTTTGAAAGCTGTACAGATTAATCGAATTATCTCATTGTTAAAATGAGGTCCTCTATCTGATTCCAAAGTGACTGGAAATCCAAACCTAGGGATGAGTTCTCTTAAAAGCAGTTTGGCAACCGTGAGACTGTCATTCTTTCTTGTTGGATAAGCTTCCACCCAACGAGAAAACAGACACACAATGACAAGGACATACTTCAGACCGTTGCATGGTGGCAACTCTATAAAATCAAGCTGCAGTCTTGTAAATGGTCCTTCTGCCTTTCCTATTTTTCCCCAACTGACAAATGTTCTTCTACCTGGGTTCTGCTGTTACATATCAAACAGCGCTGGCAGAGACTCTCTGCAATAAGCCTAAACTTGGGATTGTATCATGTCTGTCTAAATTGTCTAATCATGGCATCCCTCCCAATGTGTGTAGCTCCATGATATACTCTTGCCATTTGTGATAACATACTGTCTGGCATTATCGGTCTTCCATCTGGACACACCCATACCTCATCATCGGTTCTTCTTGTGCAACCTTTGTTGATCCAGAATTCTTTTTCCTTTACATCTGCCTCATCCTGTAACTGTCTAACTTCGTCCCATGTTTCAAAAGCAGAGAAAAACATTAGTTGGCAATTGGTAGTTTCTTTTTCCAACCCCCTGTTCAAAGCCATTGTATTTTGAGCACAAAATTGTGCAACCTGGTCAGCATATTTATTGCCTTGTGTCACATAATCATTTCCTGACTTAAGTGCGGCACACTTGACCACTGCAATTTCTTTTGGCAATTGTAATGCTTCCAATAATTCTTTGACATTTTTACTGTTTCTGATAGGAGAACCTGAAGAAGTCAGAAATCCCCTTTGCATCCATATTTGGCCGAAATCATGCAAGACCCCAAAACTATATTGACTATCTGTAAATATGGTTATTCTCAATTTTTTCCCAATTTTGCAAGCTTTCGTTAAAGCTACCAATTCGGCTATTTGTGCAGACTTGACTCCTTTTAGACAGGATGCTTCTACAATAGCAGATATAGTACAGGCAGCACTTAGCTCTCCATCTTGTTTTCGCAAGCATGACCCATCAACGAACAATACATAATCTGATTCTCCCAATGGGACGTCTAAAATGTCTGGCCTAGGCTTTGTACACATTTCTGTTAGGTCCAAACAATCACGATCAACTTTTTCCTTCACTTCTTCACAGAATGGGTCCGGCAACAGGGTTGCTGGATTTACTGTGGTGCATCTTAACATACTTACATTTTCAGCTCCTAGGATCACTCTTTCATACTTAGTCAGCCGACTAGGGGTCAAGTGTTGTGTTCGAGTCCTTGTTAAACGGATCTCGACAGAATGTGGCACATACACTTTCAAGGGATGTCCCATAACAACGGATTCACTCTGTTCCAGACTCACACATGTAGCAGCTACTGCTTTTAAGCAGCCAGGCAATGCTGCGGCCACAGAATCCAGTGTGGCCGAAAAGTATGCCAATGGACGTCGCATCAATCCATGTCTTTGAGTTAATACTGAAAGTGCACATCCTTCCCTCTCACAACAGAACAAAGCAAATTCTTTCATGTAATCAGGCATTCCCAATGCTGGTGCTTGACACAAACAATCCTTTAATCTTATGAATGCATCCTCACTTTCATCATCCCATTCAATTGGGTCCATCACATCTTTTCGTGTCAATTTTATTAGAGGCTTTGCAAGCAATGAAAATCCACTGATCCACTGACGGCAGTATCCAACCACTCCCAAAAACATTCGTACTTCCTTCTTAGTTTTGGGTAGATTCATCTGTCGAATCACTTTTATTCTCTCTGGTGTCACTTTTCTAACTCCTTTTTCTATTTTGTGTCCTAGATATTTGACTTCTTGTCTGCAAAACTGCAATTTTTCTGGCGACACATTGTGTCCTCCTTCTGCCAAATGGTTCAGTAAAGCAATTGTGTCTGTGACACAAGCCTCTCTTGTTTTTGATGTGACCAGTAGGTCATCAATATACTGAACCAAAACTGAATTTCCTGGCATAACCAATGTTTCCAAATACTTTTCCAAGATTTGGTTGAAAATCGAGGGACTCTCTATATACCCTTGAGGAACTCGGCACCATGCCAAAACACGGTCCTCGAACCTGAACGCAAAGAGATATTGGCTATCTTCATGCAAAGGAATTGAAAAGAATGCTTGGCACAAATCAATCACTGTATACCAATGTGCATCCCAAGGTATCTGATAAAGAATTACTGCTGGATTTGGTACTACCGGATAACAAGGTACTACTATTCTGTTGATTTTCCTTAAATCTTGCACTATTCTATATTTGCCATTAGGCTTTTTAAGCCCCATAATTGGTGAGTTGCAAGGACTGCCCATTATTTCTGTCAGAATACCTTGTTCAACCATTTGGTCGATTACTGGAGCAACTCCTGCTTTTACTTCAGGACTCATTTTGTACTGTCGGGTGTTTGGATAAATTGCACCTTCCTTCACCATTATTTTAATTGGGTCTTCATTTGACATCAGACCAATTTCCTTTCCTGAAAAATCCTATACATCTGATCTCACTGTGTCTCTCAACTCATCAGGTAGACTGTTTTCAGTTAGAAGTGAAAACATCTCATCCACTTCTGTTCCTTGTTTTGCTAGCATCATCTTGAAAGCGATATCTTCATCGGGTGTTTGAAAAGCAATACCATCAGGTGTACAATAGATGGTACAATTCATTTTACACAACAAATCCCTCCCTAACAAGTTAACTGGACTTGAATCACACACCACAAACTGATGCATGTCTTTGAAATTTCCAATATTTACTTCTATTGGTTTAGTAAGTGGGGTTTTTATTTGCTTATTTGAGACTCCTACAACTTGGATAGTTTCTCCCGAGAGGGGTAGGTTTGGAATTTCTGCTGCTCTTACAGTAGAACGGGTAGCACCAGTATCCACTAGGAAAGTGATGTCATTACCTTCCACTTTTCCATCAACAAATGGACCTGACTGATCTACCGCCAAGGATGCGCCAAGCACGCATTCTTCCTCCCCCCTCAGGCACCGTCATTGGGAAACATCTGAATCACACTCGTTACTGTGCATCCAATATTGTTGACCTGTTTGTGTATTCTTACCACTCTCTCCACGAAATCCAGTGTTCACACTGTATCTCTGCACTTGAGCGTTCATACAGTTGGGCATAGGGGCTTGTGGCACCTGTAACTGTGGAGTAACTACCTGTTGCTGCTGGTTCACAACCACCTCATTCTGCATCTGTGGATTTAAATTTTGATTTACCCCATTATTCTGTTGAACGATTCTACACTCATTCTTCCAATGCCCATGCTTTCCGCACGCATGACAAGGAAATTTCTTTTTCGCTTCTTCTCTGCTCATTCGCCCTTTTCCTTTGTTCCCATTCAATCCTTGACTATTCTGATTTTGGTTATTCGACTGATTTTCATTTTGAGAACCAGTACTTGCCTCTTGATGTTCTGCTAATTTCACTTGTGCCCACATCATCTTTTCTTTCAATTTCTTATGTTTTGCGTCAATATCGTCACTGCAATACTTTGCGTATTTTAAAATATCATCAATGGGCTTACTCTGCCAGCACAGCATATGCTGTTGAATCATCTGACTAATTTCTGATCTCAATCCATACACAAACCTATACACAAAATGTCCCATATCCTTATCACCGATATTTCGAAAATCCACTATACTGCTTAAATACCTGTAATAACCTCTCGTAATACGCATGCACTGACTCTTTTGGTTCTTGAGTTGTTCTATCTATTTTAACCCAATCCGTTTCTTTTGGAGGGATTTTCCCTTTCAATAAAGTAATTACTTGCAGATACTTCTTCATCACATCTTCTGAAGGTGCACCTGTCTTTGCATCTCTTGGATATTCTTCAGTTGGCCAATCAATCGTAATCTTACATTCTGTCCATAAATCAGCTGGCACCACTATATCAAACAGACCATCCAAATCCTTCAACAATACCTTTGAAACTTTCACAAACCTCTCTACCTGCTTGTACCATTCAACTGGCTTCTCCCTTAATCTGGGGAAATCATTTGTAAAAGACAAAATATCCTGTCTGGACCATGGAACATGAACATATCCACCACCAGGAACTTCTCTCATGGCACACACTCTTTCAACCTGTTCTGTTTCTCTTAATGGGTATGCAGATGCCTCCTTTGTAGCTGCTTCATCCCTTTTCTTTGTCCATCTACCTCTCCACCTGTCTACATCTCCCCATTTCTTCAAAATATTCATTAATTCTTTGATCTGTAATCTCTTTCCTGACGCATTCAAACTTTCTAAATCCTTGTCAGTAAATTCTGCCCTATATGGTTTCTGCAATAATTTCGATTTTTCTACATCTCTTCCAAATTCTGAAGCAACCTCTACTATTTTCTCATGCAGATTCTTTGCTCTCCATGTTATACCTTTACACAAAAACAACAATTCATCATCTCTGTATGTACCTAACCTCTCTGGGCTTATTGTTCCAATGATCATTTCTTCTAGATCCACTTTTAATTTGGCCACATCTATATTTCGTGTCTGAAGTCTCTTTTCGTCTAATCCTTTCGCCCACTCCTCTAGTTCTTCTGGCGAAAATCCTTTCGAATTTCCTGCTACCGGAGTAACAATCAGTTCCTTTCTCCTTTTATTTACTGGTGAACCTCTTTTCGGAGTCTCCTTCACTGTTTCAATATTAGGGAGATCTAGTAATGATATATTTGAATCAGTCTCACTGGTTAGATCTTCTGACATCGCTACCTCTTTTCTAACATTATTTTATGGGATTGTCACTGTTTGTAATCTCGGGGTGTCTCGTTTATCCCCATATAATGGAATAACCTGACCTATCGTTACTGGCACTGTCAAAGCTTCGGCATTTAAACCTAACTGATTTATTTTCTGAATTATCTCCTCTTTTGTTCTATTCAATGCATCCCTTTCCTTTTCCTGTAATTCTTTGGTAACTGTTGGATCATATAAAACCTGCGGAACTAAGGGAGTTTTCATCATTGGTGCACTTGGAGTTGCCTCTCCAGCATTTTCTTGATAAGGTGGAGGTCTTTTAACTAAAATGTCCTCTAATAACTCATCATCCGTTTCATCACATTCTGTTCCTGCCATACCTCTGTGTTTCAATTTTTCTTTGCATTTACTCCCTACTTGATCTTCAGCCATCAATACTGGATACAACCCTTTTGTTACTACAGCTCTTCTCCATCTTTTCATCTCATCTCCTCGAGTATCAAACGGATATCTTGGCAAAAATCCCTATTTATTCTTCTACCACCTCTGTATTTCTCTCGCTCAAATGCCTCAACTTCCCATTCCTCCAAAGCTTCATACTGCGTTAACCTAGGACTAGGTTCTGATGTATTCATCCGATTTCTCAAATTCTGAAGAACCCTTATATTAAAGGTACTATTTTCAGGGAAAGCTAAAACTCCATCACCTTTTGTATATTCCACCCAATTTTTCAACCAAACACACGTATGGTATCCTCGTTCCAACATCATAAAGGAAGCAGGTGTATTAGGGGTGGCATAAGAATCCCTTCTCTGGTTACTACACGCTTATCCTTTTTAAAGAAATTCTTGATTTTATTAATCAACTTCATTTTCCCAATCCCTGTTTCTAAGAATTTTCAGCAAGTTAAAACTAGAAACTCTTCCGTATTCATGTGTATCCTGTTTCCCAACACTCGTCCTATACCAGCGCGATTCACACCAACGGTCCAATCAGGGCTCACTACGTATTTTCTTCCACAACCAATACCTGAGCAGCTATTGTCTACCAACCAATCAGAGCTTTGCACACCCACTTGTTGCAACCAATACCAGTGCGGCTCTCTATGACGTGAGTATTACTCCTACTACTGACCCTCCGTTTACAATCGGCACTTGTTACACGCCCGCTGTCTCAACCAATACCAGCGCGGCTCTCTGTGACGTCAGTATGACTCCTGCTACTGACCCTCCCTTCACAAGGTAATACAGCAGTGTTTTCTCTAAACTTTTCTTAATATCTTTTCTGTTAGTAACAACGTAAAAACAGCGCTACTCGGTCTGCTCCGCTAATTCAAAAGATAGTTTATTCACTTGCTTCAAGAGAAAGTACTTCTTTATACTATGAGTAAAAACCACTGTTTACCCTTCACTTGAGCTCAGAAAACCTATTACTCCTCTAGGGATACTCCTCCTTCGGGTAAGGCCAAAGTTTCACAGGTGGACCCTTCGCTATCACTCACACTCTACTCTTATACGATATAGTCCCTAATATAACACCTACAGCCCTCCGTAGCTTTTAGGTATTATGACAACAGACGAGTAACCTTCTGCAGTGTGATTTCCTTACCACACTCTTCAAAATTCAATTCCCGGGATTCTCAGGTATTTCCGTACCTGTACTTCCAGACAACATAGAACAAGACACTAACTTTTCATGTTAAGAACATATAGTCAATAATCAATAATCACCAAACTAATCAATAATAACCATAACTCTGCTACCAGAAAAACTGATCCAGCGCGAAGAGGCCAGGGTTGGATATTTTACACACAAAAACTGAACTTCTCAATGGGCCCATATATCTTATCCAATTACCTTTATTTGTATTCCTCTTGGCCAATTTCCCACTGGAAGGGTTTTGATTTCGAATAATTCCACAAATTCTGATTAGTTATTTCCCTGTAACCACGAATCAATTACAGTATCATGTCTTAACTAATCTTCACGAATCAACACTCTTCCTCTTGTCAATGGACCCTTAGTTGAGTTAGTTGATGGTGATATTAACAACTTCTTAACTAAAATTCATAATGAAATAACCACAGACTCTGAATATAATAATAATAATACGTTTATCTAAAATTTCAGTCATTTATTTGAACGCTCAATAATTACAAATACACAGTGCAAGCTCCTTTTTCTCAAAATAGGAGAGAGAATGATCATAAAGCACAATACATTAAATTACACAAGCTTTCAACAAATCTAACGCATAAGAGTGGATGGATGTAGAGACAAAAGGCACATTTATAATACATTTGCAAAGAAATATGCAAATACTGAATAGAATGACATTTACCTAATGAGGATAACTGGGAAAACCACCCCTCTGGCAAAAGGACTGGTGGAGGTCCCCTGACTTAGGATCAGGAGACAAAGATTAGGATAGGATCAGGACAGGTCTGATACTTACTAGACTTCTCTATATCCCGATGCACCAGGGCGATTCCCTCTCTCTCGCTCTCTCTCTTCTCGATATTCTTCCGCAATCTTCAAATCTAATCAGGCAGTAGTCTGGATCTTCTGAGTCTACACTCGTCTTCTCTCTCGTGCTCAGCTCCCAGCAGCGTAGTCAGCATTGCATCGCATTCTTCTTCTTAATTCAAATCACTCTAGTTATAGTCTTTATTTCTTCATGTCCCACCCTCAAGTGTTGCAGCTTTACTAAACTACGGAATATGATTGGACGGGGTTAGGGGTATCTTCATCATCCCAGGCTGATGTATTCATTTTATTAGTAAAACCTATTGTTTGTTAACCCTGCCCCTTCTACTCATTCATTTATTCTATTTGAAACATGCATATTTTGTTGCAAATGCCATAATTCACTTAATACATGCTTCATAGTTGACTGTTACATATTCTTCTTTTCCCATCCTTTCTGTCCTTGAATTTTGGCAGGCTTTCAGCTCCCTCTGTGTCATCGGTCATTTCATGGCCTCATTAGGCATGCGCAGCTTTCGCCATTTTCTTTTTCGGTCATGGATTAGCAGGCCCAAATATACACTATTAATAAAAGAGTCAAAAACAAATATTATTTTCTTGAACATGTAATTCTCACTGTTCACCACCCACTTCTACTCTATCCCAAGTGATTATTATTTCTCTTAGGCATAAGCGTTAATTGCAGCAGCTTCTCTTCAAATCAAGCAAGCATATGCCGGGCATGAGGTAACTCAGGACCGCGTTTCAATTCTTCTTGCGCAGGCGTGAGGGGTTTTCCCACTCAAAGCAAGTTAGTCACATTATTTCATGCGTCATTCAGGTTTGCACATGCGCAAAGCGTTTTAGCAAGTTAAAACGGGTTTTAACCGTGCTACGTTTTATTTCTCATTAATTTAAGCATGCGTAAGCTTTTTCTCCCCATGTTTCGGTGTTGGGTGCATGTTAGTTTCGCCTTATCTATTAGTTATCGATTAATGAAAGTTAATGGAAGATTCGATCGAGCAAGTCTCATTTTCTCGAGTCCTTGCTCCATCACATGTACATTATGTTTATTTAAGGGATCGTTCAGAACAATGTGGTATTATGGATAAATAGATTGGCAGTACAGTGTAAAGGAGCGTCTTCACTTGTTTTCAGAACTTACCTGATGAAGGGCACCCAGTGCCAAATGCATTGTGATGTTGTTATATTGGTAGCATAGCTGTTTCTTGCTAGTGTTTCTTCAATAAGATGTATTCTTTTAACTTGTTAAAGCGTTCACATTCTGTTGCCATGGTTTCTACTGTTGTCCAGTGGGGGAATCCTTTGTGGATTCCTGACTGGACAGCGGTATCTCTGGTTGCTCCTGTTGGCTCTTCGTGGGCTTATTGTATTTCTACAGCTCACCAACAAATCTACTCTTGGGTTTACTTCTGTCGTTCGTGAGTACTTCTTTCTTCACAGCATTAACAGCATAATATTGACGGTGCGGAGAAACCTTGCTATCAAGCCCGAGGGTGGTGGAATAAAGGAGCTGTGGTCAGCATCAGACCTTTTCGAAAGAATTGATAGAGAAAAAGAAGAGTTGCATATTAATAATGAAAGTGATCATGATACTTGGGAGTTAAATGCTGAAGGTATAAAATCTAATGCCAGTAATGCCAATACTAATGTTGCTGACCTGATAGAAACGCAGTGTCAAACAGAAATTTCCCAAAGTACAGATGAGAATGTACTAGAGGAAAATGTGTTAGATGAAATGTCAACTCACACTATTAGAACTGCAGGTTGTTCTAGCTCTTCATATTCTAGCTCTACAACTGGTGTTTCAGGGAGGAAGACTGTTTTTCTTGCTAAGTTCAGAGATTATTATCTATACTAAAATTGCTATTTTCAGAAAACATTATTTGTATTTGTTTGCAAACTTGTATTGTTTTTTTCCATTTCATTTCTTTCTTTTCTTTTCTGTTGTATATAAGATGTTGTATTGGTAGTATAGCTGTTTTATGCTAGTGTTCACAATCTGTTGCCCTAGTTTATACTGTTGTCCAGTTGTTGTTTTTTGTGGATTCCTGACTGGACAGCGGTGTCTCTGGGTGCTCCTGTCAGCTCTTCATGGGCTTGTTGTATTTCTACAACTTGACAATAAATACACCTTCTCTTGAGTTTACTTTCATCCCAGCATTTACAACAGATATGTATACTGCCTTTATGGACATATAAATGAACTACTGTATTAAAGGTGGAACAAATGAATAGCAAACAAAATAAATTAAAAGAACTCATTAAATTTGAATAAAATAAGATTGATTTGAAATATCATTGAATAAGTGTGAGTTTATATAAACAAATTGAGTTGATTTTAAATATATTGTTGCCAGACTGCATTGTTAGCGCAACAGATTGAACTGTGCCCAAGCAGTAAAAGTATTATTAGATTTGTTGTTCACCATAAGTCAGGGTAACTTATCTGAGCACTCAGAACCATCAAAGAATAACTATAAGAAGGAACAAATAAAACTAAAGAGACCCAAAGTTATTTGGTAAATCCATGAGTAGGTTGGAGTTTGAATTAACTAATGTCTGCTCATGTTAGTTGGCCTCACATCTTATAATGGTTATTTGGGGGTGTGGATAAACCAGTTTTCTGGAGGCCTTGCTGTGGATTAGTAGATCAGCAACCTACATTGTACCCTGCCTAACTTCAGTTCCCTGGGCCAAATTTTCGGAGTTTGGGAGGTGGGGGATGGTGAATGAACTAATTGAATTATTATTGGATGTAACAGCCGAGTATGGCGTTCAGGAATCCTAATTCCATAAGTATCTGCAACTTAAACATGCCCTGAGGTTTCGTCTTTGGCCCACAGATTATTCCCAACTCAAGCCTGCTTGATGTAAAGCTCACCATTGGACGTCAGGAGAAGAAAGAAGTGTCACGTATATACAAAACTTGTATCAATAATATATCTGACATCTTTGCTACTCTTAGGTTGCAATGTTGGATTTACTCTGTTTAATTCAATTTAATTACCTGCATAGAATGTACTTCATGCTGAAATACCTATGGAATATTGACCAGAAGGATTCGCAAAACTGTTTAGAATGCTTTCATCAGGAGGGGGTATTTTTTTTTACATTGTCTTAAAACTTTGTTGTATTTAGTAGAATTCTTGTTCATTCAATTGGCAGCCTCATAGAGGCACATTTGGTTGGTCAGCATATCGTGAAATATTGTGATGTAGTCGAATGAGCAAATGGGAACAGCCGAACGAGCAAATGAGTAGGGCTAGTAGACCAACACACATTTAACAGAGTTGAGCTAAGAGATGAGCCACAAGACACTCCATGACACAAAGATTTTGTAGTGATGAGGTCCGTAGCCAAGATGTAGTTTCATGTAGATTTATTTAGTTCAGTTACAGGTAGTTGAGTTGTAGAGATGCAGCCCCACCAGGAGCAGTCTGCCTGCTGCTCAGCCCATACTCTAACTGTCACACTCAAGCATCCAGGCACCCCAACATTCCATTCAAGACCATCACACCAACATTCCATGCATCACATTCACACTGGCTGAGCAGCTAGGGAGAAAGTAACCAAATAAATATAATACAGATTACTACATATTTGTAAGAAGAATTGAATGGCGCCTGCTAGATTGTGCAAAATCAGAGAGAAAGGAAATGAGGCAAAGGCAATCAAATGAATCTTTCTGATGGATACTTCTAAGTACAGATTCCTCACCTTGTGAATTTCCCCAGGCACCAGAATTGATCGGGAAAACTCAAAAGCAGTGCTCGTGCACGCTGGTAGGTGGCACCTTACGACTGTGCATTGACCATTGTTCCATTCTGGGAGTGGAGTGGAGCCACATATAAGCACCACCAATGTGCGTTGACATCAGTTCTTTTCTATTTGCGCCTTCAGGCATGGCTCAAGAGCTCCTTCTTTCTTCATGTTGAGAAGAAGTTTTTTTCCATATTTTCCAGTGTGCAAGGGACTTGTCACCCCCTAAAATGAAAGGGTTAAACCCTTGTAGGGACTGTTGCAAGCTTTTGTCTGTGAGAGATCCCCATGAGGTGTGCCTCAGATGCTTGAGTTTGACGCACAACTCCAAAGCCTTCTACGTCTGCACCCAGACAAATCCAAAGGCCATCTGAGAACATGAAGTGAAGCTCTACGTAGCGAAGCAACAGAAGGCTTTGCGCTGGTCTCACTGCAAATCAGAGGCGTGGACCCGCACCTGAAGTTGCTCCTGAGGCAGATCTTTCTTGCAGTTTAAGTCTTCGGGTAAATCGAACAAAAACATAAGCCCAAGCGTGTTTCTGCCTCTTCCCACCCCTCTTGTACTCCTGAGAAGGCATGAGGGCATCACTGTGCCTCCGGGTCTAGCTCCTGTTCCACAGAGGAGCAGATTCTATCCTTGGTCCTGATGCACACTGGGTTCCCAAGCCCATTGGCGATGTTACAGTAGGTCAAAGCCTTTGAGAGGCCATGCAGTACATCTTTGGCATGCCTTCACTCTCTAAGGATCCACAGTGACCTGGCAGGTTCACCCTCGGCATTATCCATGTCCGCATCCCAGAAGGGACACAGTTCTGTACATTCCCAAGTCATATGTATGAAATCTGCATCTGCACGAGTGGGTACATTTGGTAAGCGCATGTTCTCCTCTGCCAGCCTTGCCTTGAGGTAGTTTAATGCAGGCTGTCTGCTTGGTCACTACACTTACACACTCTGGGATATGCTGGGTGAGATCTAACGTGCGGTCCTTGACAACTTACTGGCTTCCTAAGCCTAAATTATTTAGAATGCGGTCAAATTCGTCATCTGCTCAGGCCTGGACACTACAGATTGTCTAGGTAGGGCTATTGGAACCATCCTGGTGCTTTGAAGCCATGCATGGATGAGGTCCAATGGCTTCTCTGGCGACGTCAAGGCATCCTTAATAGACATGCTTTTCTACAGCTCCTGCCTGTTTGGCAGAAAGGCGGACTCTGCCCTAGAATGTTTAATGGAGAGCGGAGCACGCTCATTGGGCCTTTTAGCACTAGTCCGGTAATCACTCCTAACAATTTTGCCCTTTTCTGAGGTTTGCCTGGAGCTTGGTGTATCAACAGCATCAAGCGCCACTGCCCGCTCAATAGGCCTCCGAGCCCTTTCACGGTTAGGCCCAACAGACTATGACATGGCCATCAGGGGCAGCATTTTTCCCAACCCTCCACCCCTCCGACCTCAACCTAAAAACCTCTTAGGTGCACCCTTAGTAACAGAGAACCTTTCTGTAGGAGGCAGGATCAGCCACTTTCTGCTGGGGTGACAATGCTTTACATCTGACAGATGGGTCCTGCAGATTGTCCATCAGGGGTACGCCCTGCCTTTCCTTTTGGACTCACTGCACCTGCTCACTCCATCGGACCACTTCTCAGATGACCATATGTCCATTTTATGGCAGGAAATGCAGGTTCTTTCAGCCAAAAGCGGAATAGAGAGGGTGCTGGTGTCAGAAGTAGGGGCTGGGTGCTGTTTCCGCTACTTCCTTGTACCAGAGCAGGATGGAGGCTTCCATCCTATGCTAGATCTTCACTCTCTCAACGCCTTCCTATGCAAGGACAAATCCAAATTGCTCACCCTGGCCCAGGTACTTTCTGACATGGATCTTGGAGCCTGGATGGTGGTGTTGGACCTGCAGGACACTTATTTTCACATCCCCATCCTGCATGTCCACAGACACTACCTGTAGTTCAAAGTAGGCCATGAGCACTTTGAGTTTGCCATGTCCCTTTTGGCCTCACCAGCTCCCCTTGATTGTTCACAGAGGTGATGGTGCTGGTCACTGCCCATCTTGGACGATCGGGATACCAGTCTTTCCCTACTTCGATGACTGACTGTTGAAGGTGGTCTCACCACAGTTAGCCGTGGGCCACTTCCAGACAATGGCAGGGACCTCTAGAACATCATTGTGGTTCTCAGTCAGCCTGTAGAAGTCTCACATGATTCCTTCACAGAGGCTCATCTTCATTGAAGTTGTCCTGGATAGTGTGGCCTTTTTGGGCTTTTCCTTCGGACCAACGAGTCCAGGATATTTGGGCTGAGATCCTGATGTTTCAGCCTCTGTGTCCTGTGTCTTAGTTGAGATGGCTCTTAAGCTTCTAGCCCCCTGCTCGCCATCCATGCCAGAAGGCACATGTGAGCTTTGCAGTGGGATCTGAAGCCTTAGTGGGTCTAGCACCAAGGGAACCAGTCATATTTCATCCAGTTATCAGAAGATGTTGCAAAAGATCTGCAATGGTGGCTGCTCGACCACAATTGGGTCAGTGGCAGACCCCTATCCCTACCCCACACTCAGTTGACTGTGGTGACGTATGCATCACTACTGAATTGAGGGGTCATCTGGGTTGAGGTGGAGATCAGAGGACTCTGGCCTATGGCATAGACCCACCTCCACATCAGTTGGATGGAGTTGTGGGCGAGTTGTGGGCATTGAAGGTCTTCCTGCGCTCCCATCAAGGTATGGCTAGTTCAGGTTCTCATGGACAAAACCACTGCCTTGTGGTACTGAAACACATAGGACAGGGTGGGGTCCTGGGACCTGTGCTAAGAGGCTGAATCTTCAGGGGATCTCCTTAGTGGTACACCTCTTGGTGGGATCTTTAAACGCTAGGGCAGACAAACTCAGCCAGCAAAGCCTAGAGGACAATGAATGGCAGTTACACCCGAAAGTAGCACAGGATATCTTATGCCAAAGGGGAGAACCCTGGCTTCACCTCTTGCAACCATCGAGAACATGCAATGTCAGCACATTTACTTGCTGGAGTTTCCAAGAAGGTTCTTTCTCAGAGAAACATTCCATCTACAGTGGAGCACAGGACTCGTGTATGCCTTCACACCACAAGTTCTATAGAAGATCAGTAACGACCAGGCCTAAGTCATCCTAGTGGCTCTGGATCGGGTCAGGAGAGCATGGTACCCAGAACTCCCGGGCTTGAGTATTCGGCCTCCAATCTGGCTGCCCCTTAGGGAGGACCTTCTGTCGCAGCGGCAGGGCAGGGTTTTGCTCCTGAGCCTGCACAGTCTGCACCTCCATGTGTAGAGATTTAGCGGCCACATTTGATCTCCTTTGATCTTTCTCCCGAGGTCATCAATGCCATTTTGCCAGCCTGGTGCCCTTCAACAAAATTTATGCTGGGACAAGTTTATGGCCATTGCAGGCAAAACTGTCAGATGTGTTGTTGTTTGCTTTGTGTTGTCCAGCAAGGTCTTACTCTGGGCACAGTTAATGGGTACCTATCGACCCTTTCAGCCTTTTTATGTTTACTGGACCAACCATCCCTCTTCAAATCACTGGTGGTGATATGTTTCCTAAAAGGTTTAGAGCATAGGTTTCCACCTAAGCCCTTTATGATGCCACAGTGGAACTTAAATCTGGTTCTCACTTTTTTAATGTGTACCCGTTGTCAACCAATGCATAGTTGTTCATTGCATCTTTTCACCTTAAAAATGGTCTTCCTGGTTGCATTAACATCTGCATGCCAGATGAGTGAACTTAAGGCCTTTTCGGCCACTCCCCGGACAAACTGGTGTTAGGGACTCGAGCTGCGTTCCTCAAGAAGGAGGTGATGACTTTTCATGTTGGACAAGCAATCATCCTTCCAACCTTTTTTGCTCTGCCTCATCCTTCAAAAGAAGAAGAGAGACTGCATTGTTTGGACTCCCAGAGGGCACATAGCTTGTACATTGATCACACAAAGGAACATCACTTGGATGATCAGCTGTTTGTGTGAATTTCTGGGGGTGAAAAAGAGCAAGGCAGTGCAGAAATGTTGGATAGTCCTCTGCACTAACATCTGCTACACATTGGCTATGAAACAGCCTCCAGAAGGTCTAAATGCCCACTCTACCAGGGCCAAAGCTTCTATCACTGTGTTAGCACATGGGGTGCCTGTTGTGGATATCTGTCAGGCAGATATGTGGGCATCAGTGCACACATTCATGAAACACTACTACCTTGACAACCAGGTCTGTCAAGACAGGCATTTTACCTGCTCAGTATTGCAGGGATTTTTAGTCTGATATATTCCACCGGCTCACCACCTTGGAAGGAACCGCTTTGGTAACTATTCACAAGGTGAAGAATCTGCATTTAGATGTATTCATCAGAAGAACAAGTCACTTACCTTCGGTAACGCTCTTCCTGGTGGATATTCTATCTAACTACTGATTCCCCACCGCCCTTACCTCCCACTGCCCCCACCTCCCTAGTCTGTAGTATGGTCTCTTCAATCTAAAACAAATCCCAATTTAGAAATCTGCACACTGGTTCTTTCAGTCTGTTGATGGATTCGGCTTCTGATGGCGTGGACAAGTTCATGGAAGAAACTAACATCACTGCACATGGATGGTGTTTATATGCAGCTCTGCTCGTCACTTCCAAAGTTGAACGGAGTCAAGGTGGAGACTCATGTCACTACCTATCGGCGGCTGTGAGCACTGCTTTTGACTTTTCAGGAGCCAATCTGGTGCCTAGGGAAATTTTCGAGATGAGAAATCTGTGGTTAAATAGCGTATCCACCAAAAAGAGTACTCCTGTAGGTAAGTAACTTGTTCTTCATTGCGACAGGTGAGATAACAGAATGAGATAGGGAATGGTGTTGAATGCTACTGAGAGACGAAAGAGAATTAAGGCGGCCATCCACCTTGACTGATCATAAATCGGAGCTCATCTAAAACCACTTCAAGGGAAGACCACACTTCTCAAGTGGACGAAAGCCAGATTGTACCTGATATAAAAGAGCAATGTTTTCAAGGACGGAGAACAGCTGGCAGTAAAATCGTTGTCAAATAATTTATTTGGAAATTTAAGGTGTGTGATAGGACGAAGATCACTCAGAATGAGGTTGAGTGGTCAGCAGTATTCTTATCCATCAATTTAACAGCTGGGAGGGCCTTTTGCCAGTCAGGAGTTACAGAAACATCCAGTAAGAATGGAAGAATTTCAGTGACCATTGATAACAGAAAAGACTGAATTTAGAGGCTATCGTGATCTAGGGGATCCAGTTTTAATGGAGAGGAAAACAGATTTAACTGGTTCAAGAAACTTTGTGGTGAAATCTGCACGTATGCTGCCAGGGCAGCGTCTTCCAGGCTGGTAAATATGGTAAACTGTGAGGGTTAGAAAGCAACGAATGTAAAACAGAGTACCTTAACCTGTTATTCGTAATGTAGGATGTATCTATTGTTCATCAGATTACCACTATGAGAATTGTTTCAGCCATACAGAGATAGCTGATGGAATGCTTTTAGAATAAAAGTAGGGTTTGAAAATCATAAGATCTGGTGGATCATTCAAGCAAGAATGTTACACCTGTGAACACTTTTTACGTTTTCATTATATTTGTTCTCATTTTATTCCTCAGTGGGCATTTGTCCTAGAAAGTGTTAAATTGTTTATCTTCAACTTTGCTTTGTATAAATCATAACAAAGTAGATTACAACTGATTAAAAAAAGTGTGTTCTATTTGTTTATTGCTATTATTATAATTTCTTTGATATCGATTATCACAAAAAGTTGAAAACAGACGTCACTATAAACGTTGTATAAGCACTAAGAAGCATTCTAAAATTACAAAAATATTTACAAAAGCCGATCGACTTTGGCAAAATACCATAATTTTCATTTTCAGTTCTTTCTTGCGAATACAGTTCTTGTAGCAGAGAATTCTAGGTACTAATATATTCTTTTGATTTAATCATTGTAGTCACCATAAACGTAAACAGTAAAATGAATTACAGGATAACTATTAAAACATTATTTTTTATTTCACTGTTCTTATTTGCTGTTTATTAGTTTTAGAGAGCCGAAGTACAACTGTATTTATTCCTGGGAAGAAATACGGAGAAGAAATGGATCAGCAACTTTCTTTTCCAGTTGAATGCAGTTTCTGGTCTTTTGTCGATATGGGTCCCTCCACGAGAAGGCATTTATATAAGGATATCGATATAATTGGTAAAATGGTACAAAAAGTGTAATACTTGTGCAGTACTTTTTTTGCATTATGTTGGTTGTACCATTATGACCTCCCGGAAGGAGTCTACCCTTCTTTGAGGGTCTGGCTAACAACTTCATGAGCTTTTAAGTCATTTACCTTCCATCTTGGATACAGTGCTTAATTTGTTAAAATGAAAAAAAGGGCAGGAATCCAGAGTTTTGTTCAGAAGTCTGCGGACGTTGCTATTGAAGGTCAGGGTGTTGAATACAAAGGCTGCGTAGTCTTGGTGTTCGCCTCTTTAATCTACCACGAGATACTCCCTGCACCTTTTTCTCGCTCTTGCAGGTTCTTTTTCATCCCTGCTTTCTCCTTTTGTCACTGTTTTTTTCCATCTTTTGCTTCCCCCCTCTTTTCCATTTTTGTTTTTTCCCTCTCTTGCTCTGGATCAAAGATTGTTCAGGAAAAACAAGTGCCAAACCCTGAAAATGAGTGCCTGTGGGCCCCACCTGCAACCACAAGCTCAAATTAAGCACTGCCTGCTGTTGGAATTAAGATTTCCACAAATTATACTGTTTATGCACATTATGAGTTTAATGTAAAACATCTTGTGTGATGCAGTTTTAGAGCTTCAGCCACAAGATAAAATCACATCACAAACCAAAAAATATTCACATTTCCTCCAGCAAAATAGTGGTTCTCCAGTATTTTCTCTTTCATAGATTCACATGCTTGAATCATCGAAGTGGGAGTCCCACGGTACCATAATAAAGCAGTATGTATCACTATCATAGGCTATAATGGCAATGAAAAAGTCAGTTTAATAGCCTATTTATGTCCTTTTTAACAAAGGACCAAACTTGAACCATAACCAATCAGGCGACAGAACCCTCTAGAACACTCCCAATAGAGCCCGAGTCCCTCAGATTTTCTACTGCATGTTGTGTCGAGGTAGTCTCCCTGAGCTCTGCTCAGTTTCTTCAGCTATTACTTCTTTTGGATCATCCAAGATTGTATTTCATGTTTCATTTCTCTGACCCTGGCACTAATATGTCAGAGCAGCTGAAAACAAGGTAATGGACTACAAAATATGTCTAACTTTTTCCTCAAAAACTCTCATGTTCATCGAGATGAGGCTATTATTGGGACTACAGAAACTTAAATCTGTCACTTCTGATGGGGACAGTGAGGATTCCTCCACCTCACAGGAGAGGTCAAAGGGGGAGTTCACACCAAGGGTCTCCAGAAGACACGCCGAAAAGCCATAAAAAAGACCTACCATGAGTCTTGATAAGGCACTTCTCACAGAGTGAGAAAATTGGAAAAACTTCCCCAGAGGCAGACCCTGCAACTCCCTCTTTAGCCCTGACACTACATCAGGGAAATCCTCATAGCCTGACAATGAGGCGTCTACGGCAAAGCCGCCGTCAAAATCATCGTTTGCAACAATTATGATGACAACGTCGACGACCACAACCATGCCGACTATGACTGCATCACCAATGCTGGCCTTATCTACGATGGCATCATCTACGATGGCTTCATCTACGAATGGCCTCATCTGTGATTGCCTCATCTACGATGGCCGTATCTACGATGGCATCATCTATGACGCTCATCTACAATGGCCTTATCTATGACGGTCGTCTGTGACTGCCTCATCTACAACGATCTTCTATGAAGGTCGTCTACAGTGGTCGTCGACGACAGCCTCATCTACAAGGGCTTCGACTACAATGGCCTCATCTACGAATGGCCACATCTACGAATGGCCTCATCTACGATGGCATTGTCTATGACAGTCGTCTTCAACAGCCTCATCTATGGCGGGCGACAACAACGGTCATCGTCATCTATGTTGGCCTCATTCACGATGGTCATTGACGACAGCCTCATTTACAATGGTCGTCTACGATGGTCGTCTAGGACAGCCTCATCTACAATGGCCTCATCTACGAATGGCCTCATCTACCAATAGCCTCATCTACGATTTCCTCATCTACGATGGCATCGTCTATGACGGTCGTCTACGACGGCCTCATCTTCAATGGTCGTCTTCAACTGCCTCTTCTATGACGGTCTTCAATGATGGTCATTGACGACTATGGCCTCGTCTACAATAGTCTTATCTACGATAACCTTGTCTGCGATAACCACGTCTACGACGGCCTCGTCTGCGGCAGCTTCATTGATGACTGCATCCTCTACGACAGCCTCATCTACAACGAAGGCGTCGGCGACGGCAAACATTGTTGATGTCAGCCTAGTCATTTGCGTCCGCCTCGTCGACTACGATCTCGATGACAATACAAACGACGACAAAAGCACCGTAGTCTTTAACAAGAACAAAAAACACATAATCCAGAATAACTTAATGTTAAGAATTAAGGGGACTAATATGAGCATGTCTACAATAGTCAGCAATATATGGAGAGGCAATATGTGGAGCAATTTCACCACTTAACTCTGTCTCCAAATTCAGCGCATGGGTCAGGTCCATGTAGCTCTAGTACTAGACCCACAGGCCATGTTACAGGATTACTACGAACACTTTCCCGAGCCTGCAAGGTCACATCGGGATATTTGAGCATCCTACGATGTTCCTGCCACTCGCAGAATGATCCCAGTGTCAAATATTACCATGCTTCCTGGGAATGACCCGTGCACATCTGGTGATGATAGAAAGCCCACAACTGGTGAATTACCCACCAGATGATTTTTGGAGGTTTCCATACCCTTATGGAACGAGCGGCCAAATGCTTCCAACTTCCAATAGCAAACAAGCAATCGTTTTCTTTTCTTTATGATTTTACATAGAAAGACTGTGAGACCAATTCTGATATATCCGGGAGGAATTACAACCATGGAAAACCCTGTCACTCATAACCCCGCCTAATGAATAGGACACTTTACCCCGCATTTTTTACTCCGCATGCCATTACCCCGCATTTTTTACTCCGCAAAAACCTTTACAACGCAGAGCTTTACAATGCAATCCATTACAACGCATTCCCCATTCCAACGCAATTACTATTCTAACTCCAGGGGGGCGTTACTTTGGGGAATGCGTTGTAACAGTTTTGCGGTGTAAAGCCTTGCGTTGTAAAAGTTGTTGCAGAGTAAAAAATGTGGGGTAATGGCATGCGGAGTAAAGCATGCGGGGTAAAGGATGTTTCCCCCGCCTAACCAGTAAGGAGACGTTCTCAACTATGCCCGGTGCTACTGTACGGGCTGCCAATTCACTGGCAATATGGGGCAGGTATAACCACCAGATGTGGTCAGACATTGCCACATACATAGAACTTCTGCCGGAAGACAGAAAGAGCAGTAACAAAAAAAGATTCTTCTGGGGGACGAAACATCCTCATCACAAAACATAGATTGCGCTATAGATATAGCATCTGAAAGAGACACGTTAGTGACAGATTCCTTACCTTAGAATATCCCCAGGCGTCAGGCTGGATCCGGAAAGTTTTTGCGTAGCAGTACCCTTGCGCGTCGGTAGGCGGCGTCGTGCGGCCCCGCGTCCGTCGTCGGCGTCGTGATCGCCGGGATGACGTCGCGGGCAGTACTTAGGCGCCGCCCCTGCGCGCTGACGTCAGTTCTTCTTTTTCCGCGCCAGCAAGCGCAGATCCGGGAAGAGCAGTGCCCTAGTCATTTTTTGACTAACTTTTTGGTGAATTTTTCACTGTTTCTTCGAATCGACTTCAAGGTGTCGTAGGGATGCCCGGCTTTAAACGTTGCGGCGCCTGTGCTCGGATGATGTCCATCACAGACCCGCATCGGGAGTGTCTCTTCTGCCTCGGCCGAGGCCACGACACGGAGTCGTGTTCCGACTGCCGGGCCCTCAACCCGAAGCTTTGCGAGAGCGGTCTCGAAAGCTCCTCGAGGCCCGGCATTCGGCTCCGCGCCACACCAAGCCCCGGTCGCGTGAGAGGTCGAGGGGTCGGTCGCGGAGTCCTCACCGGTCGTCGGCATCGAAGTCTTCGTCGTCCGGTAAGTCCAAGCACAAAAAGTCCAAAAGCATCGTCGCTCTAGGACTTCGCCTCGCCGGTCTCGCAACTCGGCTGAGGCCCCTCCCGGCACCGTCCCCGCCCCCGCGGCCCCGGACATGCCTGTGGAGTCGCCCCCGCAATACCCGTCCTTCCCGGGTTCGGGGGCGGATCCGGGCCAAATACAGGAATTCCTGTCGGCCATGGCCCGCCTCTTCGGGCCTCAAGGTCCCTCCGGTGCGCCTTCGGGCCCCGCGGGCCCTGATGGGGTAGCCCCGGCGTCGCCGACGGCTCCGGCCCCGGCGTCGCCCGTGCCTCCAGCCTCGATCCCGGCTCCGTCCCCGGCCTCGATCCCGGCTCCGCAACCCCCATCGACGCCGGTCGACCTAACCACGCCTCCGCCGACGCCGATGTCTCCGGTGCCGTTCTCGACGCCGCCTGGGGCTCCGGGCGGCGTCGTCCCCCAGTTCCTTCCGGCTCCGGACATGGACCCGGACCTTGGGTCCCAAATGTCCCTCCTCCTCCTCCTTATTTTGAACCAGAGGAGGACCAGGAGGACTGGGAGGGGTCTGATGACCCTCTGGCACAACAGTGTCAGTACGATGAGGACTGGACAGAGGGTCTAGGGGATGCCAGTGGTCTAGATACTTCCCCTGACACTGGCATGCTGTCTCCTCCCGTGGCTACGGAGGAGGGAGCCAATTTGCAACGGTGTTGCGTGGGGCGGCTGGAGCCTTACATCTCCAACTCCCTACTGTGGCGGTCAAGACTAATCTCTTGACAGAGGTGCTTCAGCCGGCAGCCTCCTCTACGGAGACTGTGCTGCCGTTTAACGATGCCCTCACTGACGTTCTTTTGGGCGCCTGGTCCAAGCCCAACACAGGGGCTCCTGTGGATAGGAACGTGTCCCGACGCTATCGCCCAGCTCCGGGCGACCCCCTATTTCTCTCTGTCCACCCCACTCCTGAGAGCTTGGTTGTCCAAGCCTCCGCTTCCCAAACCGCCTTCCCTACCGCCCCCGGATAGGGAATCCAAACGCCTGGATCAATTTGGGAAGAAGGGTTTTCTTCCTCCAGTGCTGGCTTGCGGTCCATCAACACCGCTTGTCTTTTGGGCCGATATACCCACTCCTTGTGGGATTCGGTGGCGACTGTTTTGCCCCAGTGTTCTGAGGAGGTCCATACACTGCTTTCCGCGCCATTGCGGAAGGAAGGGATGCGGCCAAATACACAATACGATGTGGCCTTGATACCGCCGACTCGCTGGGCAGGTCTATTGCAACGACGGTGGCGCTGCGTCGCCACGCCTGGCTGAGAACCACTGGTTTTTCAGGGGATGTCCAGAATACTCTCATGGACATGCCCTTTGATGGAGTCGGTCTTTTTGGGTCCAAAGCAGACCATGCGTTGGAGCGCTTTGAGGACTCACGGGCTACTGCCAAGTCCCTGGGCCTTTCTGCTACACGCCCTCCGCTAACTTCTGCTTTTCGCCCCTATCGTGGCCACGGAAGGGGCGCCCAGTCACGTCAGCAGCCCAGCCACCGGCCCGTGCAGCAGGCGTCTTCGCGTGGCCGAGGACGTGGATACCGCCGTGGCGGTTCGGGCAACCAGCGTGCGGGTCAGGCCACCACCTCCAACCCGTCCGCGGCCTCCAAGCCCTCCTAGTCCCTCCTTTCAGGTGCACAGCACGCCAGTAGGGGCAGGGTCCGCCATCACCTTCACCACTGGCGTCCCATCACCTCGGACAGGTGGGTCTTGGACATTGTCCGAAGGGGCTACTCCCTCCCCTTCGAGACCACCCCCAGCCATGCCACCTCAATTCCACCGCATGTCAGGGGATCACTTGGTACTTCTGCAGAAGGAAGTCACGGCCCTCTTGGCCAAGAGGGCCATCGAGCATGTTCCGACCCCAGAAGTAGGGCGTGGTTGCTACTCCCACTACTTTCTGGTGCCCAAAAGGACAAGGAGGACATGCGTCCTATCTTGGACCTCCGGAACGTCAATCGCTTCCTCCGGAAGGAGAAGTTCAAGATGCTCACCCTAGCTCAGGTCTTGACTGCCCTCGACCCTGGAGACTGGTTGGTAGCGTTGGACTTGCAGGACGCCTATTTCCACATCCCCGTCCTGCCGGCCCACCGGCGTTACCTTCGGTTCACGGTAGGCCTCGAGCATTTTCAGTTCACCGTGCTCCCCTTTGGCCTTACCAGTGCCCCTCGTGTGTTCACGAAAGTGATGGCGGTGGTCGCAGCTCATCTGCGCCGGGCAGGGGTTTCAGTCTTCCCCTACCTCGACGACTGGCTGCTGAAGGCGGGCTCGTCCCAGGCAGTCGTCTCCCACCTCCAGACTACGGCCGAACTCCTGCACTCGCTGGGGTTCTCCATCAATGTGCCGAAGTCGCATCTGATTCCTTCTCCACAGCTCCTTTTCATCGGAGCAGTTCTGGACACGACGCAGTTTCGGGCCTATCCTCCCGAACGGCGAGTCCGGGATATTCAGGCTATGATTCCGATCTTTCAGCCTTTATCCTGGGTTTCGGTACGGATGACCCTGAGGCTGCTGGGCCTCATGGCCTCCTGCATCCTGCTGGTCAATCATGCCAGATGGCATATGCGGGCTCTGCAGTGGGACCTGAAGTTCCAGTGGGCGCAGCACCAGGGCAACCTGTCCGATCACGTCCAGATCTCGGAGGGGACTGCAAAACAGTTGCAGTGGTGGCTCTCGAACCGGCAATGGGTCATGGGCAGATCCCTCTCCCTTCCCCAGCCAGAGCACACAGTTGTGACGGACGCGTCCCTTCTGGGATGGGGCGGTCACATGGGAGAGGCGGAGATCAGAGGCCTCTGGTCTCCGGCGGAGTCCCGGCTCCATATCAACCTTCTGGAGCTCCGGGCGATCCGACTTGCACTCAAGGCATTCCTTCCCTCTGTCAAAGGGAAGGTAGTGCAGGTGTTCACAGACAACACCACCGCCATGTGGTACTGCAACAAACAAGGCGGGGTGGGGTCTTGGACCCTTTGTCCAGGAGGCTCTGCGCCTCTGGACATGGCTGGAACATCAGGGCATGTTCCTGATGGTTCAACACCTGGCAGGTTCCCTGAACGCCAGGGCGGACGAACTCAGCCGCAGGTGCATGATGGATCACGAATGGCGTCTTCACTCTGAAGTGGCGCAAGGACTCTTTCTACAGTGGGGAGAGCCTTGGTTAGATCTATTCGCCACCGAAGAGAACGCGCAATGTCATCAGTTCTGCGCGTTGGAATTTCCAAGGCGGCACTCGCTTGGCGACGCTTTTCGTCGCGAGTGGAGTTGCGGTCTGTTGTACGCCTTTCCGCCTATACCACTTCTACCCAGAGTGTTGAAGAAGATTCGGCACGACCGGGCCCAAGTCATTCTTGTGGCTCCGGACTGGGCTCGAAGAGTTTGGTATCCCGAGCTACTCAATATGAGCATAGATCCCCCGATCCGTCTGCCTCTTCGGGAGGATCTTCTGTCGCAGCAGCAGGGGACGGTCCTCCACCCGAACCTGTCCAGTCTACACCTGCTTGCGTGGAGATTGAGCGGCGGCAGTTGATTCCTTTCGACTTGCCTCCCGAAGTTTGTGATGTGATTCTGGCAGCCAGGCGTCCCTCCACTAAGGTGGTATACGCCTGCAGGTGGAACAAATTTGTGGCATGGTGCACAGCAAAGGCTGTGAATCCCCTTTCTGCCCCTCTTTCTGAGGTCCTTCTGTTCCTTCTCTCTCTGGCCCAACAGGGTTCTGCCCTGGGTACCATCAAGGGTTATCTTTGTGCTATCTCGGCCTTCCTCAGGCTCCCTGATCAGCCCTCCCTTTTCAAGTCCCCTGTTGTTAACAGGTTCTTAAAGAGCATTACTCACCTCTTCCCTCCTGTTCCGTTTGTGATGCCTCAGTGGGACTTGAACTTGGTTCTTACCTTTTTAATGTGCGCTCCCTTTGAGCCTCTACATAACTGTCCTCTTCGTCTTCTGACTCTGAAGACAGCCTTTCTGGTGGCCATCACCTCCGCTCGGCGGGTGAGTGAGCTCCAGGCTCTATCTTGCAAACCTCCCTTTCTGTCTGTTCATCCAGACAAGGTTGTTCTTCGGACGCGTCCGTCCTTCTTGCCAAAGGTGGTTACTGCTTTCCACATTGGGCAGACCATCACTTTGCCCACCTTCTTTCCGCCTCCGCATCCTTCCAGAGAGGAAGAGAGGCTCCACCGTCTGGACCCAAAACGTGCGCTCTCCTTCTATATCGACCGCACAAAACACTTCCGGGTGGATGACCAGCTCTTTGTTGGCTACGTGGGCGCCAAAAAGGTCGGGCGGTGCACAAGAGGACCATCTCCCGCTGGGTTACCTTGTGCATCAAGACCTGCTATTCTTTGGCTAAGAAGGAGCCTCCTGTTGGGCTGCGTGCCCATTCCACCAGGGCAACGGCTGCTACCACGGCCTTGGGCCGCGGTGTTCCGCTGCCGGTTATCTGTCAGGCAGCTACGTGGGCCTCGCTGCACACGTTTACAAAGCATTACTGCCTTGACAGTCAGGTCCGGAGGGACGGCTTCTTTGGCCGTTCTGTCCTCCAGGACTTCCTTGTCTGATCTTTGTTCGCAGACCCACCACCGGGGTTGGTATTGCTGGGGTATCTATTCTAAGGTAAGGAATCTGTCACTAACGTGTCTCTTTCAGATGCACAAGTTACTAACTTGTGTAACGATATATCTGTAAGAGACAGTAGTTAGTGACAGATTCCTTACCGCCCACCCATCCTCCCGTTCTGCGAACTGATTTCTAGGGTTAAGGACATCCCTTTCAGGGCCCTAGTATTTTTCCGACACCTATGTCAGCTTCTTGCATGGCTCTGCGTTCCTGGCGCGGAAAGTCGTGTACAGAACTGACGTCAGCGCGCAGGGCGGCGCCTAAGTACTGCCCGCGACGTCATCCCGGCGATCACGGCGCCGACGACGGACGCGGAGCCGCACGACGCCGCCTACCGACGCGCAAGGGTACTGCTACGCAAAACCTTTCCGGATCCAGCCTGACGCCTGGGGATATTCTAAGGTAAGGAATCTGTCACTAACTACTGTCTCTTACAGATATATCGTTACACAAGTTAGTAACTTGTGCTTCAATATGGTTTCCCACAGCTTGCAGGGTCAGTGGTCCTTAGACACTAAGGTTGGTGCAAGGCCACAACATTTAGAACATGAGGTGCGAATATATCTAATATTTTTACCTTAACATGGCGATGCTCTGTTTGGCAAGCACGTCGACAACGCCTTGCAAGCAGTCAAGGCTGACTGACACAGCAAGATCTTTTGTACATTACAATTTCGAAAGAAGCACCCTTTAGAGGGGCCCGTGAAAGAGACACTTATCCGTATAAAGGAGGATACCAGAGGTATCAGACTTATCAACCCTCTCAATAGCCCTTAGGCTATCTTACCTAGAATGACAATGTTCTTGTGCTGCTTACGCCATCCTGTGGGAGAAACAATTCCAAAACATTTGTCAGCTATGGCGGAAAATAGTATCGGACAAATAAGTCCTGGAGCTCATCACATATGGTCAGATGTTAGAGTTCACCCAGGTTCCGCTCACCACTCCACCAAAACGAGGGTGCCCACACCATCTCCATCTGCTTCGGAAGGGAGTGCTAGCTACGCTAGCCAAAGGTTGCGTAGAGAAAGGCCCATATTCTCAGCAAAGAACGGGGTTCTAATCTTGATTTTTTCCTCATAGACACGAAAACAGAGGAGTGGCGATCGGTCATAGACCTCCGGAATTTAAACAAGTATTTCCAAAACCAATACTTTTACTTGGTCACCCTCTCCGACACCACATGACAGCTCTGAATTTACAGGATTCATACTTCTCCATTCCCACCCAAGCATCTAAATTCTCCCATTTGGCTTCAGATCAGCTTCCTGTATTTTTACTTACTGCCTAGCCCTGTGGCAGCTTTTTTAAGGAAGGACAGTCATCAGGTATTCTTCTACTTCGACAACTGGTTGAGAAAAGTTCCAACTGCATTTCAAGCGTCTAAGGCCACAGAGGCTTGCCTAAAGTTGTTTCCCAAACTAAGTCTCCTTGTGAATTAGCATAGATCATCAACTCCTCCATGCAAGAAGATACTGTTCCTGGGCCGCAAAACAGATACTGTCCAATACAAAGAATTTCTATCCCAAGACAAGCAACAAAGGCTCTGGGAACTGGCCCTCGAACTAAAAATAAATAAATTCTGTGTGTGTTTAATTAGCTTTTGGGCATCATGTCCTCAGCGATCAATATGATCCCTCTTGCACGCCTGAAAATTAGAACCTTACAGGAACAGCTACAAAAACAATAGATTTAAACAAAAGAATCGTTCAAGGGCCTGGTGAACTTTACACAGGTATGATGGAAGCTCTTGCCTGGTGGTCCCAGACCTGCCACCTGTCATAGGACCTCATGTTCTTACCTTAAATACTTCACTTCATAATGACTACGGATGCCTCCCTGGACGGCTGGGGCATTTATCTGCAGAACCTGCAAATTCAAGGAAAGTGTCCTCCACTCCAGGAGAGCATACATATCAATTGTCTGGAGCTCAAACCATCTTACTGAGTCTCCAAGCATTCCTGCCAATGATAGCATAGTCTTCGCTGTTAGTTTGCACGGACAATACCACCAGCATGCAATAAAACAGCCTCCATGAGTGGGAGTTTGATCAGTTGGTGCTAAATAGGATTTTCTGATTCTGGGGCAAACCGGCTCTAGAGCTTAGCAGCAAACGAAACCCTTAAATGCCAATTCAAGGCAAGTTGGCATCCACATCCAGGATCGTGGGGGGGATGCCTTTTGACAGATGGTGCGGGATCTATGCTTACCTTTTTCCCTCGATACCTTTCATACCAAAGTTTTCCCTCGATACCTTTCATACCAAAGGTTCTCAGCAAAAGGAAAGTGGAGCGGTGTCGTCTCATCTTGATGGCCCCCAGGTGACCCATGCAGCTTTGGTTCACAGAGTTTGTCCTGTTATCAGAATACAACCACATTCACCTTCCAACATCCTGTAAACCTTTGATGATGAACTAAGGCCAGGTCCTTCATCCTGGCCCATCTTCTCTCCTCTTACGCGCACAGCTCCTAAATTCTACGAATTCAAAGATCTCAACGTTCTTCAGGACTGCAGGTGTATTCTCTCCTAGTCAAGGTGGAAACCATGATAAAGACATGTAAACCGTAATGTAAACGTTTATGCCTATGGCGCCAGAAATACAACCTACATCCTCTAATAGCATATTCTAGCATATAACTACCCTATCTCTTCTCGCTAGCTCAGTTACAGTTGGTACATGCGTCTGTTAAGATACGGCTTGCAGCAATATCAAAATATATATATGCTCAGCACATTTTCTCTTTTTCTGCTCTTGCAGAATCATCAAACAGTTCATGAAATAATTATTCCGAGTTTTTTCCTACAGTAAGGGCTCCTTCCGTGGACTGGCACCTGAACATAGTTCTATCTCAACTCATGAAGAGTTCATTCAAATCCATTTGCAGAGCACACCTAATATTTCTCAAATGGAAGGTCGCCTTGTTACTAGCGTTCACTCCAACCAGGAGGGTAAAGGAGATACAGGCTTTCTCAACTCGAGAACCTTCTTGCGCCTCAGAGGCAATTTAGTACTTTTCAGAACCAATTCAAAGATTTATTCCCAAGGTTCCTTCGGATTTTGCCTCAATGAACCTATAATATTTCGGACTTTCTTCCAGAAACCAACATCACCAGCTGAGAAATCTATTCATACTATAGGTATCAAATGATATCTAAAATTCTACTGATATCGCGCTAAACAACTCATGAGAACTGACCAACTGTTGGACTCACATGGACACACTCGTAAGGGTGCTCCAGTCCCAATGGCAACCACCGCTCTATGAATTTCAGCTGCAGCCCAGTTCTGCCACTCAAAGGCTGGCAAGCCCCTCAAAGCGAAAACCAGGGTGCACTTAACTAGGGCAGTTTTCACCTCAACTACTTTGTTTGCGGAAGTGCCTCTGGAGAAGATATGCTGTGCTGTAACTTGGAAGAGTGCATATAACTCATGCAGCATTATTACCCTGAATCGGCACATTGCAGTGATGCAGCGGTTGTACAGGTTTTACTACACCACTTATTTCAATAAGGGGAGCCTCTTTTAGTTCCATGTGTTTGCTTATGTATTTATGCAAATGTTAATGTATGATATATATATATTAATGTATTAAATTGCATTTGAATATGTTATGTATATATTTTCTACCCACCATCCGCTATTTGCGTTACAACTATAAGATATACAAATACAGTAACTGCTTGCTATTCTGATTCAAGCATGTGAATCTCTAAAAGATCCAATACTGGAGAAGAAAATAAGTTCCTTACCTGTAACTGCAGTTCCCCAGTATTGGTATCTTTCATAGATTCACATACGACCCACCCTCCTCCACGGAGAGGCTCCCCTTATAGCTCGGGATTATTTATTCCCACTTGTGCTTGAAAATCTGAGGGACTCGGCCTCTGTTGGCAGTGTTCTTGAGGGTGCTGTTGCCTGATTGGTTATAGTTCAAGTTTGGTCCTTTTTTAAAAAGACATGGATAGGCTATGAAACTGACTTTTTCATTGTCAGTATAGCCTATGATAGTGATACATACTGCTTTATTATGGTACTGTGGGACTCCCACTCCAACAACGGGGAATAATTCAAGCATGTAAATCTATGAAAGATACCTATACTGGAGAACTGCAGTTACAGGTAAGTAACTTATTTTCTTACAAATGACAGATACAAATATGCAAAAGGAGGCTTTAATTACGTTAATGTGCATTATGCCTGGTTTTTATCTGAATTTTTTTTTTTTTACCGGGAGACAGAACACCTTAGAAAATTTATTTCTACTATTGGGCTTTCCTTTCCTGTATAGCAAGTGCTCTAAATAAACGCCAGTGTGCTTCCTTTAGTTGTGATATTAAGCAGTGATCGAATTCTTGTTAGGGGTTGGTTCCTGGTGCTTCAAGTCTGCATTAGAGTTAGAAATTCGGTTGTTGGTTGACTAAGGTATGAGCCCTAGTCAAATAGCTACCACAATCCTAGTCAGGGTAAGAAGCAGGCAAACCATAAATTAACCTGTGCTCACCCTCCGTAGCGTGGCACAGAGCAGTCAGGCTTAACTTTAGAGGCAATGTGTAAAGTATTTGTGCAACATTTTAAACAGTAAGACAGTGAAAACACCACTCAAAAAGATGCCACACCAGGTTAGAAAAATGGAGCTTCATTTAATAAATAAAACAAGACCGGAGCGACAGAAATCCAATAAGAACTCGAGATATTGAATTTCAAGGTTTTTAGGTAAGAATAGCACTAAGAAGCAAAAAGTGCTTTTTGGGATATCCGGTCGTGCCGGACCAGGACAAAGTCAAAAGTTCAGGCCAACCGCGATGGAGCATGGGCCGGCTACAAGGACTCAGTTGGGACCGCTGAACCAAAGTACCTTAATCCTGATTGCAGAGTGCTTGCGTCAAAGATGCGCCAAGGCGATGCGTCAGTACCGAAGTATGACGGGGCTGTAGTGCGAGGTCCTGATGCGTCCATGTCGAGGATTCTGTTGACTGGGCTTGTGATGCAAAGTCTGGTGTCGAGGATGTGAGGCGCAGCAGGGGTGATGCATCGATTCAGATGAGCAGTAAAGCTGCAATGCAGGGATCTGGGATGCGAGGAGCTTACGCCAAAGGCGATGCGTCGGTCCCAAATGCGGGAGGTTGCAGCGATGCAAGTCTTATATGACAGGTCCGATCCACGCAACAGTGGCAGTGCATCAGTTCTGCTTGAAGATGCACCGCTCAGCCGAGGAGATGCGTCGGTCCTGCTTTGGGATGCGTCTCTCAGCACAGGATGCGTCGGTTCAGCTGGAGATACACCTTAGGCCCAATTCCAAGGGTCCAGGACTGGGGTGGCACAACTTGTCAGGGCAGACTCATAGATGGCAGAGTCTAGGTGCAGATGCAGGCTGGTTGAATGTCTTTTATGTTCCTGAGTCTTCAGATCAGGACAAGCCATCTAGCCCTAGGAGTCACTCTGGGTTTAAGTGGTTCAGGTCCAGTCCTTCTCATCCAGGCAGGAGGGCAGCAGGTCAGCACAGCAAAGCAAGAGTCCAACAAAGCAGTAATCCAGCAGAGTGGCAGTCCCTTCAGTAGCACAGCAGCCCCTCTTCCTGGCAGAGTCTTCACAGGTCCGGAAGTGTACTGAAGTCGTGGTGTCAGATGTAGGCCTGGGCGGAGTTTGCATAGTTTGCGCAACTACGCGCTACGCGAATTGCACGTAGCACAGTGCAAAAACGCGTAGCGTAGCATAGCGGCCATTTTTTGCTTGCGGTCCTCAACGTCAAGTTGGCGACCGCGAGCGAGCAAAATGACATCCCGGCGAGACTTTTTCCTCGTTTGCGATCAGCAACATCAAGTTGCCGATCGCGAGCGTGGAAAATAAACCTCCCGGCGAGATTCTCAACGCGGGGAGGTCAGGTTTCTCATTGCAAGTGGTCGCCTATGCTCGCGACCGCTCGCGATGAGAAACTACCAGTCCGCGTTGAGAAAACTGCTGCTTGAGTACAAATCTACTCGAGCGGCAGAAAACGACCGCTTGCACTGTGCAAGATGCCGTTTGCAATGATTGCACAGTGCGGACAAGCATCCGGCACTGTGCAATCATTGCGAACAGCATTTCCTACCGCACTACGCAGTTCGCGTAGTGCTACACGTAGCTCGCGTAGTGCGAAGTGCACTTCGCGTAGCTACGCGTAGCGCTACTACGCAAACTACGCCCAGGGTTAGTCAGATGTCCAACACTTATACCCAGTTGCGCCTTTGAAGTGGGGGAGACTTCAAAGACAGGCCTTTGACGTGCACTGAGGTCTTCCCTTCCTGCCCTGGTTTCAGACTCACTACAGGGGGGTATGCAGCCCTTTGTGTGGGGATGGGACACAGCCTATTCAGGTGTAAGTGAGGCTGGGTCCAGCTCCTCCCTCCCATCTTTCCAGGATGGCCTATCAAGTCACACCTAAGCTCTCATTGTGTATGGCTGTCTAGGGGGAATACACAAAGCCCAACTGTCAGCCATCCCAGACATGTGATTAGAGACAGGCAGCAGGCACCAAATGACTAAAGTAAGAACATGCCAATTTTTTTAAAGTGGGATTTTCAGAATTGCAATTTAAAATCCGACTTCATCATAAGTGGTGATTTTAAATTGTGATTCAAAAGACACCAAACTTGAATCACTTATATCTTCCCATTTAGAAGTTACTCATAAAATGTAATAAGGTAATCTCAATATTATCCTATGTGAGATATAAGCCTTGCTGTAATGAAAAACGAATTTGAGAGTTTTCCACTACCATGGCATGTAAAACTTAAACGTACATGCCCTGCCTTTTAAATACATTGCACCCTGCCCTCTGGGGAGGCCAGGGCCTACCTTAGGGGTGGCTTATATGTATAAAAAGGGAAGGTTTGGGCTTGGTAAAAGGTTTATGTTACCAGGTTGACATGGCAGTGTAAACTGCACATGCAGGCTCTGCAATGGCAGGCCTGAGACATGGTTAGAGGGCTACTTAAGTGGGGGGCACAAACAGTGCTGCAGGCCCACTAGTAGCATTTACTTTACAGGCCCTGGGCACATGTAGCACACTTTGCTAGGGACTTACAGGTAAATTAAATATACCAAGTGGGTATGAGCTAATGTTACCATGTTTCGAGGAGAGAGCACATGCACCTTAGCACTGGTTAGCAGTGGTAAAGTGTCCAGGGTTCTAAGGCCAGCTAAAACGAATTCAGCAAAAAGTGAAGGGTAAAGGCAAAATGTTTAGGGGTGACCCTGCAAAAAGTGCCATTTCCAACAATTAGGATGCCCCGAATCCTTTGTTTTACGTAGGGTGTCAAACATATAATGCTTACCAAACGCTAAACATTGTAGTGCAGTAACGCTACAAATACACTTTGTAGCACATTCACACAATAAATATTATGACTGCAAATTGTGAATTGTATTACAAATAAAAATAACTAATAGCTAGCACACGTTGCACTACCCAACTAGTCCACATTTATCACAACTCACTTGAAATATGGGAACACTCTGTAAGTTGGTAAGTGGCAGATAGGCTTTAGCTCTCTCTTCTTTCCACCTGCACCAGACTGTAAACTTGCTCAGGCTTTTCCAGGTACCAGACTTGGTTGAGCTGCGGTTGGGGCAATTAGACAAGCGTGCTTCTCAATGTGAGCTCTTCAATGTTAGGGTTTTCTCCAGCAACATATTAGCCCATGTTTGGGATTTGACTGAAAGAACATCTCACATTCGTAAGATTGATTTTTTTCAGCAGTCTGTTTTCATGTAACAAATTAAATCATTCTACATGATCTTGCTGACATAAAGTGATTTAGCAATCCTACTTAGTGATTATGAGGTAACCTAAGCCATAAAACCTGCCTATATTTTGTATGTATTACCAGCCGCTGTCCGTACAGGTAACTGCGGTGGGGCGGTGGGAGCCGGGTTGGGGGATTTCGAGGGACGATGCCGAGGGAAAATTAATTATTTATTTAATTTTCCCTCCACATCGTCCCTCGAAAACCCCCTTACCCGGCCCCACTGCCCCACCGCTGTTACCTGCACGGCCCGCGGCTGTGTATTACATTGGCCCAGTATTCCAAAAAGCTAACATCTATCAGGCAGTATTGAGGTGTATTATTTCATTACAAATTAGCACTCTGTGGCATTTTTTTTATGAGTCACACATGGCAACGTATCACGCTGACAGGTTTTAATCAGCCCTATATCAATGCCCTAAGCTGCACAGGCACCTTGTAACTATATAGGCCCGATCTAAACTCACTCAATTGTATTTGCACTTTACAATGAGTTGGCTGGCTTCACATTTAGCAAATGCTAGTTTATGCTGTTATTTTGTAACGGCCAATGAGCATAGGAACATGTTACAACTCGTGTGATATTCTATTTTTTTTGTTTTTTCAATTTGCCATCTTAGTTTATATTCTGCACTATACATTTGGGCCTTATCTACAACAAAGTAACGCAGCGCGGTGCCACAAGCCATTTGGCTGCGCTGCGTTACTTTGGAAGCAAAGGGATGCGTCATATCCACAACTATATGACAGATCCCTTCAGCCGCGGTCCGTGCAGGTAACAGCAGTGGGGCTGTGTAAGGGGAGATTTCGTGGGACGATGCCGAAGGAAAATTAATTATTTATTTGATTTTCCCTCTGCATCGTCCCTCGAAATCCCCCTTTACCCGGTCCCACCGCTGTTACCTGCACGGACCGCGGCTGGATCCCTTTGCTCTCCCATGGTGCAAGGGTGCCTGCGTTGCGGGGATGATTGTTTTTGTGCAGGAAAGGACACCTTCCTGCACAAAAACAATCACAAGAGGTGATTTCCTCTTTCTATGCATGCTGCATGGGTTGTATGGTTATCCACCATTCAACCCTCTCTACATTCATATTTTTGGGATTATTTCCAAAAAGGTGAGGGATACCATTTAGTCCTGTGGAACATGATTAATAATTTGGCAAAATAAATAAAATCTTCAGAAACTTATATCAAAATCTGCAGTAATATTTTTACAAATCTGTAGAGGAAATAGAAGACATCTATGGAAAAGACTGTGAAAAATCATATTAATGTTTCTCAGATGAGTGCCAAAAACAATGAGCAAAATTACATCACTCTTGGTTCATTGATTTATTTTCAAAATTCCAAGATTTTTTTAAAAGCAAACTAATTGAAATATGTAGGGCCTCTTTCCTCCTCATTTCCCATTGCCCATCTGCACATGAAATGACATCGCTGGATTGCCCATCATCCATCTGCACAGGAAGTGACATGACTGGATTTCCCATAATCGATCTGCTCAGAGAAATGAATTATTGTTTTCCCGCCCACAGTACCCTGCACTCCTCCTTCTCCCAGGACCTGGCAGCTACAGTGCGGACACGCCTCTGGCATGGCAAAGCCAAGCCAGTCTGTTCCTGGACCATGCCCAGCGCAGGGAAGTCTGGTTCTCCCACTACCCACTTATATCCTGCTGCACTCCTCCATGCTTTTAACCCTGGCCGCCACTCATCACATTGCTGCCACACTGCACCACACAACACAGAAGGAGTGTTCACAGGCGTTCTCATGTACTCTCCCTCACCCCACACCCACCACTCACACACCAACAGCACCGAGCACCTTAATCAGACACACACAAACCAGCCTCACACTCGTACAGATCAAACAACACAATGCACTCGTGTCCATGCTCCTCAACACAAGCTCTCTCACCAAACATGCCACAGAGATATGGGACCTACTGCACGACCATGCTCCGGACCTGCTCTTTCTCATGGAAACACGGAAGCACCTTTATCCGCCTCGAAGACCTTAACTTTCATTTAGAAGACCGTACCGACCCAAACTCTGTGGCCCTCTAGAAAACCTCAGAAAACTTTGCCTCACCCAGCAAATTACTGAACCCACCCACACCGCCGGACACCTGTTGGATCCGATTATCTTCTCAATCAGCAGCATCACAGTTGACAAACCAACTTTGCCCTGGATAGACCATGTCCTCGTCAGTTTCAGCATACCCATCCCGCACCATCTCAAATCTGGGACCATCCGCTGTAACTGGGAAAGCATGTCAGATGAGGAGTGAGCTTCCTGCCCCTCCAAGCACCGTCCCGAGCACACCATTGACTTGCTGAAATCCATCAAAAACCTCAACAGCAAGATCACCGCATGTGCCGACACCCTTGCTCCTCTCAAGCGTAAATCAACGGCAAAGGCCCAACCACAGGCCAGCTGGTACACAGAGCAACTAAGGCTGACGAAACGAAACTGCAAGCAACTGGAGTGCAAATGGAGAAAAAAAAATCGAGACACCGCAGATAAAAACATCTTTAATTCAGCCCTAAGACGACACCACCAGCAGATATGGAACACAAAGCGCACAGCAGATGCTAGTCAGTCAGTCATATTTACTTTATTCGGTTAATAAAAACCCTAAAAGTACACTACAGAAAATCTTATAAATAACATCAATGGAACATATACAAAATTCATTTGGGATAATCTTATACATCATAAAATATCAAAGATAAAATCATCAGTCTTTATATTATGAAAAATGAATTTTTATAAAAAATAGATCTTATGCATAAAAAACATCCCGATAAACGTTCATTTTAAAACAGTTGTAGAAAAGCTAAAAATAAATCATATCCTAATAGCTCTTCTTTTCCTTTCCCTAACCGCCGCAACTAAAAAGCTAGCAATGTTAAAACTTTCACATGTATTATTCAGCATCTGAAAATATACTAACGCAGGCCTTACCTGGATAAAGCCTTTACCCTTCAAAATAGGTACTAAAAGCATTTGCGAATATGAAAATAGTGGTTGCAGAACATAGTAAAGTGCAAAGTGTCTTGGGTAGAGAAATTATCACAGGAGCAAGGGCCCAAGTCTTTTACCTTTCGCCTCCCCTAAGGTTCTGCCAATAGAAGGTGCAGAAGGTTTAACCTGAATCTTGTTAAAAGAAAGAGGTGGTAGGGCTTTGTTATTTCATTGAAGTAGGGTTCTATCGCTGGGACTGTTTTTAGAAGTAGATGGGCTCGAACCATTGGTTTCATTATCTCTCTGGCCTCTCTTTCAGTTTGCATCATGCATAAAAAATGTTTTTTAACCCACAATAGGTCCTTCTTCACCAACTTGTTTGGAGAGTCAAACAAATCGGGGCGCCCTAATTTCTTTGTTAGATTCTTTACATAACCTAGCCAAGGTATACAACTTGCTCTGTCCAGGGTTAGACAATCCCAGGCAATCTCATGATTCAGCTCTAGTTCTGGATTGGTCCAGATCATTATCCATCTCAAGAGCGGGGCCACTCCAATCATATCTGATACAAAACCAATACCTAATTCTTGGTGAATGATATAAGAAGGTGTTGATTGCGGGACTGAGAGCAAATTTTTGAGGAACTTATTCTCCACTATTTGGAGTTCCTCAACCTCCTTGTATCCCCACATTTCAGACCCATAAGTAGGGGTGGCAGTACATTTGGCTCTGTATATGCACAGCAGATGCATCGATGCCACTACTAACAGCAGCAAGGAAATATTCGCCATCATCAAAGATTTTACTATGCCTCCTGCCACCTCCAGCAACATTGCCCCTCACAAGACCTTTGTACACATCTTCTTGAATTCTTCTGTAACAAAATCACCTCCATATAGAGCAACTTTGACTCTCAACTGGAACCCATCACCATCACAACACAACTTTCCATCACAGCAGATGAAGGAACCCTGACCTCATGGCCTGCCATCATTACAGTTGAAATTGCTGCTACAATGAATATCACACACTCGGGAGCTCCATCTTGCCCTCACTACGCATTCATCAAAGGACTTCTACCGATCAGCAAAGCACCAACTCCCATCCTCAATGCCTCCATCGAATCAGCCATATTCTTGGACACATGGAAACATGCCACCGTCGTGCCCCTGCTCAAGAAACCATCTGCTGGCCCAGCCACGCTTTCCTACTACGGACCGATCTCTTTCCTACCATACCCGGCAAAGGTCTTAGAGATACTAATCAACCAATTCCTCATCGACCACCTCAGCAATCACCAGCTCCTTGATGCCAGACAGACCGGGTTGAGGCCCAACCACAGTACAGAAAAGGCACTCACTGGTACCACGGACAACATCCACATGATCCTTGACAGAGGAGATATGGTAGCCCTCATTCTCATGGACCTTTCTGCAGCAGTTGACACGATCTCACACCCCATCCTCAACAGGTGCCTGCACGAGATTGGTATGCCATCCAAGGACCCGCTCTCAGCTGTATCTGCTCCTTCTTAACGGATAGAACATAAGCTGTCAGCCTCACACCTTACTCCTCGGAAGCCCGCAAACTCATCTGCGGACAGTCTCAAAGCTCATCGCTCAGCCCCATTCTCTTCATCACATACATGATCCCTCTGGCCAACGTCAACTGTGCACACAAAATCAACATTCTCTCCTACGCAGATAACACACAGCTCATACTCTCCCTCTTGGACAAGACCCCCAACACAAGAAACTGGTTCTCTGCCTGCAAGACCGAAGTCACTAACTGGATGAAAGCCAGCTGTCTCAAGCTCAACACCGATAAAACATAAGTCGTGATTTTCTGCAAGAACTGATCACTGACAGAATATTGTGTTCCAAAAATATAGTTTACAAAAATATCATGTCCCTATACTTATAATGGTAAATACAAAAATATCGAAAATAAAATATCGTTTAACACTATCATTTAAAAACATGCAAAAATATTGTTTTTTTAAAAATATATATAATTTAAAATAGTAAATCCTTTGTAAACACACACACGTGTGTGTATGTTTTTATATACATACATATAATATAACACTATTATTAAAAATACATATTTTACATTATATTTCATTTTTGGGGTTATATTTTTTATTTACTACTATAAAAAGCATATGTATACATATATATATATATATTCACTGAAAAAACCATAGGTTTCAGGGACGTTCTAGTTAGAAATTAGCATTTAAAAAAACCTTTGAAATTCACTGAAAAAACCATAGGTTTCAGGGACGTTATAGTTAGAAATTAGCATTTAAAAAACCTTAGAAATTCACAGAAAAAACAACAGCTTTCAGGGATGTTATGGTATACTATGTACCAAGGGCATAGGTACCTCAGAGGCCTGCCAGGGGCTGCAGCATGTATTATGCCACCCCTGGAAGGCCATCCAAAATGACACCACAGGTCTGCTACTGCAGCCTGGGTAAGGTGGTGCATGCACCCCTTACTGTGATATAGGTTACCTATATCACTACATACTTACACATATATAAACCTATAAGTCACTCCTATAGCAGGCCTTATCAATCCTGAAGGCAGAGTGCTTGGTTCTTATGTGAGAGGGTGCCACTGCATGAGCAGGGCCCCTCTGCAGTGCCCAGAGTCCATTCTCTGGGGCTGTTTGTAAATGCGGTTAAACCATTTACTCTTAAGTGCATTATATCCTCGCGGTAGAATGCTAACTTTGGAATGACTGCATCAAAACATGTCGTGTTTGGTGTCCAACATCTTGGAATACTACCCCCCCGCCAATCCTGGCGGCGGGGGTAGCATTCCACCCTTCTAGAGGGAGAGACATGTACACACTGGTCTACCCGGTAACTTCTTCCTAAAGCCCTGGCATCACAAAATGGATGCTGCTGCCACAGACACAAGTCTGGCCTCCTGCTGCTGGACGAAACTCCGGCAGGGGAGGCCTGGACAATAGGTTTCCTGTTGCGGGGAGGTGTGACCACCTCCCCAGACAGGATAATGTGTATTGGGGCTGGGCGGGAGCACCCTCTGGGTGCTTTGAAGTCCTGCACTGGGGGCACATTTGGTGTCCCTGTGCTTACCCCAGTTCAAACCGGATCAGGGGCTTCCAGCCCCTGCTTTGGCGCGAACTGGACAAAGGAAAGGGGTGTAGCCACCCCTCTGCCCTGACCCACCCATAGGTGGGGCCACAGAGTAGTCCAACCCCTAAACTTGGTATAAGTATAGGAACCCAGTCCTTAGGACTTTAGATTATCCCTGGACGAAACTCTGAAACAGAATCCTGGACCTTCGACGCTCTACTCACGATTAGAGGACAGAAGAATCTCCCTTGGGGTCAAGGAGTGACTCCCCTGCTTGGCAGGCACCAAAGAAGCATCTGTCCGGTTGGCATTTCTGAAGCTCCCGTCGGACGCCGAAGTCATCGCATCACCAGAGGTGGATTCTCAGACTTCCCCGAGGCTACCCTGAGTCCCCAGCAAAGCTGAGGCCCGTAGCTATCGTGGGTGACGTGAGACCGTGACCCCTGGACACCGAGCACATTTGCAAGTGCATCCTCTTCTGGGTCTCCCACGAAGTCGTGCTTTGGGCTCCGAGTAGCCCTAGCCTCCAGCACCAACTGCACCGAAGATCACTGGCCTCCACTCCACGAGTGTCCTGTGAGCCAGATCCACGTGCGACGTCTCGAGGCTCCTTCGCGGTCGCTAGCCCGTTGGCTAGTAGCCCTTAACGAAGGCCAATCTTTTCTTACTTGGCATCCTGGTTGCTCCAGGCCTGCCCTCACTTACCCTCGCTGGGTGAGTTCCCCAGACCTTGCTGGTCTGCACCATCGCCGATCTACATCTTCATCGAGACTTGCCGTTGCCAAGGCTTGTTGGGTCCAATCCGGTCGCCGACACCTCAGCACTCGACAGACATCGTGTACCAGCCCGAATCCTGCTCCTGGTCGCCGACAACGCCTCCTGGACCTCGTGGCTGAAGAGTCAAGACGACCGTCAACGCACCTGAAGCACTCGACATCGGTGGGCATCTGTCCATCGCCTTCCTGGTCACTGGCTAGTGACCCAGACTCTGTCCCCTCTGCTTTCAGGTTCTTCAGATCTCCGATCCACTCTTGGATCCACCCGGACACTTTCCACTTGGTCGCCAGCAGCACTTTGCAGCAGATCGCCATTCAAATCGACGACGAAACCCGACCCCGAAAGGCACCTATGCACCCGGCTTCCCTGGGTGAGGTAACACGAGTACTCCGGTGCTCCCGTGGGTAGAGACTCTTCAAAGTACTAGTTCTCAAAGGGTTTGCTCCAAGTCCTCCTTTAAGTGTCCCTTTTCTTTAATTTCCTGATCGCGACTTTCTCCATAGAAGTCAACGGCGTATCGCGGTTGTGTATTTACACTGCACGCGTCCCCCGTGGGTCCCCTGTGTCACTACCTTGGGTGGTTCCTTGTGGTCCAAGCACTTCTAGAGGCTCTAGGCCTAGTGTCTAGTTCAGTCGTGGTTCTTATACCACTTTATTGGTATATGGTTTGGTACGCCCCTAGGGCCCAAACGTGTATTTGTGCTATTACTGTGTTTAAATAACTTCTAACTTATGTACTTCGAACTCTAGCCTCATAAAGAGACTAGAGGGGTGTGTTTAGCAATAAATACATATATTTTGAATATATACCTGGTGTGGTGCTCTTTCATTTGGTCACTCAAGAGATTATAGACTGGTAAAACAAGCTGCTTTACATTCCTTCAAGACTTAGCCTGAAGGCTGCTCTCCATAGCTACCATGAGGATAGCTTTCAATAAGGTTGTCTTTAACCTATCTCCAATAAGGGGTTGTTTGGACTGGTGCAAGGTGCCCACTATAATTAGTGGACAGCATATACCAGGCCAACTTCTCACAGTGCTGGGGGTGGTGTGTCAGGGTTTAGGGCAGTACAGTGGTGTTCTGGCAGTGTAGGGTGTCTTGCTGGGCTGGTGTTTCAGGGTTTAGGGCAGTGCAGTGGTGTTCGGGCAGTGTAGGGGGTCTTGCTGGGGCTGGTGTTTCAGGGATTAGGGCAGTGCAGTGGTGTTCGGGCAGTGTAGGGGGTCATGCTGGGGCTGGTGTTTCAGGGTTTAGGGCAGTGCAGTGGTATTCGGGCAGTGTAGGTGGTCGTGCTGGGGCTGGTGTTTCAGGGTTTAGGGCAGTGCAGTGGTGTTCGGGCAGTGTAGGGGGTCGTGCTGGGGGTAGTGTTTTAGGGTTTAGGGCAGTGCAGTGGTGTTCGGGCAGTGTCGGGGGTCGTGCTGGGGGTGGTGTTTCAGGGTTTAGGGCAGTGCAGTGGTGTTCGGGCAGTGTAGGGGGTCATGCAGGGGGTGGTATTTCAGGGTTTAGGGCAGTGCAGTGGTGTTCGGGCAGTGTAGGGGGTCGTGCAGGGTGTGGTGTTTCAGGGTTTAGGGCAGGGCAGTGGTGTTCGGCCAGTGTAGGGGTCTTGCTGGGGGTGGTGTTTCAGGGTTTAGTGCAGTGGTGTTCGGGCAGTGTAGGGGGTCGTGCCGGGGCTGGTGTTTCAGGGTTTAGGGCAGTGCAGTGGTGTTCGGGCAGTGTAGGCGGTCGTGCTGGGGCTGGTGTTTCAGGGTTTAGGGCAGTGCAGTGGTGTTTGGGCAGTGTAGGGGGTCGTGCTGGGGCTGGTGTTTCAGGGTTTAGGGCAGTGCAGTGGTGTTCGGGCAGTGTAGGGGGTCATGCTGGGGGTGGTGTTTCAGGGTTTAGGGCAGTGCAGTGGTGTTCGGGCAGTGTAGGGGGTCTTGCTGGGGCTGGTGTTTCAGGGTTTAGGGCAGTGCAGTGGTGTTCTGGCAGTGTAGGGGTCGTGCGGGTGGTGGTGTTTCATTGTTTAGGGCAGTGCAGTGGTGTTCGGGCAGTGTAGGGGGTCTTGCTGGGGGTGGTGTTTCAGGGTTTAGGGCAGTGCAGTGGTGTTCAGGCAGTGTAGGGGGTCTTGCTGGGGCTGGTGTTTCAGGGTTTAGGGCAGTGAGGTGGTGTTCAGGCAGTGTAGGGAGTCGTGCTGGGGCTGGTGTTTCAGGGTTTAGGGCAGTGCAGTGGTGTTCGGGCAGTGTAGGGGGTCTTGCTGGGGCTGGTCTTTCAGGGTTTAGGGCAGTGCAGTGGTGTTCGGGCAGTGTAGGGGGTCTTGCTGGGGCTAGTGTTTCAGGGTTTAGGGCAGTGCAGTGGAGTTCGGGCAGTGTAGGGGGTCGTGCAGGGGCTGGTGTTTCAGGGTTTAGGGCAGTGCAGTGGTGTTATGGCAGTGTAGGGGGTCGTGCAGGGGGTGGTGTTTCAGGGTTTAGGGCAGTGCAGTGGTGTTCGGGCAGTGTAGGGGTCGTGCCTGGGCTGGTGTTTCAGGGTTTAGGGCAGTGCAGTGGTGTTCGGGCAGTGTAGGGGGTCGTGCTGGGGCTGGTGTTTCAGGATTTAGGGCAGTGCAGTGGTGTTCGGGCAGTGTAGGGGTCGTGCAGGGGCTGGTGTTTCAGGGTTTAGGGCAGTGCAGTAGTGTTCGGGCAGTGTAGGGGGTCGTGCTGGGGCTGGTGTTTCAGGGTTTAGGGCAGTGCAGTGGTGTTCGGGCAGTGTAGGGGGTCGTGCTGGGGCTGGTGTTTCAGCGTTTAGGGCAGTGCAGTGGTGTTCGGGCAGTGTAGGGGGTCGTGCTGGGGCTGGTGTTTCAGGGTTTAGGGCAGTGCAGTGGTGTTCGGGCAGTGTAGGGGGTCGTGCTGGGGCTGGTGTTTCAGGGTTTAGGGCAGTGCAGTGGTGTTCGGGCAGTGTAGGGGTTGTGCTGGGGGTGGTGTTTCAGGGTTTAGGCAGTGCAGTGGTGTTCGGGCATTGTAGGGGGTCTTGCTGGGGGTGGTGTTCAGGATTTAGGGCAGTGGTGTTCAGGCAGTGTAGGGGTCTTGCTGGGGGTGATGTTTCAGGGTTTACGGCAGTGCAGTGGTGTTCGGGCAGTGTAGGGGGTCGTGCTGGGGGTGGTGTTTCAGGGTTTAGGGCAGTGCAGTGGTGTTCGGGCAGTGTAGGGGGTTGTGCAGGGGGGTGGTGTTTTTAGGGTTTAGGGCAGTGCATGGTGTTCGGGCAGTGTAGGGGGTCGTGCTGGGGGTGGTGTTCCAGGGTTTAGGGCAGTGGTGTTCGGGAAGTGTAAGGGGGACGTGCTGGGGGTGTTGTTTCAGGGTTTAGTGCAGTGGTGTTCGGGCAGTGTAGGGGGTGGTGTTTCAGGGTTTAGTGCAGTGCAGTGGTGTTCGGGCAGTGTAGGGGGTCGTGCTGGGGGTGGTGTTTCAGGGTTTAGGGCAGTGCAGTGGTGTTCGGGCAGTGTAGGGGGCCGTGCTGGGGCTGGTGTTTCAGGGTTTAGGGCAGTGCAGTGGTGTTCGGGCAGTGTAGGGGGTCGTGCTGGGGCTGGTGTTTCAGGGTTTTGGGCAGTGCAGTGGTGTTCGGGCAGTGTAGGGGGATGTGCTGGTGGTGGTGTTTCAGGGTTTAGGGCAGAGCAGTGGTGTTCGGGCAGTGTAGGGGGTCGTGCTGGGGGTAGTGTTTTAGGGTTTAGGGCAGAGCAGTGGTGTTCGGGCAGAGTAGGGGGTTGTGCTGGGGGTGGTGTTTAGGGTTTAGGGCAGTGCAGTGGTGTTCGGGCAGTGTAGGGGGTCGTGCTGGGGCTGGTGTTTTAGGGTTTAGGGCAGTGCAGTGGTGTTCGGGCAGTGTAGGGGGTTGTGCTGGGGCTGGTGTTTCAGGGTTTAGGGCAGTGCAGTGGTGTTCGGGCAGTGTAGGGGGTCGTGCTGGGGCTGGTGTTTCAGGGTTTAGGGCAGTGCAGTGGTGTTCGGGCAGTGTAGGGGGTCGTGCTGGGGCTAGTGTTTCAGGGTTTAGGGCAGTGCAGTGGTGTTCGGGCAGTGTAGGGGGTCGTGCTGGGGCTAGTGTTTTAGGGTTTTGGGCAGAGCAGTGGTGTTTGGGCAGTGTAGGGGGTCGTGCTGGGGGTGGTGTTTCAGGGTTTAGGGCAGTGCAGTGGTGTCCGGGCAGTGTAGGGGGTCTTGCTGGGGGTGGTGTTTCAGGGTTTAGGGCAGTGGTGTTCAGGCAGTGTAGGGGGTCTTGCTGGGGGTGATATTTCAGTGTTTAGGGCAGTGCAGTGGTGTTCGGGCAGTGTAGGGGGTCTTGCTGGGGGTAGTGTTTTAGGGTTTAGGGCAGAGCAGTGGTGTTCGGGCATAGTAGGGAGTTGTGCTGGGGGTGGTGTTTAGGGTTTAGGGCAGTGCAGTGGTGTTCGGGCAGTGTAGGGGCTCGTGCTGGGGGTGGGGTTTCAGGGTTTAGGGCAGTGTAGTGGTGTTCGGGCAGTGTAGGGGGTTGTGCAGGGGGTGGTGTTTCAGGGTTTAGGGCAGTACAGTGGTGTTCGGGCAGTGTAGGGGGTCTTGCTGGGGGTGGTGTTTCAGGGTTTAGTGCAGTGGTGTTTGGGCAGTGTAGGGGGTCTTGCTGGGGCTGGTGTTTCAGGGTTTAGGGCAGTGCAGTGGTGTTCGGGCAGTGTAGGGGGTCGTGCTGGGGCTGGTGTTTCAGGGTTTAGGGCAGTGCAGTGGTGTTCGGGCAGTGTAGGGGGTCTTGCTGGGGGTAGTGTTTCAGGGTTTAGGGCAGTTCAGTGGTGTTCGGGCAGTGTAGGGGGTCGTGCTGGGGGTGGTGTTTCAGGGTTTAGGGCAGTGCAGTGGTGTTCGGGCAGTGTAGGGGGTCGTGCAGGGGGTGGTGTTTCAGGGTTTAGGGCAGTGCAGTGGTGTTCGGGCAGTGTAGGGGGTCGTGCTGGGGCTGGTGTTTCAGGGTTTTGGTCAGAGCAGTGGTATTCGGGTAGTGTAGGGGGTCGTGCTGGGGGTGGTGTTTCAGGGTTTAGGGCAGTGCAGTGGTGTTCGGGCAGTGTAGGGGGTCGTGCAGGGGGTGGTGTTTCAGGGTTTAGGGCAGTGCAGTGGTGTTCGGGCAGTGTAGGGGTCGTGCTGGGGCTGGTGTTTCAGGGTTTAGGGCAGTGCAGTGGTGTTCGGGCAGTGTAGGGGGTCGTGCTGGGGCTGGTGTTTCAGGATTTAGGGCAGTGCAGTGGTGTTCGGGCAGTGTAGGGGTCGTGCAGGGGCTGGTGTTTCAGGGTTTAGGGCAGTGCAGTGGTGTTCGGGCAGTGTAGGGGGTCGTGCTGGGGCTGGTGTTTCAGGGTTTAGGGCAGTGCAGTGGTGTTCGGGCAGTGTAGGGGGTCGTGCTGGGGCTGGTGTTTCAGGGTTTAGGGCAGTGCAGTGGTGTTCGGGCAGTGTAGGGGGTCGTGCTGGGGCTGGTGTTTCAGGGTTTAGGGCAGTGCAGTGGTGTTCGGGCAGTGTAGGGGGTTGTGCTGGGGGTGGTGTTTCAGGGTTTAGGCAGTGCAGTGGTGTTCGGGCATTGTAGGGGGTCTTGCTGGGGGTGGTGTTCAGGATTTAGGGCAGTGGTGTTCAGGCAGTGTAGGGGTCTTGCTGGGGGTGATGTTTCAGGGTTTACGGCAGTGCAGTGGTGTTCGGGCAGTGTAGGGGGTCGTGCTGGGGGTAGTGTTTCAGGGTTTAGGGCAGTGCAGTGGTGTTCGGGCAGTGTAGGGGGTCGTGCAGGGGGGTGGTGTTTTTAGGGTTTAGGGCAGTGCATGGTGTTCGGGCAGTGGAGGGGGTCGTGCTGGGGGTGGTGTTTCAGGGTTTAGGGCAGTGGTGTTCGGGCAGTGTAGGGGGACGTGCTGGGGGTGTTGTTTCAGTGTTTAGGGCAGTGCAGTGGTGTTCGGGCAGTGTAGGGGGTCATGCAGGGGGTGGTGTTTCAGGGTTTAGTGCAGTGCAGTGGTGTTCGGGCAGTGTAGGGGGTCGTGCTGGGGGTGGTGTTTCAGGGTTTAGGGCAGTGCAGTGGTGTTCGGGCAGTGTAGTGGGCCGTGCTGGGGCTGGTGTTTCAGGGTTTAGGGCAGTGCAGTGGTGTACGGGCAGTGTAGGGGGTCGTGCTGGGGCTGGTGTTTCAGGGTTTTGGGCAGTGCAGTGGTGTTCGGGCAGTGTAGGGGGATGTGCTGGTGGTGGTGTTTCAGGGTTTAGGGCAGAGCAGTGGTGTTCGGGCAGTGTAGGGGGTCGTGCTGGGGGTAGTGTTTTAGGGTTTAGGGCAGAGCAGTGGTGTTCGGGCAGAGTAGGGGGTTGTGCTGGGGATGGTGTTTAGGGTTTAGGGCAGTGCAGTGGTGTTCGGGCAGTGTAGGGGGTCGTGCTGGGGCTGGTGTTTCAGGGTTTAGGGCAGTGCAGTGGTGTTTGGGCAGTGTAGGGGGTCGTGCTGGGGCTGGTGTTTCAGGGTTTTGGGCAGAGCAGTGGTGTTTGGGCAGTGTAGGGGGTCGTGCTGGGGCTGGTGTTTCAGGGTTTTGGGCAGAGCAGTGGTGTTCGGGCAGTGTAGGGGGTCGTGCTGGGGGTGGTGTTTCATTGTTTAGGGCAGTGCAGTGGTGTTCGGGCAGTGTAGGGGGTCTTGATGGGGGTGGTGTTTCAGGGTTTAGGGCAGTGGTGTTCGGGCAGTGTAGGGGGTCTTCCTGGGGGTGATGTTTCAGGGTTTAGGGCAGTGCAGTGGTGTTCGGGCAGTGTAGGGGGTCTTGCTGGGGGTAGTGTTTCAGGGTTTAGGGCAGTGCAGTGGTGTTCGGGCAGTGTAGGGGGTCGTGATGGGGGTGGTGTTTCAGGGTTTAGGGCAGTGCAGTGGTGTTCGGGCAGTGTAGGGGGTCGTGCAGGGGGTGGTGTTTCAGGGTTTAGGGCAGTGCAGTGGTGTTCGGGCAGTGAAGGGGGTCGTGCTTGGGGTGGTGTTTCAGGGTTTAGGGCAGTGCAGTGGTGTTCGGGCAGTGTAGGGGGTCATGCAGGGGGTGGTGTTTCAGGGTTTAGGGCAGTGCAGTGGTGTTCGGGCAGTGTAGGGGGTCGTGCTGGGGCTGGTGTTTCAGGGTTTTGGGCAGTGCAGTGGTGTTCGGGCAGTGTCGGGGGTCGTGCTGGGGCTGGTGTTTCAGGGTTTAGGGCAGTGCAGTGGTGTTCGGGCAGTGTAGGGGGTCGTGCTGGGGCTGGTGTTTCAGGGTTTAGGGCAGTGCAGTGGTGTTCGGGCAGTGTAGGGGGTCATGCTGGGGCTAGTGTTTCAGGGTTTAGGGCAGTGCAGTGGTGGTCGGGCAGTGTAGGGGGTCGTGCTGGGGCTAGTGTTTTAGGGTTTTGGGCAGAGCAGTGGTGTTTGGGCAGTGTAGGGGGTCGTGCTGGGGGTGGTGTTTCAGGGTTTAGGGCAGTGCAGTGGTGTCCGGGCAGTGTAGGGGGTCTTGCTGGGGGTGGTGTTTCAGGGTTTAGGGCAGTGGTGTTCAGGCAGTGTAGGGGGTCTTGCTGGGGGTGATATTTCAGTGTTTAGGGCAGTGCAGTGGTGTTCGGGCAGTGTAGGGGGTCTTGCTGGGGGTAGTGTTTTAGGGTTTAGGGCAGAGCAGTGGTGTTCGGGCATAGTAGGGAGTTGTGCTGGGGGTGGTGTTTAGGGTTTAGGGCAGTGCAGTGGTGTTCGGGCAGTGTAGGGGGTCGTGCTGGGGTGGGGTTTCAGGGTTTAGGGCAGTGTAGTGGTGTTCGGGCAGTGTAGGGGGTCGTGCAGGGGGTGGTGTTTCAGGGTTTAGGGCAGTACAGTGGTGTTCGGGCAGTGTAGGGGGTCTTGCTGGGGGTGGTTTTTCAGGGTTTAGGGCAGTGGTGTTTGGGCAGTGTAGGGGGTCTTGCTGGGGCTGGTGTTTCAGGGTTTAGGGCAGTGCAGTGGTGTTCGGGCAGTGTAGGGGGTCGTGCTGGGGCTGGTGTTTCAGGGTTTAGGGCAGTCCAGTGGTGTTCGGGCAGTGTAGGGGGTCTTGCTGGGGGTAGTGTTTCAGGGTTTAGGGCAGTGCAGTGGTGTTCGGGCAGTGTAGGGGGTCGTGCTGGGGGTGGTGTTTCAGGGTTTAGGGCAGTGCAGTGGTGTTCGGGCAGTGTAGGGGGTCGTGCAGGGGGTGGTGTTTCAGGGTTTAGGGCAGTGCAGTGGTGTTTGGGCAGTGTAGGGGGTCGTGCTGGGGCTGGTGTTTCAGGGTTTTGGTCAGAGCAGTGGTATTCGGGCAGTGTAGGGGGTCGTGCTGGGGGTGGTGTTTCAGGGTTTAGGGCAGTGCAGTGGTGTTCGGGCAGTGTAGGGGGTCATGCTGGGGGTAGTGTTTCAGGGTTTAGGGCAGTGCAGTGGTGTTAGGGCAGTGTAGGGGGTCGTGCTGGGGGTGGTGTTTCAGGGTTTAGGGCAGTGCAGTGGTGTTCAGGCAGTGTAGGGGGTTGTGCTGGGGGTGGTGTTTCAGGGTTTAGGGCAGTGCAGTGGTATTCGGGCAGTGTAGGGGGTCGTGCTCGGGGTGGTGCTTAAGGGTTTAGGGCAGTGCAGTGGTGTTCGGGCAGTGTAGGGGGTCGTGCTGGGGGTAGTGTTTTAGGGTTTAGGGCAGTGCAGTGGTGTTCGGGCAGTGTAGGGGTTGTGCTGGGGTAGTGTTTTAGGGTTTAGGGCAGTGCAGTGGTGTTCGGGCAGTGTAGTGGGTCGTGCTGGGGTAGTGTTTTAGGGTTTAGGGCAGTGCAGTGGTGTTCGTGTAGTGAGCAGCGCATGCGCTGCATTGCTAGGCGAGACCTAAAAAGCATTGCACCAAGATGGCTGCCAACACTTCCTGGATTGAAGTGTTGGCAGCCAATTAGAGCCAAGCTCGTGCTTGTGTAGTTAGGTCCCGCCCAGATATATAAAGATTTTTTTCCTTTAATATCTCGAAACTACTGAACGGATTTACACCATTTAAAAAAAAAGGGCGCTTTCTGAACCAAGCACTACCTTTTTGCCAAATTTGGTGTAATTCCGTTCAGCAGTTTTGGCTGTAACCGTGTCTAAAGTTTCCTATGGGAAATTGATTTTTTGACCTCTATTTTTTGAATTTCTTAGGAACTACTGAACGGATTTACACCATTTAAAAAAAAAGGGCGCTTTCTGAACCAAGGGCTACCTTTTTGCCAAATTTGGTGTAATTCCGTTCAGCAGTTCGGGCTGTAGCTGTGTCTAAAGTTTCCTATGGGAAATAACATGGGGAAGACGTGTTTTGGGACCCCCCTTTTTTCTCGCCCCCCGCTTGACGAATCACCCCCAAACTTTCAGGATAGGAGCTGACCGAAGCGCCCCACTAGTTTTGAAAAATTCGCGAAGATTTGTCATCCGGCGCCAAAGTTATTGGGAAAAGAAAAAACGCTTTTCCTATGGAAACTAGGTCCTAACTATAACTATCTACTGGCGACCGCCAGTAGATAATATACATATTCTTGAGACTTCAATTTTAACCGGGTGTATTGACGATGCCTAATCGAAAACAGACCACCATTGATGCTTGTTCTTATTTACTGTTTGTGTTGCTAAATCGCTGTGACGCGTTTGGGCCGCAGCAGAGGCCTTGCTCACACCAACGCGGCGGCGCCATTAGGAGTGCTTATAAAACCATAGGTCAGCTTAGGCACATAAACAAAATCCTTCATACATTTTTCTTAGTACGTTACATTTTTTCACGACATTCTCTTATGTTTTAAATACATTAATTTAAATTATGATTTACAACGTTTCCATACTGTGAATTTTTGGCAAATGATTAGCATAGTGCTGTGCATATCCATTATTCAGCTACAAAAGCAAAAATGTTGAAACATAAGTAACTACACAAACTCACTTCATGTCTGTGCTGTATTGTTAAATTAATCGTTGCGGTAAAAGACAAAGTGCTATTTATTGCTGCAATGTTACAGTGTTGTTCAAAACTGGGTGAATATGTGAATGATAAAAAGGCTTTTAAACCACTATGTTATTGAGTATTCTAATAGGGATCCCTCTAGACGTTACGCTAACTCTGAGAAGAGTGCATATATCCCATACAGTATTTGGTTCATGCACATGGTGCTTATAAGAAATTGTATAATTTCTTCCATGTTCAAACCGTTAGGGAACTTGGAATCAATCTAGATTTAAGATGTACATACTCTCTAATTTTCTGAGAGCCTTTACCCTGTCACCTCCTCTAATGTCATGAGGTACGGTGTCAATTACGAAAACGTTGTTTGTGATACTTCACTCTGATGAATCTCAGCACAGTGCTGAGCCACTGGGTATGTTAGATCCTTAATTTATATGGCCCGCATATGTTACAGTATGCGCTTATGTAACTGTAATACCGTGCTGCCCACATATCTTAGATTACAGCTACAGGTTAACGCATATACCACAAAATCGCTTTTGCCGTTGTAGTTGCCTCTGAGTGACTGTGGTCTGTGGGAAAAGAGAGTTGAATAGTCCTTCGTGTTGACAACTATTGTGCAGGCTCTGCATCTTGTGCACTTATGGAAACCATTTGTTCCCACTAACCAGCCTGTTGTTCCCCTTGTCTCAGGGCTTAATCTAATCAGATTGTCCCTCATCGATCTGGCTCTTCTATAGGTTATTAAAGGTTTGGTGGGGACTATTTTTCCTGTAATAGGGTCAGACTGTATTAAATGCCAGTTTCTCCTGATTGTCTTCTCCAAAGTTTTATGTTGATTACTATAAGTTGTTATCAATCTGACCTTATCGTCTCTTTTAGGTTTACGATCATGTTTAAAAAGAATCTGTTCCCTGGTTATGTGGCTGATCTTTTCATGAGCTGTACTGATTGACCTAGTATCATATCCTCTTTGATTGAACCTTTGTGTCATGTCCCTCTGACAGGCTGTGCTGTGATGTGGTAAACTGCAGTTTCTCTTGGCACACATCAATTCTCCATAGGGAATGCTCGCTATTAGATGACGTGGATGAAATCTAGAGGCGTGTAGCAGAGAATTACCTGCTGTACCTTTCCTATGTAGTCGGGTTTCTAGCTTTCCATTAGCTACAAAAACCTCTAAGTCTAAGAAATGGATCATGTTTTTGCTAACTTACCCTGTGAAGTGTAGGTTGAGATTATTAACGTTAATGCGCTTTATGAATTCCTCAGCACTTTTTAAAGACCCTCTCCATATTAAGAAAAGGTCATCAATGTAGCGTGACCAAACCACTACATTCTCCTCCCATTCTTTAGAGAAATCCACCCTGAGAACCCGCTCCTCCCACCAGCCCATGTGTAAACATGCGTAGCTGGGGGAGAAGCAGGCTCCCATAGTGGTCCCCCGTATTTGCTGGTATATTTAGTCGTCAAACAGGAAATAATTATTATATAAGCATTCCTGAATCATATCAATCAGCATACGTGAGTGTTGGTGCAGTGCTAATGGTCTATTATTCAAGTAGTATTCAACTGCTTGTACACCATCACAGTGCCTGATGCTTGTATATAATGATGAGACATCTAAAGACATTAAGACTAAGTCCTCTTCCCAGGGCATGTCGTATATGATTTTCAGGAAATCTCCTGTGTCTTTAATAAACGATAGTAGGTTTTGAACGTATGGCTGCAAAAAGTTATCAATGTAGTTGGATATGTTTTCGTGTAGTCCTCCAATAGCCGAAATGAGTGGACGTCCTGGTGGATTCACTGGGTCCTTGTGAATCTTTGGAATTATATACAACACCGGCATCTTAGGGTGATCATTACGTAAATAGCTATATTCCTCCTGTGTTAAAAGTCCATTATTGTGCCACTCCATCAATTTTTCTTTGATGTTTGTTCTTACTTGAGCCACTTGTTCCTTGGTGGCCCTAACATAGCACGTGTTGTCCCGTAATTGGCTTTGGACTGCTGCCTTGTATGATGTCATATTCCAAAGGACGATGTTGCCCCCTTTATTGGAATTGGATATTACTACATCATTCTGTTTCTGAAGCTTGTGGATTAACGAAAAATATCTCCTGTTGCGGCCACTGTGAATTAGTTGTTTCGCTTGTTCTTTGCCCATTCTTTTGATGTCTTTTATTAGAATGTCACTGAATACATTGATGGTATCGTGAGGAGTGATAGGTAGGAACTTGGAAGTTGGTTTAAAAGATGTTTTCACTTCACCCCAGATTTCTAGTTGTTCTCTTTTAGCTAATTCTTGTTCCTCAATTGGAGAATTTAATCCTAAGTGTTCATTTTGTAGATCTGTCAATTCCTTGAGTAATATTATGTCTGATACTTGTAGTCGCGTTTGGTGCGCTGGCATAGAGGCCAAGGGAATAGATGTTGTTTCTTTCGGTTTTCTGTTGGCTGGCATAATACTTCATAAAATGTAATTTCCTGATACATTTATACACGTCAATGCGATTTTGACTGTATTGAAAAGTACTTTCCGGACAAATGGATAAACCTAACGCTAAGATCTGTTCCGCTTTCTTCAAGCTTAGTGATGTTAGGTTTATGATCGTGCGCTCCATGTCTATTTCCGTTGTTGCTTCTTCCTCCAACTCTGCTGTATGGGGGTTCTGTCTTGCGAGTCATTGTCTTTGTTTCTTTCGCCACTCTTTTCGCCTCTGGCATTGGGATTTCTTGGGCGCAATGTCTGGTGGCGATCCTGCCGTAACAAAATCCAGTTCCTCTATTAGCGTTGCTCTAGCCCCTGTATTACTCCTTAGGCCTTGTTGTTTGTTGGACTCATTATCAGTGTCCAGATCAGAGCTTAGCTCAGTCTCAGTGTCCGTGGCACTTCTCTCCTGACGCGACCTATTGGTATTGATGTACCCCTGTCGCTTCAAATTGTCCAACCTGCGGGCAAAAGTAAAGATTTGACCTTGTTTATAATCAATTCTGTCCTTTAGGAATTTTTGTGCCTTTCAAGTCTTAGTGATCTCTTCTTGTTTTTTGAGTCGTTGTATAGCCTCTGTTTTGAATTTCTCAATAACCTCTTTGTGTTGAGTGTCTGAGCTAAACAGCTTTTCCAATTCTTCTATTTGTTTTTGTATTTCCATGCAGTCGATTTCCGCATATTTAACAAGATTTGAATTAATCTTGATGAAGGTTCCAAATTGCTTTCAGCCCATTCTCTCATCATCTCTGGATTCAGATTTTCAAAACCAGGGGCTAATAAAATTCTCAGACCACGAGGCACTCTTCCAACCTCCAAGTATTTGGTCAAGGATTTGTGTTTACACCATTTAGTTTGTTCTACCCTTTTATTACTTCTCCCACATTTTTTGTTTACGTCTTACATTTCCTGTCATGGAGCCTGTATTAGTAATATCTGCTGACATCCCAGCTGTAATTGCACTTTGTTCATCAAAATTTTGTCCGCCGCTGCCTCCCGCTCCCACAGCGTTTCCGCCAACATGTTCCTTGTAACAATGTAACAACTGTGCGAGTCGACTGACGGAATGTGATTTAAAATTGCAGTGCCGAACTCAGACAAGCTTTGAACCTCCTCCCGCAGTCGAATCTCCTTACTTGACAAGTTTGTTGTGAATGGTCAGGTAAGTCGTTTCACTGTCCCGTGGCTGCCTTTCACCACTTCTGTTTGCGTTGCTGCAGGGGGGCCTGCCGTTAGTCATATCTTGCTTGAAGGTAGGGAATACCCGTAAGCGACAGTATTCCAAGTTGCTGAACCACGGCTGGCCCGTGTGGAGGGGGTCTGTTTAACGGGGCCAACCACTCCGTAGTTTATATTCTTGAGAAATCAATTTTAACCGAGCGTATTGACGACGCTAAATCGAAAACAGACCACCATTGATGCTTGTTCTTATTTATTGTTTGTGTTGCTAAATAGCCATGACGCATTTCGTCCACAGCTGCGGCCTTGCTCCCACCAACGCAGCGGCACCATTAGGACTGCTTATAAAACCATATGTCAGCACAGGCATGGACATAAGCAAAATCCTTCATACATTTTTCTTAGTACGTAAAAAAATTTCACAACCTTCTCTTATGTTTTAAATACATTAATTTAAATGATGATTTACAAATTTTCCATACTGTGGATTTTTGGCAAATGATTAGCATAGTGCTGTGCATATCCATTATTCAGCTACAATAGCAAAAATGTGGAAACATAAGTAACTACACAAATTCACTTCATGTCTGTGCTGTATTGTTAAATTAATCGTTGCGGTAAAAGACAAAGTGCTATTTATTGCTGCAATGTTACAGTGTTGTTCATAACTGGGTGAATCTGTGAATGATAAAAAGGCTTTTAAACCAATATGTTGTTGAGTATTCTATTAGGGATCCCGCTAGATGTGACGCTAACTCTGAGAAGAGTGCATATATCTCATACAGTATTTGGTTCATGCACATGGTGCTTATAAGAAATTGTATAAATCTTCTTCTATGTTCAAACCGTTAGGGAACTTGGAATCTAGATTTAAGATGTACATGCTCTTTAATTTTCTTAGAGCCTTTACTCAGTCACCTCCTCTAATGTCATGTGGTACGGTGTCAATTACGAAGTGCGTCATTTGTGATACTAATCTCAACACAGTGCCGGGCCACTGGGAATGTTAGATCCTTAGTTTTTTATGGCCCGCATATGTTGCAGTATGCGCTTATGTACCTGTAATACCTTGCTGCCCACATATCTTAGATTACTGCTACAGGTTAACACATATACCGCAAAATCACTTTTGCAGTTGTAGCTGCCTCTGAGTGACTGTGGTCTGTGGGAAAAAGGAGTCGAATATTCCTTCGTGTTGACACCTTTTGTGCAGGTTCTGCATCTAGTGCACTTATGGAAACCATTTGTTCCCACTAACCAGCCTGTTGTTCTCCTTGTCTCAGGGCTTGATCTAATCAGATTGTCCCTCATTGATCTGGCTCTTCTACAGGTTATTAAAGGTTTGGTGGGGACTATTTTTCCTATAATAGGATCAGACTGTATTATATGCCAGTTTCTCCTGATTGTTTTCTCCAAAGTTTTATGTTGATTACTATAAGTTGTTATCAATCTGACCTTATCGTCTCTTTTAGGTTTACGATCATGTTTAAAAAGAATCTGTTCCCTGGTTATGTGGCTGATCTTTTCATGAGCTGTACTGATTGACCAAGTATCATATCCTCTTTGATTGAACCTTTGTGTCATGTCCTTCTGACAGGCTGTGCTGTGATTTGGTAAACTGCAGTTTCTCTTGGCACGCATCAATTCTCCATAGGGAATGCTTGCTATTAGATGGCATGGATAAAAACTAGAGGTGTGTAGCAGAGAATTACCTGCTGTACTTTTTCTATGTAGTCGGGTTTCTAGTTTTCCATTAGCTACAAAATCTTCTAAGTCTAAGAAATGGATCACATTTTTGCTAACTTCCCCTGTGAAGTGTAGGTTGAGATTATTAACGTTGATGCGCTTTATGAATTCCTCAGCACTTTTTAAAGACCCTCTCCAAATTACAAAAAGGACATCAATGTAGCGTGACTAAACCACAACATTCTCCTCCCATTCTTTAGAGATATCCACTCTGAGAACCCGCCACTCCCACCAGCCCATGTGTAAACAAGCGTAGCTGGGGGGGAAACATGCTCCCATAGTGGTCCCCCATATTTGCTGTTATATACAGTTGTCAAACAGGAAATAATTATTATATAAGCATTCCTGAATCATAACAATCAGCATACTTATGTGTTGGTGCAGTGCTTATGGTCTATTATTCAGGTAGTATTCAACTGCTTGTACACCATCGCAGTGCCTGATGCTTGTATATAATGATGAGACATCTAAAGACATTAAGACTTGGTCCTCTTCCCAGGGCATGTCGTATATGATTTTCAGGATATATATATCATAGAAAATATTAACAAATCAATAGAAAAACATTAAATGAATTACTAAATAAATAAAATATACACAAAATTTAAATCCAAAAAAGACATTTACTAAAAATATTATAAAAATTGAAAGATATATATAATATATATAAACAAATGATATAAATAAAATAAACTAATAATATTAATAGATATGTTTGAACAATACTAAGAGTTTGGGACTATTCCCACTCCACTTTATGTAAAAGAAGGAAAAGCGTATGCTTTCAGATGGGTTACATTTACTATTCCCACTCCAAACAGGTCAACATTAGGGAAAGTATTGGATTTAGGAGGGGTAAGACTTACTATTCCACCTCCAGTTTGTGCATCAGTAGGGAACATGTTGGACTACGGTGTGGTAAGATTTACTATTCCCACTCCAGTCTGTGCAACATTAGGGAAAGTGTTGCACTTCGGACTGGTAAAATTTACTATTCCCTCTCCAAACAGCACAACGGTAGGAAAGTGTTGGACTGCGGAGGGGTTAGATTTACTATTCCACCTCCAGTTTGTGCATCAGTAGGGAACATGTTGGACTTCGGAGGGATTACATTTATTATTCCCACTCCAGTCTGTGCAACAGTAGGGAAAGTGTTGCACTTCGGACAGGTAAAATTTACTATTCCCTCTTCAAACAGCACAACGGTAGGAAAGTGTTGGACTACGGAGGGGTTAGATTTACTATTCCCACTCCAGTCTGTGCAACAGTAGGGAACATGTTGGACCTCAGAGGGGAAATTTTTGCTATTCCCACTCCAATCTGTGTAACAGTAGGGGAAGCGTTGAACTTCGGAGGGATTATAACTACTATTCCCTCTCCTGTCTGTGCAACAGTAGTGAAACCGTTGCACTTCGAAGGGATTAAATTTACTATTCCCACTCCACTCTGTGCAACAGTAGGGTAAGCGTTGCACTTCGGAGGGGTAAGATTTACTATTCCCGTTCCAGTCTGTGCAACAGTAGGGAAAGTGTTGAACTTCAGAGGGGTAACATTTAGTATTCCCACTCCAGTCTGTGCAACAGTCTGGGAAAGTGTTGGACTTCAGAGGGGTAACATTTACTATTCCCCCTCCAGTCTGTGCAACAGTCTGGGAAAGTGTTGGACTTTGGAGGGGCAAGATTTACTATTCCCATTCCAGTCTGTGCAACAGTAGGGAAAACGTTGGACTTCTGAGGCGTAAGATTTACTATTCACACTCCAGTCTAGGCAACAGTAGGGAAAGTACTTCCCTCCAAACACATTACATATTTGAATACCCTACTAATTTAGAACAAATATAAAACTCTTAACAGGAACATTATTAATTAACTATATATATATGACCTGCAACACTATGTACTGTGTGTATGTTCTGGTTTGCCCCTGCAATAAGCTATATGTAGGAAGTACGATACATCGGGCAAAAAAGCGAGTGCTTGAGCATATTCGTGCAATAAGGCACAACAATAGGCAGTACCCTGTAGCACGTCATTTCCATGCTTGCCATTATCAGGATGAGAAAGCTTTAAGAATGGTTGTTATTGATTCAGTAACCATGGGGGTGAGGGGTGGTAATCGCGAACTCTCATTAAGAAAACTAGAATCAAGGTATATTATCGATTTTGAAAGTTTGTCACCTAATGGCCTAAATTCTAGCGAAGAACTGGCAATCCACTTGAATACTTAAAAGGTTTGCAAATAATGATCAATGTAAATATTAATGCAGTATTCCGTTTTTAGTGATTTTAATCATGTCATATTTTATTTATTTTTAGGTGTCGGCACTTTTTTCTTTCGACTGTGACAAGAATTGTGTGGTATCAATCTTGTTTCAATATAATATGTATGAACTTTTGTGGTAACATCATGTGTTGGAGTTTTTAGTGCGGACTTATGCCCACTGGGGCAGAATTAAGCTAATTGATCGTATTGATCATATCGCTATTGTCTGACATTTGGCATTTATATGAATAATGTACAAAAATGTTTTTTCAATACTATGTATATACCAAGGTTTCCATCATGATGTAAAATATTCACAGTGTATTTATGCAATATATTTATATTTGTTGAAACACATTACAAGATGGCTGCCACAGTTGAATTTAGATATATGGGTGTTAGTCCGTCTTCTAAATGTTTATGGAAGCGGATAAAATCACGGGTGTTTTGTGCAACTACGAGCGTGAGCAAGGCGTAAGCTCGAAACGCGTCGTTTTTCTGCCATTAAAACTTTATGCAGCATACTCGAGTGTCCGAGTACTTTCTGTGAATATACGGAGGACTTTGGAAAATATATATATATATATATATATATATATATATATATATATATATATATATATATATATATATATATGCTCACAGGTTGCCCTCCAGGTTCGGGGAGCACTCTAGGAACGATAATGCCATGCAGACTCAGCAGTTCAGAAGACGCGGCCTGACGCGTTTCGCTTATGCTTTTTCAAAGGCCGTTCTCTTCTTTCACTCGGCAATGCGCGTTCCACTTAAATACAAAGATGCCGCCTGCTGATAGGCTGCAAATTCCCACTGAATTGTGGTATTCGTAGTGAGTTGCTAATTTACCCTTGATGGGTGCCAGGTTCAGAAGATCCCTGATGCCTGCCCTGGATGGGCCCCCTGAGCTGGAGAGTCAATATATCGGCGTCTGTCCTCCCGAAATGAGCTGGGCGATTTCTCAACTCGTCGGCCCGCTCAGATAACAGCGGTGGTGCTTCCCCCACGGCAAGGCGTGCCGCGTTGTAGATTAAAGCTCACAGGTTGCCCTCCAGGTTCGGGGAGCACTCTAGGAACGATAATGCCATGCAGACTCAGCAGTTCAGAAGACGCGGCCTGACGCGTTTCGCTTATGCTTTTTCAAAGGCCGTTCTCTTCTTTCACTCGGAAATGCGCGTCCCACTTAAATACAAAGATGCCGCCTGCTGATAGGCTGCAAATTCCCACTGAATTGTGGTATTCGTAGTGAGTCGCTAACTTACCCTTGATGGGTGCCAGGTTCAGAATATCCCTGATGCCTGCCCTGGATGGGCCCGGTGAGCTGGAGAGTCAATATATCGGCGTCCGTCCTCCCGGCATCTTTGTATTTAAGTGGGACGCGCATTGCCGAGTGAAAGAAGAGAACTGGCTACTTTAGAAGGAGGGGCTTAATAAATAAAAGAAAACTTTGAAATTTGTAACACCGGAGGCATCTGAAGAGGCTACCGCCGAAACGCGTCATGCCAGAGAATTCGAACAAATGATTCCTTGAAGCCCTGCCGTGTCCCCTTGTCTTTTTCGAAGGAGGAGGATATTTTTGCATATTAGCATGAAGCCAGTGTCACGCAAAGGGGACCCTTCCAAAAGTGTTCAGGGTGCAGTGGCTCAACCCGGACCGCCCTACGTCCGATGGAGGCAGAAGTCTTTGCTGCCAGCTGACAGTCCGTGACTCACATGGAGAGACGGAGTTACTTTACCATCGTCTCCAAGCTTTGCCAACACCGGGACTGTGAGGTTGGAAGCGCAGGGCTCAGGAATCGTTTGTTGCCCAGCACAGTGCTACAATCTCAAGCTAACCATTCTTCAGCCACTCGCTTTGAGGAGGGAAAATCCGGCTGTAAGAGACATTCATCCAGATTGCGAACCAACTGCATGATGGGATCTGCAGTCCATAACTATGAACTGGCCGAGTGTTCTCTGATGAGATATGGTGCAGGTGTGCCCCACGCTACTTTAGAAGGAGGGGCTTAATAAATAAAAGAAAACTTTGAAATTTGTAACACCGGAGGCATCTGAAGAGGCTACCGCCGAAACACGTCATGCCAGAGAATTCGAACAAATGATTCCTTGAAGCCCTGCCGTGTCCCCTTGTCTTTTTCGAAGGAGGAGGATATTTTTGCATATTAGCGTGAAGCCAGTGTCACGCAAAGGGGACCCTTCCAAAAGTGTTCAGGGTGCAGTGGCTCAACCCGGACCGCCCTACGTCCGATGGAGGCAGAAGTCTTTGCTGCCAGCTGACAGTCCGTGACTCACACGGAGAGACGGAGTTACTTTACCATCGTCTCCAAGCTTTGCCAACACCGGGACTGTGAGGTTGGAAGCGCAGGGCTCAGGAATCGTTTGTTGCCCAGCACAGTGCTACAATCTCAAGCTAACCATTCTTCAGCCACTCACTTTGAGGAGGGAAAATCCGGCTGTAAGAGACATTCGTCCAGATTGCAAACCAACTGCATGATGGGATCTGCAGTCCATAACTATGAACTGGCCGAGTGTTCTCTGATGAGATATGGGGCAGGTGTGCCCCACGCTACTTTAGAAGGAGGGGCTTAATAAATAAAAGAAAACTTTGAAATTTGTAACACCCGGAGGCATCTGAAGAGGCTACCGCCGAAAAGCGTCATGCCAGAGAATTCGAACAAATGATTCCCCTTGTCTTTTTCGAAGGAGGAGGATATTTTTGCATATATATATATATATAGATATATATATATATTATCTACTGGCGGTCGCCAGTAGATAGTTATAGTTAGGACCTATTTTCCATAGGAAATTCACAACATTCTATTTCCAATAACTTTGGCGCCGGTTGACGAATCTTCGCGAAATTTTCAAAACTTGTGGGGCGCTCCGGTCCGCTCCTATCCTGAAAGTTTCGGGATGATTCAGCAAGCGGGGGCCGAGAAAAAAGGGGGGTCCTAAAACATGTTTTCCCCATGCAATTTTCCATAGGAAACTTTAGACACGGCTACAGCCCGAACTGCTGAACGGAATTACACCAAATTTGGCAAAGAGGTAGTTCTTGGTTCAGAAAGAACCCTTTTTGTTAAATGGTGTAAATCCGTTCAGTAGTTGCTGAGAAAATCAAAAGTAAAAACACATATATATCTATGGCCGCGGAGGGTCCGCGCTCCCTCCCGATCATGAGCTGTATGCTAATTGGCTGTCAACACTCCAAACCAGGAAGTGTTGGCAGCCATCTTGTGCCTCGGTAGAAATGAGGCACAAGAAATCCGAGAAACAAGTGCGCAAAATGCAAAAAGGGGGCAGGGTAGAAACACCCTGACCCCCTAGGCCTGCTTAGGGGGTCCCACAAGGACCCCCAGGGCCAAAAAAAGCATTTTTTATTTTTTTTTTAATCGCGAGGTGCGCGCTGGATCCGCGGATCCGGCCGCGAATCCTGAGGGACCCTGGGGGCCAACTAGCCCACCAGGTACCTCCAGTGCGCGCCACAGGGATGCGTTGCAGAGAGGTGGTCCAGGCCACGCCCCTTTTTACACCTCTGTGCAACGCAGTTCTGTGGCACTTACTGGAGGTACCTAGTGGGCTAGTTGGACCCCAGGGACCCTCAGGATTCAAGGGGACTTAATCTCCCAGGATTCAAGGGGACTTAATCTCCCAACTTAAAACGGCCACAGGGCTTGTTTGCACACGTCACCTCAGGCCCCCCTCCCTTCACCACTGTGCAAACGCGCCCCGGGCGCGTTTTAAGAGGAAGTTTTAATCCCCCTGCCCTATTATGTACTAGGGCCTTACAGAGGAGGTCATGCTAATCACAGGGGTACCCCAACGCATAGTGTTCCCTAGTGTATGTAGGTGTTTTCACTGTATTCTAAGTGTCTTTTAGCATAGCACTGGCTCTAGGCCTGGTTAGTCCGAGTCAGTTACCACCAGTACCCGTCTGAAAAAGTTGTGGGCACAGGATGATTTTGCAACAAGGCCTCTTTCTGCTCCTCTGTTGGTTCTTTCTGCACATGTCTTGCTTCTTCCTGCTCTTTTCTTCGTCTTTGTGGACTTCTGTTGCTTCTTTCTGCATTTCTTTTGCTTCTTTCTGTGCGTTTTTTCTTCTTCACATGTCCTACCTCTGTAGGCATAGTTAGAAACTAGCATTTAAAAAACCTTTGAAATTCACTTAAAAAACCATAGGTTTCAGGCACGTTATAGTTAGAAATTAGCATTTAAAAAACCTTTAAAATTCTCTGAAAAAACCATAGGTTTGAAACACCTGAGTGTTAGAAATTAGCATTTAAAAAACCTTTAAAATTCACTGAAAAACCATAGGTTTCAGGCACGTTATAGTTAGAAATTAGCATTTAAAAACCTTAGAAATTCACTGAAAAAACCATAGGTTTTAGGGACAGTTATAGTTAGTTGGACATTTCACTCGTACAAAACCATAGAAATTCCCCGTTATAGTTAGTTCAGCTAACTATAACTCGCGCCCCGCAATGCACTGCTGATGACATCACATATTACATCACTCATGACATGGTCAGTGACATCACTGATGACATCTCAAATGACATCACTGATGACATCATCCAGTGACTGTGTGTTTCTGTAAAGTTTAAATATGTTTAATATATATAGGGAAAGGCGTATTGAAGAATGAGTGGGTGTATAAGTGTCTGAATGGATGATTTAGTAGGTGCGTGACTGATTCTATAAGTGAGTGATTATACGTATCTTACTGAATGCATGGATTAGTGACTAAACTGTGTGAATGTCTGTATCCGTCTGTCTGTTGGTGTGTAAGCGGCTGCATGGGTTTGCGAATAGCTACATGAGTGTCTACATGGGTTATTGATTGGTTGTCTGAGTATCTGTATGGGTGCCTGAGTGTTTGTGTGGGTGGGGTGTGTGTGACTCTGTGCATAGATGTGTGAGTGGGTGATTCACTGGGTGCATGGTTTCAAGAGTGCATCTGTGATGGACTGTATGGGTGGGTGAGTGTGTGTATGGGTGTGTTAGTGAGTGAATGTATATCTCAGTGGAACATGTGTGAGTAACTACATATGTGAAAGGCAGTATATATGTGTGTTGGAGTATATAAATGGGTATAAGTGAGAGTGTGTGATTGTGAGAGTGGCTGTATGGATGAGTGTGTACTTGTGTCAGTGATTGTATAAGAGCGTAAGAATGTGCTAGTATTTGTATGAGTAAGTGAGCTGGTGTGTGTATAACTATATAGGTGACTAAATGGCAGTGTGATTAATTATTTCCATGACTGACTAGGTGTGTGAGTACCTCTATGGATGAGTGGCGGTGTGTGAGTGTCTATATAGGTGTATGAGTGCATATGATAGTCCCGTACTGAGTGACCGTAAGTATGAGTGACTGTACGGGTGAGTGAGTGGATGTGTGTGTAGACCTAAGAATCAGTGAGTGGGTATGTAGTTATTGGTGTTGGAGTGTCTACGGTTTTGAGAATAGCAGTCTGTAATTTAGAGTGGGTGTATCAAAGGTTATATTAGGGTGTGAGAAGATGCATCAAATTATCACATGGATGATGTCATCAGTGATGTCATCAGTGATGTCATTTGAGATGTCATCAGTGATGTCATCAGTGATGTCACTGACCATGTCATGAGTGATGTAATATGTGACGTCATCAGCAGTGCATTGCGGGCGCGAGTTATAGTTAGCTGAACTAACTATAACGGGGGAATTTCTATGGTTTTGTACGAGTGAAATGTCCAACTAACAATAACTGTCCCTAAAACCTATGGTTTTTTCAGTGAATTTCTAAGGTTTTTAAATGCTAATTTCTAACTATAACGTGCCTGAAACCTATGGTTTTTTTCAGTGAATATATATATATATATATATATATTCCACCAAGTGCCCAGAAGCTTGAGGCCGCACACCGCTGCAGGTAGGTCAACAAACCTTTATTCAACAAACAGGCAACTTCCCATCCCGTATTCAGTCCCTGGCCTGACGCGTTTCAGAGAGTCAATCTCTTTCTTCAGAGGCGGCTTGAAAGAACCAGCAAGTCTCGTACACTGCCTCTCCCCTGCATGCTACTTAGCATAATTACTTTAATTGGCCTCCGGTGTGCCCCAATGTTGTTAGTCATTACAGTGCATGCTGGGATATGCAGTCAATTCGTACCTTTAAGCCCTCCAGTGGGTTCTGGTTTTTCAAGCAAATCCGGGCAAATTAAGCAGCCCTCCATTGAGCCTCGGATGAGACTCTGCCTGCTTCAGTGAAAGTTTCCTGCTGCGCCAAACAAGAAGGGTGATTTCCCTCTCATGGACCCTTCCAATGTTTGTGGGTGGTGCGTTCCCTCTGCGGCCTGGAACCGCCGCATTACATATTCCACCAAGTGCCCAGAAGCTTGAGGCCGCACACCGCTGCAGGTAGGTCAACAAACCTTTATTCAACAAACAGGCAACTTCCCATCCCGTATTCAGTCCCTGGCCTGACGCGTTTCAGAGAGTCAATCTCTTTCTTCAGAGGCGGCTTGAAAGAACCAGCAAGTGTCGTACACTGCCTCTCCCCTGCATGCTACTTAGCATAATTACTTTAATTGGCCTCCGGTGTGCCCCAATGTTGTTAGTCATTACAGTGCATGCTGGGATATGCAGTCAATTCGTACCTTTAAGCCCTCCAGTGGGTTCTGGTTTTTCAAGCAAATCCGGGACAAATTAAGCAGCCCTCCATTGAGCCTCGGATGAGACTCTGCCTGCTTCAGTGAAAGTTTCCTGCTGCGCCAAACAAGAAGGGTGATTTCCCCTCTCATGGACCCTTCCAATGTTTGTGGGTGGTGCGTTCCCTCTGCGGCCTGGAACCGCCGCATTACATATTCCACCAAGTGCCCAGAAGCTTGAGGCCGCACACCGCTGCAGGTAGGTCAACAAACCTTTATTCAACAAACAGGCAACTTCCCATCCCGTATTCAGTCCCTGGCCTGACGCGTTTCAGAGAGTCAATCTCTTTCTTCAGAGGCGGCTTGAAAGAACCAGCAAGTCTCGTACACTGCCTCTCCCTGCATGCTACTTATTATAATTACTTTAATTGGCCTCCGGTGTGCCCCAATGTTGTTAGTCATTACAGTGCATGCTGGGATATGCAGTCAATTCGTACCTTTAAGCCCTCCAGTGGGTTCTGGTTTTTCAAGCAAATCCGGGACAAATTAAGCAGCCCTCCATTGAGCCTCGGATGAGACTCTGCCTGCTTCAGTGAAAGTTTCCTGCTGCGCCAAACAAGAAGGGTGATTTCCTCTCATGGACCCTTCCAATGTTTGTGGGTGGTGCGTTCCCTCTGCGGCCTGGAACCGCCGCATTACATATTCCACCAAGTGCCCAGAAGCTTGAGGCCGCACACCGCTGCAGGTAGGTCAACAAACCTTTATTCAACAAACAGGCAACTTCCCATCCCGTATTCAGTCCCTGGCCTGACGCGTTTCAGAGAGTCAATCTCTTTCTTCAGAGGCGGCTTGAAAGAACCAGCAAGTCTCGTACACTGCCTCTCCCCTGCATGCTACTTAGCATAATTACTTTAATTGGCCTCCGGTGTGCCCCAATGTTGTTAGTCATTACAGTGCATGCTGGGATATGCAGTCAATGACTCACTTTCCAACCGAAACAGTCGAAAATGGATTGCCGTGACTATTGGTGAGGCTGGAAAGAAAGGGAGTGAAGGAGGTGTTGGCCTCTTTCTAGCAGTCTTCGTGTTTTCCTTTCAAGCACCTACTCATCATGTGGCAGCGAGGTGCACTATGCTTTTAAAATATTTTCCTGAATGCATCGCATATAATAAGGTAAATGCTGAACTTTGGCAAAATTTGAGAGCTACTAATGCTAAAAATGACACTATGTCGAAGCCGGTTTGAAAATTTGCATAATGGTGCATTTTGGGAACTGTGGTCTAAAGAAAAGGCCACATGACCACTGGGACTAGATACAACTCACCTGTGACCAAGGCGCTGTGCGCTGAAACGCGTAAGGTATAAAAGAGTTGCTAAAGCTGCCACGTGATTCAGACAGAATAAAGATGTCAGTTTGAAAAGTTGCCGAAGCTGTGGGCTCTTCCTTTTTCGTGGTTGAATAAGCAGGATTCTCCATTCCTGACTAATGAGAGCCCACCCTGCAGAGTTGGAGGCCCCGGTAAAGTGGAGAAATGTTTGTGCAGCAAATGGAGGGGGCATGACTCGCTTTCCAACCGAAACAGTCGAAAATGGATTGCCGTGACTATTGGTGAGGCTGGAAAGAAGGAGTGAAGGAGGTGTTGGCCTCTTTCTAGCAGTCTTCGTGTTTTCCTTTCAAGCACCTACTCATCACGTGGCAGCGAGGTGCACTATGCTTTTAAAATATTTTCCTGAATGCATCGCATATAATAAGGTAAATGCTGGACTTTGGCAAAATTTGAGAGCTACTAATGCTAAAAATGACACTATGTCGAAGCCGGTTTTAAAATTTGCATAATGGTGCATTTTGGGAACTGTGGTCTAAAGAAAAGGCCACATGACCACTGGGACTAGATACAACTCACCTGTGACCAAGGCGCTGTGCGCTGAAACGCATAAGGTATAAAAGAGTTGCTAAAGCTGCCACGTGATTCAGACAGAATAAAGATGTCAGTTTGAAAAGTTGCCGAAGCTGTGGGCTCTTCCTTTTTCGTGGTTGAATAAGCAGGATTCTCCATTCCTGACTAATGAGAGCCCGCCCTGCAGAGTTGGAGGCCCCCGGTAAAGTGGAGAAATGTTTGTGCAGCAAATGGAGGGGGCATGACTCACTTTCCAACCGAAACAGTCGAAAATGGATTGCCGTGACTATTGGTGAGGCTGGAAAGAAAGGGGGTGAAGGAGGTGTTGGCCTCTTTCTAGCAGTCTTCGTGTTTTCCTTTCAAGCACCTACTCATCACGTGGCAGTGAGGTGCACTATGCTTTTAAAATATTTTCCTGAATGCATCGCATATAATAAGGTAAATGCTGGACTTTGCCAAAATTTGAGAGCTACTAATGCTAAAAATGACACTATGTCGAAGCCGGTTTGAAAGTTTGCATAATGGTGCATTTTGGGAACTGTGGTCTAAAGAAAAGGCCACATGACCACTGGGACTAGATACAACTCACCTGTGACCAAGGCGCTGTGCGCTGAAACGCGTAAGGTATAAAAGAGTTGCTAAAGCTGCCACGTGATTCAGACAGAATAAAGATGTCAGTTTGAAAAGTTGCCGAGCTGTGGGCTCTTCCTTTTTCGTGGTTGAATAAACAGGATTCTCCATTCCTGACTAATGAGAGCCCGCCCTGCAGAGTTGGATGCCCCGGTAAAGTGGAGAAATGTTTGTGCAGCAAATGGAGGGGCATGACTCGCTTTCCAACCGAAACAGTCGAAAATGGATTGCCGTGACTATTGGTGAGGCTGGAAAGAAAGGGAGTGAAGGAGGTGTTGGCCTCTTTCTAGCAGTCTTCGTGTTTTCCTTTCAAGCACCTACTCATCACGTGGCAGCGAGGTGCACTTTGCTTTTAAAATATTTTCCTGAATGCATCGCATATAATAAGGTAAATGCTGGACTTTGGCAAAATTTGAGAGCTACTAATGCTAAAAATGACACTATGTCGAAGCCGGTTTGAAAATTTGCATAATGGTGCATTTTCGGAACTGTGGTCTAAAGAAAAAAAAGGCCACATGACCACTGGGACTAGATACAACTCACCTGTGACCAAGGCGCTGTGCGCTGAAACGCGTAAGGTATAAAAGAGTTGCTAAAGCTGCCACGTGATTCAGACAGAATAAAGATGCCAGTTTGAAAAGTTGCCGAAGCTGTGGGCTCTTCCTTTTTTCGTGATTCTACACGTTTGCCCCCACTCAAAGACGCACTCAAGAACAGGCGAATCCCGCAGTTTCCAGCAGCATCCTTTTATTAAGTAAAACCGGCATTCTTTGTCCAAATATTTTCCATGCCCTACGCGTTTCGGAGCCTCCTGCTCCTTGTTCATGGGCTTGTGCATGCTAATAGGCAGATACAAGAGAAAGTACAGTCACATTAATTAGTTACTTTGATCGCCCTCTGTTGGGCCTCTCCGGTGAGTTTATTGATAATAGCAACCTGGGACTTGTAGTACTTCCACTAAAAATTAAAGCTCTTTGGTGGGTTCTGCTACAAAAGCATTATGTAAAGTGCAATTTGAATGATCTTCAGTGAGCCTCCAGACAACATTCCGGTTCAATTTTTTACCAAAAAACTGTTCTTCTTCTGCCTCGATTTCAGTAGATCTGTAATCAGCAGTCCACATTCCGTTTCTGTGGCGGTGCAGTCTTCCGGACCGGGACTCGGCCGGATTACATCTTCCACACGTTTGCCCCCACTCGAAGACGCACTCAAGAACAGGCAAATCCCGCAGTTTCCAGCAGCCGGTTTTACTTAATGAAAGGATGCTGCTGGAAACTGCGGGATTCGCCTGTTCTTGAGTACGTCTTCGAGTGGGAGCAAACGTGTAGAATATATATATATATATATATTACCTACTGGCGGTCGCCAGTAGGTAGTTATAGTTAGAACCTAGTTTCCATAGGAAAAGCGTTTTTTGTTTTGACAATAACTTTGGCGCCGTTTGACGAATCTTCACGAAATTTTCAAAACTAATTGTTCATTTAGGTCAGCTCCTGTCTTGAAAGTTTGGGGGTGATTCGTGAAGGGAAGCCGAGAAAAAAGGAGGGTCCCAAAACGCTTTTTCTCCATGTTAATTTCCATCTGAAACTTTAGACACGGCTACAGCCCGTACTGCTGAACGGAATTACACCAAATTTGGCAGAGAGATAGCTCTTGGTCCAGAAAGCATGCTTTTGTTTAAATGGTGTAAATCCGTTCAGTAGTTTTTGAGATATTTAAAGATTTACAGATATCAATATTTGAGAATTGTGAGATCTGATTGGCTGAGGCGTTCCGAGCACGAGCTTGCCTGGGATTGGCTGCCAACACTTCAAACTAGGAAGCGTTGGCAGCCATTTTGTGAGTCGGTTGAAATGAGTAGGGTGAAAAGGGGGAAAAAAAGTAGAAGAGGGTAGGGTAGGAACACTGTGAGCTTCCTAGGGTGGTCGGGGTGTCACAGGGAGTCGGAACGTAAAGATAATTTTTTATATGTTTTCGGCAGGATTCGCGTAGGGACTGGAAATCACGGCGGGAAAAAGAAAAACGAAGCATGGTGTTGAGTGCTTCGTTTAATTAAGCCCCCGGGTGGGCCAGTTCCCGGGAGCAATGTTTAGTTATGATGCTGGGTTTACTTCTGTCCCGGGGACCGGCACTTCCTTGGAGCAAATATAATGATATGGGGGGGGAGGGGTACGCGTCTTCCCTCCGTGTCCGCTCCGAGGAGCATAACGTGTATATGTTTTCGGCGGGATTCGCGTAGGGACTGGAAATCACGGCGGGAAAAAGAAAAACGAAGCGCGGTGTCGAGTGCTTCGTTTAATTAAGCCCCCGGGTGGGCCAGTTCCCGGGAGCAATGTTTAGTTATGATGCGGGGTTTACTTCTGTCACGGGGACCGCCACTTCCTTGGAGCAAATATAATGATATGGGGGTGGGGGGAGGGTACGGGTCTTCCCTCCCTATCCGCTCCGAGGAGCAGCACGTGTTTGGAGGTATAAGTAAAATTGAAGTGTGATCTTTGAGGTATGCAGACACAGGTTTTTTGTTTTTTGTTTTTTTTGTTTATTGGGTTTTATTAAACATATGCAGAATACAGTTCGGTAGCAATAGACATGCCAAAATTGCAGAGTATACAAACCAAAAAGTGGCTAAATCAGCAAAATCAATCAGAGACAGTATAACAGCGCTTCACACAAAACTATGAGATAACAGTTGTAGAAATGGGGGGGCGGAGCTTGCCTGACTGCAAGATGGCCGCTCGGTGATCGAGCTCTGCCATCCACCGATCCTATCTGTAACAATTTGTCGATTTACAGTGCAAGCTGGAGAGCTGGTGGCCGATGGTGTTACTCCCGCTGCCCTGCTGACCCGCTGGAGCCGTCAGTATCCTGCCTGCGGCCCGCTGTGTTGGAGATCGGGTCGGCGGCCTTCTCCGCCGGCGTGCGGCCTGGGGCGGGCCTGCTGGAGGTGCCGCGTTGTCCTGCCGCTGCCTGCCTCCGTATCCCCTGCGGGCTGTGTGTGCTCGTTGCCTCTGCGGCCTGGCGGGGCGGCGCTGCCGGTCAGGGAGTCCCGAGCGGCTGGTGGTGAGTAGAGTGCCCCGGCTATTGCGGCCTGCGGATCGGAGGGGCGCCTGCGTCCGGGGTTGGGCCCTCTCCAGCTGGCGTGATCCCGAGCTCTGCGGAGCTGAGATATATTGCCGCAAGGTGCCTCCCGGCCCTTTGTGGCCTTTCTGCGCCGGTTGGTGTGCTTGATTGGCCTGGGCCTCCGCCCCCCTCTACGCCTCCCCCTGGACTTGTGCTCTGCGGTGGTGCGCCAGGCCCTGCTGGCTGGGGACGGGGTGCTGCTGGCTTCATCCAGCTCGAACTGAGGTCACTAGCGCCACATAGGTCCTCGGCGCTGTTGTCTTGTGGGGGCCTCTCCAGAAGCCGGCGGGCACGGTCCTCGCGGATGGTTTGATCCTCCGGGCCTAGTTTGCAGCGACAGGGGGGACGGCCTAGAGACATAGACTGGTGTGTGCTCTCCCTCTGCATCTGCGATGTCTGCTGGTCCTCCCTCCATTGCTTTGCGACCTGGAGTTTCCATCTCCCCTGGTGTTCCGCGCTCTCTGCTCTGTGTCCTGCCCTCCTGTGGGTTCCTGATGGAACCCACAGGAGGGTGTCATCATGGGCAAGCCGGACAAGTCCCAACCGAAGTTAACATTCGAGCAGCGTAAATCAAAACGTCATGAGGACGCGGCGGACTCAGTGGTGTCCGAATCGGACCGCCCTTCAGATGACCCCGTGAGTGACATTAAACACATCATCGCTTCTATGCAGCAGGGGTTGACAGCTATAGACTCCAAGATTGACACGCTGGCCTACAGGATGGACAGAATGGCGGAAAGGGTCGATAAGCACGCCGAACGCCTGGACATGGCGGAGCGCCGCATCGCGGAGACCGAGGAGGCCCAGACCGACGCAGATGCGGTGCGGCGGCAGGTGGAGAGGGCACTAACCACGTTGCAGGACAGGGTGGAAGACTTGGAGGCCAGATCTCGTCGGTCTAACCTCCGCTTCACGGGCCTTCCCGAATCTACTGCCACAGGCCCTATGGAACCCTTTGTAGAGCAACTCCTGCAGAAGCTGCTAGGTGCCGACACTTTCTCCGCCCTATTTGTAGTTGAGAGGGCGCACCGGTCGCTTGGCCCGAGACCTCAGCCTGGGGACCCCCCGCGACCTATTATCGCTAAACTCCTCAATTATCGTGATAGGGACGCGGCCTTGCGTAAGGCGAGAGCCCAAGGCCCACTGCAGTATGAGGGCTCTTCCATCTCACTCTTCCCTGACTTCACGATCGAGGTGCAGGAGGCCAGGAGGCAGTTCGTCCCTCTGAAGCGAAGGCTGCGAGAACATCACATCGAATACGCGATGCTATATCCCGCGCGGCTAAGGGTCCTCTTCGATGGCAAGCCCAGAATCTTCTCGGACACTCAGTCTCTACAAAAGGCCCTGAAATCCTGGGAGGTGGCTGGCAAACGCAAACGTGACATGGGGGAGGCGGCTGATGGAGGGGCAGCGTCGCCTGGTCTTGAGGACAACGACTGAGTCTGCCGCACTGGGCTCACGCCATTCTTTTGCCTGGTCGCTTTGATGCCACCACCTACGGTGCCAGTACTCCAGTGATATCCTGGTTATCTGGGGGGCAGCCCTTTCCTATGTTAGGCGGAGTTCACTCTGCCAGTCCTGTTATTGACATCATGTTCACTTTCTATTGAGCTGAAACACACGGCTGTTGTTTAGATCTTTGGGGTTCCCCCCCAGTAGTTCTCTTTTACTAAAGAAGTTTTCTTGTATGCTTTTGGTGGGTGGGCATGGGCTGTTTAGTTGCTCGCTTTGTCGGGCGACATCCGCCCCGTAGCATTACCTGCTGATGGTTTTTGATTTTCAGGGTTTGACGCTTGCATTTTTTTTTCTTTTTGTCCTGCATGTATTTGGTTTTTTGGATTTGTTTATGTTCATTGGCGCAGTGTCATTTCACGGGAGGGTAATAAGGCGACTATGCAAAGTTGGGGATTTCATGGCGTGGGTGGGGGGTGGGATCCAGATGGGATTGTATTGGTATGTTTTGTTTTTTGTTTTTTTCTTTTGCAGGTCATCATCCATTAGTCTAGCTCCTGTCTGTGCGGGGTGGAGTGGTCATTTGAGACCGGGACCCGGGACTGGTGCCCACTCACTCACTATGTATAACATTCAATCCACTCCATGGGGCATAGGGAGGGTGTAAAGTTATTGACGTGGAATGTCAGAGGTCTTAACGACCACAGAAAGGTGCGCAAGATTTTGGCTTACTTGAAGAGGCGGGAGGTGGATGTGGCTTTGTTGCAGGAAACACATCCAAGTAGTGGGCTGCTGGCGGGGAGTCGCGTGCTGGGGGATTTTCATGCTGCCTTCTTCACCTCACACTCCAGGGGGGTCCTAACCTGGGTCAACCCCAAATCAAAGCTCCAAATAGAACAATGCGCTGCAGACTCCTCTAGCCGCTATGTGATAACTCGCTGCTACAGTGCTTTAATAGACTTGCTTGTGGTGAACTCCTATGGTCTGAACTATGACGACCCGCAGTTTTACCTGACTTTGTTCCAAACTATTAAACGACACTCCCCGGGGACTGTGGTGTGGGGGGGGCGACTTTAATTGCGTGCTCGACCCTCTATTAGATAGATCCAAGGGGCCCCGCAGAACCCCTTCTGCTACGGGTAGAGCGATTGTGGATGTGGCTGCACAGTTGCAGTTGGTCGATGTGTGGAGGGCTCGCTCCTCGGCTAGCGACGGCTTTACGCATTACTCGGCGCCGCATGATGTGCACACTCGTATTGACTATTGGCTCATCTCGCAACCCTTGCTGCTCAGGGTTCAGAACTGCGAAGTTCTGGCCCGCACATTCTCAGATCATTCCCCCATCTTGCTGTCCCTAACCACTCCCCCGCGGGGGCCCCCGCCGTTTCTGGGGCGATTCCCTCCCTACTCCCTGTTAGATGCGGTATTTAAAGCTGACCTGCAGGAGGCGATTGCGGAGTTCTTCTCGGTCAATATCGGCACGGTAGATTCCTTTGCTACAGTCTGGGAATCGTTCAAAGTATATATTCGGGGCATAGCAATCAGTAAACATGCGGGAGTCCTGCGCTCTATCCGCGGCAGACTCAGACTCTTGGAGACCCAGCTTGCTGTATTGGAGGCTGATCTGGTGCATGCGCCCACGCCACAGCTCCGCGAACTCCTGCGGACCACGCTGGATGAATTTAATGCGGAGGCCGACAACGAGGTTAAACACATGGGCAAATACGCGACGGCTAGACGCTATGGCGAGGCGGATCGTCCAGGCTCGGTCCTGGCGGCCCTGGCCAGACGTCGGTTTGAATCCAGTGGAATCCCAATCTTGTCCGATGCCGATGGTCGTTCATGGTCGGACCCGAAGGACATCACTCAGCAGTTTCGCAGCTATTATCAAGAGCTTTATAGCTCGAGAGTCTCCCCTGGCGAGGAGGACATCTTACGCTATTTGGAGGAACTGGACTTGCCTTGGCTTCAAAACTGGCATAGGGAGTTTTTGATGCGACCCATAGAACTCCCGGAGATCAAATTAGCTTTGAACTCAATGCGTGAGGGCAGCGCTCCGGGGCAAGATGGACTCACGGTGGCCTTTTACAAGGCTTTCAGTGATCTGTTGGTTCCCCACTTAGCCACTTTGTTTCAAACGGTAGGGGCCGAGGGGACACTCCCTCAGTCCATGAGAGAGGCCCTGCTTATCGCCCTGCTGAAGCCGGATAAGGACCCGCAGCGGTGCTCCTCCTATCGCCCCTTATCTCTACTAAACGTAGACACGAAGATCTATGCGAAAATACTCGCAAATCGTCTTTCCCCGCTCTTGCCCCAGTTGGTTGGGACGGAGCAAGCGGGGTTCATCCCAGGTCGCACGCTTACACATCATCTCCGGACGGTGTTCGGTGCATTGCAACATACTCGCCCGGACGTCCCCGCAATAGCAGTTTTTCTCGATGCCGAAAAGGCATTCGATTCCATAGAGTGGCCATTTTTATATGCTGTGTTGCGCCGCATTGGTGTGGGTGAAGTCTTCCTACAGCTGGTCCGGGTGCTCTATACCTCACCTTCGGCGCGTATTCGTGTCGGAGACATGGTCTCTGATCCTATCAGTATCTCGCGGGGCACTAGGCAGGGATGCCCCCTCTCCCCCCTCTTATATGCGCTGGCGGCTGAACCTCTACTGCAAGCCTTGAGGGAGTACCACAGTCATAGAGGGCTTCGCTTCCCAGCTTATAATTTAACAGTGTCCGCCTATGCGGATGATACTCTTTTATATATCAGGGACCCGGAGACCAATCTGTCCCCGATTATACGTGAGGTACTGCGCTTCGGAGGGCTATCGGGGTTGAAAATAAATTGGGACAAGTCTTTAATTTTCCCGTTAACGCCGGGCACTACCCCGATACAGTTGGAATACCCATTACAGTGGACCACGGACCCGGTTCGTTATCTTGGAATACAGATCCACTTGGACGCTGAACTGGTGATTTGCGCAAACTACGGGAAGGTGATTGCCAAACTTAGTGATGATGTGGAGCGCTGGATACGCCTCCCAATATCACTTGTAGGTAGAATTTCGCTGATGAAAATGATCGTGTTGCCCCGCTTTCTTTTTTAGTTTGTAAACATCCCCATTGTAGTTCCTCGGCACTTCTTTAAAGAGCTGCGGGGGCTGCTGATCAAACTGGCTTGGGCGGGCAAGACCCCCCGGGTCTCCATGGACACTTTATCGCTACCGTGCTCGGCGGGTGGTTTGGGTGCCCCAGACTTTGAGCTCTACTACCGGGTGGCACAGGCGTCTCATGCGCACACTTGGGTCCACGGCCCTCCTACCCTCCCACATCTCTGCATAGAGGGTGGAGTCGCAGCTCCTGTGCCACTGCCCCGTCTTTTATCCAAGCCCCCGGACAGACGCTGTGGGATCATTGATTCGGTGAATGCGGTGGTACACGCGTGGCATGCTCTCCTTGGATTGTTTGCCGGCGCGCAGCTATACTCGCCCCGGATGAGTGTTGGGTGGTGTCACTGGGTTCCCTGTGTTTCGGACATCGGTGTGACCCGCTCCTTGCAGGGAATTGGCCTTTCGGAGATGGGCGACCTCTTTCAAAACGGCAATTTGGTGACTTGAGATGAAGCAATTGCGGGCAGAGACCACCCGTCCGCTCTGTCACAATTTCAATTCTTCAGATTGAGGCATGCTCTTCGGGCGGTACTCGGTGATGCCCTGGAGGAGCCCATGGGCATCCCCCCCTTCACCATCTTACTCTGCTCCCAGTCCCCAGTCAAATTAGTCTCCAAGCTTTACACTTCCGCTCTGCAGACGAAGGTCATTCCCCACTCTAAAGCCAGATTGGCGTGGCAGACTGACCTCGGGAAGCAACTCCCGGATGATACATGGTCTTTCTGCTGCCAGATGTCGCGTAAGGTCTCTTTGAACGGTAGGCACAGACTGACCCACGTTAAGTTCCTGAATAGGGTGCATTACACTCCAGAGCGCCTCTGCAGATATGGGTTGCGAGACTCGGATTGCTGCGAGCGCTGCGGTGTGCCTGCTGCGGGTTTTTATCACTTGGCGTGGGAATGCCCCCCTGTCGCGAACTACTGGGTACAAATTTTTACTGCCTTGTCGGATATAGTGAGCATCCCTATTCCGCCTGATCCACTGATGGCATTGTTGGGATTTGTGAAGCCCTTAGAAAAAACGCTCCGTAAACTGGTTGCTATGGGATTGCTTCTCGCTAAAAGAAGGCTTGCTATGAGGTGGATGAGGGGTCCTCTCCCAACAGTTACTGAATGGAACAACGATATGATATACTGCAACACTCAGTCGGAGGTGTACAATGAGTTGTTGCCGCCTTCCTCTCGCCCTTTGAGCTTCTGGGGTCTCTTTGCTCATTACCGGGCAGTCACCGGCGCGGGGGTCGCTGCTCCAGATGATTAATGCTGTATTATTGTATTTTATGGTACATTCTGAATGCACTGTTGCTATGATGTAGATGCGCACCTGCGCCTCGGTTTCTGTGGGTTGCAGTGCTTGACTCTGCTCCCCCTCCCCCCCTCAGAGAGGTAACCCCTGCACTTTGCAAGTGCCCCTCCTGCTTCTGTAATGCCAGCTCATTCCACTAACTACATGCTTTGTCTAGAACTGTAAGATGGTACTGATGACCCTTTTTTTTGTGACCATGTATGTCTTTATGATTTTATATTGTGTATATGTCGTTATTATTGCAAAATTATAAATAAAGGGAAAAAAAAAAACCAGTTGTTGAAATGCATCACTCACATATTCAATCGTCCGGGTTCTGTGGAGGGTCAGCCTGTTCCGCCGACCTGAGATATTGTAGTAGGGGTTCCCAGATATCATGCGGCTTAGAGACGGTGGGTAGTTCTTCCGCATAGAGTACTAAGTTGTCTCGGCAGGCCGCCAGGTCGCGGAGCCATCGGGCCGTCGATGGTCCAGCTATGCTCTCCCACAGCATCGCCACACACCTCTTAGCCATGAGCAGAGCAATCTTTACCAGTTTACCTGTCGCCCCCTTTACAAAGTGCACAAGACCTAGTAAGCACGCATGTGGTGAACATTGTATGTCAGAGCCAGTTATTTTGGACAATGTGCGAATCACATCCTCCCAGAACAGCGCCACCTTGCGGCATTCCCAGGAAAGATGCCAGAAGTCGGCACCCGTTGTGCCACATCTCTTACACGCATCTGTGTCTCGGAGCCCATATTTGAACAACTTATGTGGGGTATAGTACACTTGGTGAATATATTTGAAGTGTATTATTCGGAGATTGCCGTTGGATGTGAGGGCCCCTGTTAGTTGGCAACAGTGCTTCCAGTCCTTAGGTGTGAGCGGTGGATCCAAGTGTTCGTTCCATTTATCTAAGCTAAACGATACAGTTTGGTGAGAAGTTTGTGCCGTGTGGGGCTGACAAGTAGGGTGCGTAGGGTTTGCAGCGTCAAAGGCTCTATAGGGAAGGTGTGGTAATGAGCCTGCATCGCCTTTTTGAGTCTGTGAAACTGAAATATGAATAAGGGTGTTTTATTTGTTATGAAGTTTAAGTCAGCATCTGACAAAAAGACCCCATCATGAAACAAATCTTGCATCTTGACTAGTCCAACTTGCCGCAGTACACGCACAGCCCCCGCGTTGTGTGTCACTGACAAGTTTGAATGACATGCTAATGGCATTAAGGGAGAGTACAGTGGTAATTTGTCGGCCATTCGACCCAGAGTCTGCCAGGCCCCTATTGTAGCGTCTACTGTGTTAATCTCAGAGCGCGGTGTCTGCCTCCTGCAGTGTGTCAACACAGAGCTCAGTGGGACAGGGTGGGCGTCCCCATCCTCCACCGCAACGTGTGGGACAAACTCATGTGCGCCAAACCAGTAGTGTGCGTATTGCGCGTGGTCACATAGGTAATATAAGTAAAAATCTGGCACACTGAATGCACCCTGTTTGTAATCCAGTGTTAGAGTGTCCCAACTCACCCGGGCCTGTTTACCACCCCAAATAAGCTTAAGGAGCAAGGATCGCACCGTGTTAAAAAAATGTCGTGTGAGGGGGATTGGTATGTTGCTAAATAAATCTAACAACTGGGGCAGCACCACCATTTTGATTAGAGCGATACAGTCGGCCAGTGAAAGCGGTAGTTTCACCCATTTGTCTACCTGTCGCTCTAACTTCGCATAAGCAGGGCCGTAATTGCTGCGTATAACTGTGTCAGGGTCTCTATGTACCCACACCCCGAGATATTTTACTGGGTCTGACGCCCATTCCAGCGGGAAATCTAGATCGTACGGGAGGGTGCACTGCGTCAGCGGGACCACCACCGATTTGGACCAGTTAATTTGAAGGCCGGAGAATAGCCCGAAGCGGACATACTCTCGGAGTATTGGAGCCATGTGGGTGCGCGGTTCACGTTTGAAAAGCAGCATGTCGTCTGCGTAAAGCGAGGTGCCGACAGGGCGATGCACAAACCGCAGGGCAGAGGGACGGTGTCGCTGCCTGACAATGCAGGCAAGAGGCTCCAGCGTCAGCGCAAAGAGGAGGGGGAAGAGGGGGCAGCCCTGCCGAGTTCCTCTGGTGATACGTATGGGGTCGGATGTGCCACCTCCCACTCTGACACGGGCCGTCGGTTCAGTGTATAGGAGCCGTATCCATTGGTTATACATGGGGGGGAAGCCCATGCTGCGCAGGATATTAAAAAGATAGCTCCATTCTATGGAGTCGAAGGCCTTAGCAGCATCCAACATCACAGCCACTGCTGGCAATCCCGGGTCAAGAAGGTGGAACGTGGCGAAAAGAGTGCGCAGGTTGTGCGAGGTGCACCTAGTTGGAATAAATCCAGATTGATCCGGCAGGACCAGACCTTGCATGAATGGCTGCAGCCGGACAGCCAAGATTTTAGCCAGTATCTTAGCGTCTGTGTTGATTAGTGACAGTGGTCTATACGAGTCGCATCTATGAGGCGGTTTGTCTTTTTTGAGCAGTGTAATAATGAGGGCTTCACGAAGGGTAGGCGGCAATATGCCAGAGTCATACGCTTCAGCGTACATCTTCAGCAAATGGGGGACGACTTCCTCCGCAAATTCTTTATAAAATTCGCTCGGGAACCCGTCTGGGCCGGGGGCCTTCTTATTTGGAAGGGATTTAATCGATGCGTGAACCTCTTCTTCTGTGATTGGTCGGCTCAGAAACTCACGTTGGCCATCCGACAGCCAGGCAATGGCGATGTCTGCAAGATAAGCGTCTAACGCGTCATCATCATCCCACCCTCAAGAAGTGTATAGTTAGGCATATGCCGTGCAAAATTGTGCTAGAATCCCCAGGGCGGTGTAATGGTCGCAACCGGCATCGTCAGTGATCTTGGTGATATCGTGTTGCTGCAGTCGATCTTTAATTTTATTTGCTAGGTGGCGACCCGGTCGTCCTCCCTCCCCATACGCTCGGGCAACATGCCGCCTCGCAAGGTATTTGATCTCGCGCTCTGCTAGGTCAGTGTATTCTAGTGTGAGCTCCCTGATCGACGCCAGTGTCCGATCGCATGGCGAAGACTCGTAGGCACGCTCGAGGTCATGTACTTTGGATTCAAGTACAGCGAGTTGTCCCTGTAGGTCTGTTAAAATGCCAGCAGCCGTGTTTATGCAGGTGCCTCGAATAGTCGCTTTAAAGGCCTCCCAAAGTATAGTTGCGCTATCAACCGAGCCCTGTTTATGGGAAAAATATTGTGTGTTGGCGTCGCGGATAGTAAAGACATAGAGAGGATCTAGCAAGGCTTCCGTGCGGAGCCGCCAGGTGAATGCACGGTGGGAGGGGTGTGGAAAGTGCAGCGTGATGCACACTGGGTTATGGTCGGACAGGGTGCGAGGGAGCCCCTCCACCTGGGACACCCAGCCCCCCGCCGATTCGCTGAGCAGCCAGTAATCGAGTCGAGACCAGCTGCTGTGCGCTGTAGAGACGTGTGTGCCCTCCCGCTTGTTCCAATTCCTGTGGCGCCATATATCCAGTAGTCCCAGTTCATCCATGCCCTCAGTAATGACCCAGGCTATTTTAGGGGACTGCCCTCCTCTACCACTGGACTTGTCTTTGTTGGGATCCAAATGCGTGTTGAAATCACCCCCCCCAGAGGATCACAGCTTCAGGCCAGGCCCGCAGGGTGGAGATGATATTCTCGAAAATAGAATGATCATCGATGTTCGGACCGTAGGTATTAACAATTGTGATTAAGTTGCCTGCTAATTTTCCCTGTACTAAAGCGAAGCGACCAGCGTCATCAGAGTGTGTTTTGAGCATGGTGAATGGGACACCCCTCTTGATCAATGTAAGCACGCCTCGAGAGTAAGAGGAGTAGGAGGAGGCCAGTCTGTAGCCCGCCCACCTGGACCCAACACAGCCGTCAGTTTGGGGGGTCAGATGCGTTTCTTGCAATAGAGCAACCGTGACATCGTGCCGATCTAGGTATGCTAACACTTGGCGTATATTTTTAGGTGAGTTAAGCCCCCGGACATTCCAAGTGAGACAAGTAATTACAGAGCGAGCAGCGTGGAGATCAGACATATACAATATCGTGAGCACAATACCTTCACAATAAAGGAGAGCACAGTCATACTGCATACAAATGTGAGAGAATAAATAGCCACATAACCAAACCTTACAACAGTTCCCCACCCTCTACCACCCCACACCCACTTTAGCAACCCCAACATGCCAAAGCCATCCCAATCCCCCCCAAAGAGCCCCAAAACGTGGCACCAACATAGTGAGCAATAGTGGGGAACACCCATGTGGGAGCGCTGGAGCGCGAAATCCCTCCCGTTGGAATGGGAGGTGGCTGAGCAAAGGTAGCGTTGTCAGCCTGTCAATGAAGTGTGATATATTAGTAATACAGTCGGTTCGTTCACATACAGTGCCAGGAGCTTGAAACAATACAGAAAACAATGACAGGCACCATAGTTTGACGTCCCAAGTGTCTCTCCAAAGCCCCAATACCCAGTTCTAGCGCAGTTTGCTAGGATAGAGTCTCGAATGAAAGCAAAGCGCAGGGGGGGCAAAGAACGGCCACCCAACTCACTTGATCCATATGCCTCATTGTCAGTCAGGAGGCCCCCGAGGGGAGCCGCCACCATCATCTGCCTTGGGGGACAGAGTTCTGTTGCGCTTGGCCAGAGACTTCGCATAATCCATGGCGGATTTTGGAGTAGTGAAGATTCGAGGCTTACCATTATCAATGACCCGTAGGCGTGCCGGGTAGAGCATGGCGTAGGGAGTTTGTGCCGCTATAAGAAGTTTTTTCGCCGGCTGGTACTCACGCCTGGCCTCTTGCACTGCAGCAGTGAAGTCGGGGTAAAACGCAAGAGTGCTGCCCCCGTATGTTATGGTGCCCTTCTCCCTGGCCATGCGAAGGATAGCGTCGCGTTCGCGATAGTTGAGCAGGTGAGCTATGATGGGGCGCGGCACCGCGCCCGGTGGGGGTCGAGCAGCAAGAGATCTGTGAGCCCGTTCCACAATTAGCACCTGGGATAGGCGTTCCGCACCGAAGATGTCCCGGAGAAGCTTTTCTACATAGGTTTCAAGGCAGCCAGTATTGGTGGATTCCGGGAGTCCCGTGATGCGCACATTGTTGCGGCGCGATCTGGCCTCCAAATCCTCGTTGCGGGCTTGTATAACGGCCAATACCTTTTCCATAGACGTCGCCTTTTCAGTGACCTGCTGCAGACCGTCCTCCGCATCAGAGATACGCGCCTCGGCCTCTCCAAGACGCATTGCGTGTTTGTCCAGTTTCTGCGACATATGATCCATGCGTAAGTTTAAATTGTCAATCTTTCCGTCGATGGTCTGGAGGCTGGCTTGGACTGCAAGGAGCGTTTTGTCAATATTGGACAGTTGGTCTCCGGGTGTGTCTAGTTCGGAGTCCGAAGCAGCCTGTTGAGCCGTTTTCGTGGACCTGCGGGGCGTAAAGGTGAGGCGCGGTTGGCTGCGGTCAGATTTCCCCATGGCGGTGAGGCAGCAGTGGGGTGCAGCTGGCCAGGAAGATGATGATCGCTCCGCTGACATCCCAGGTACTGTGATCCGGAGCCCAGAAGTTGGGGCCTAAAGGCACTGCGCAGAGACGTGACAGCACATACCCAACAGTCCCAGTACAGTTAAAGTGGCGGTGAGGTAAGTTCCAGATGAGGAGGGGCCACAGCTGTGAGGGCACAGTTTACTGTTAGACAGCGCTGTATAGGTGACGTGACAGCAGGCGGCTCGCAATACCCCGCACACCTCCACACGCTCAGCCCGTCGCAAGCCACAGTCTGTGGTTCAGGGCCACTCGCACTGATGCAGCCGACTGATGGATCGAGGCCAAGGCAAGAGCGGTAAGTGGGTCTCACCAGCAGTACATTCAGGGAGGTCGGGCTTGATATTTGGGCCGGTGGATGGATATGCAGAAGATGGAGCGTCTGCGGATGGGTCACGGCAGGCAGCAGTAACAGTGAGAGGGCAGGAGGAGCAGCTTCTTTCCCAGGCCCAGAGCAACAGGCACCATGCAGGAAGAGCGGCAACGCACAGCAGTTGATGTGAGATAGCAGGCAGCAACGTGACAGGTCCGATGTTAGGGCAGAGCCGGGGACCGCAGATCAGACGGCTGATGAGTCCGTATGCTGTGAAGCACGGTGCCGTCGGCGGGCAGTGAGCGCCGGTCAGAGAGGTGCCTCGTAAGCGTGTATGGCCACAACCCACGCCGCACCAAAGGCCGCAGCAGCACGCATCAGCCCAGCCCGCAAGCGTCAGAGGGCACGGGAGAGGTGCTGGCAGCCCGCGGCCCCCGGGCAGACCACCGCCCGGGATGGGAGCGAGGGAAGGGCGCCCACCTCAGCAAGCCTGTCAGTGAGGCCGTATCGAGTGCCCAACACCCCCCACCCCGCCCGCGCAGTCTCTCTGCCCGGAGTCGAGGCACCGGAACCCCCCACAACACCCCCCGGAGCCAGGCAAAGCAGCGCAGCACTCACCGCAGCCTCGCAATTAGGGCCGGTCTCAGGTCGCCATGCGGCGGTGTAGGCCCAGAGTGGTATCTGGCCCCTCTCACAGGCGGTAGGGGTCGCAGATGGCAGCTCTGCCCAGGAAAGGCTGCCCATCGACCTCCGGCACCAGTGCGTTGTTGGTAGGGCTCCGATTGTCGACAGAACTGCAGGATAGTGGGCGGATGGTCGGCTCGGCCGGCGGAGCTACTCTAACGAGCGGCCATCTTGCCTGGCGCCCTCTAGCGCCCCCCGTATGCAGACACAGGTTTATTGACATTCTTCCTAGCTTTCTCAATCTGAGGACAGAATTGATTTGACCATTTCCACTTCTGTCTTTGGCATAGATTGGAGTATACAAAGACAGTTTGAGGCAAAAGCAACATTAATTGTCTAAAGGTATCCTTCATGAGCATTTCCAGACCTACCCCAGTCAATGTGCCTAGGTGATTGCCACCACAGTGCACAATCATGAGGTCAGGGGGTTGGAGATGCAAAGAGGTTTTAACCAAAGGCAACAATTGGTGCCACTTTAATCCTCTCTGTGTAATCCATTTAATGTCCACATTTTGTAAACCTAGGTCTTTGTTAATACATCTGTGTTCAGCATACCTTTTGCACCAGAAAACATAGCTGTGTCCTACGATCCATACTAGCATTTTGAAGGTATGGCTGGAAGGAATGAAAAGATGTTTGTAGCTCATGTAGTCCGTTGGTAGAATGAGAGATATGTTGAAAGGTGGAGAAGAAGCTTTTTTTTGAGAAAACGATAACTGATTGGGTGATGAAGAACATTGTGTAGTGAAAACTAGGGTGCATGTTATGTTCGTGAAAAAGTATGTTTCTGATTGGTTAATAAAAAATGTTTGAAACGTACACTACATAGGATACGATCAGACGTGCGGAGCGCAACCACACCTGCTACTTGCATTTGGAGGGTACTGTTCTGAACTTTAAAAAAATGGTGAACTTGTGACCTGCACCTGCTGTTGAATGTTCCAGAAACTGTTAGGATGTAGTATGGTGAACTTATGACCTGCACGTGGCGAATGTTCCAGAAACTGTTGGGATGAAATTTGGTGAACTTGTGACCTGCAGCCTTCCGTTGAATGTTGCAGAAACTGTTGGTATGGAAATTGGCGAAAAGGTGATTGGGGGAGGAGTAGAAATAACTGTGATGTTAAAATATGAAATGCAAAATTAATTAGAACTGGCAAGCTATTAAAGTTAATTTTTGAAAATGAGTAGTATGTCTAGAAGAAGTGTATTCTTTAAAATTTGCAGTAGTATTATTAGATATAGGCTTCTGAATTGTTGTAAGGGTTCGGGGCTGTATGGCGATGCAGCAGTGTGGGTGAGTGTCCAATCCACAAAATAAGAGAACCAGCTTGGGGCATTTTAGAAGAGAGTTAGAGAGGGTTAATATGAGTAACCAATAGGAATGTGTTTTGCAATTTGAAATAATGAAGGAAGGATTTTGATTTGTTATGTACATGTATTTATGTGCGGAAAAAGATGGAAATTTTGCCAATACTGGTTCTATTCTTGACGAGAGTCTAGAATTACATTTATTGTCTGAGAAAGAAAATATTGCATGCGTTTATGAAATTCGAAATCTGCATACCAACTACAGAGGTGATTTACAAATTAATAATGTGTGTTATATATTGTGTAGTAGTGGTTAAGTCTTTGAGGCGATATTTTTAAGTTTGAAAATATTATTTTTAAAATAATATAGTGTTGCCGAAGTGTGCTGTTTCTCATTTGTTACAAAATGTGCATAGAGTGTGAGTAGTTGCTGAACAAGTACCCCATATATATTTACGAGTTTTCGAGGAAGAAGTGTAGTTTGTCATGTTTAAAGCAGTGTATGGTTTTGAAAGTGAGGTAAAGGGTTAATTTGGGTTCCAAAATGGATACGGGCAACATAAAGAAAATGTGGCACGTTTGCACGTTGTTACTTGTCAAAAAATAGTGGGGCGGGGGGTGGTTAGAAGAGGCATGTTTTATTAACTTGAGGGAAATAAAAAAAAGAAATGTTGCATTCAGACGTTGTGCTCGGACTTTTGACACTGGTGAGCTATATTTGTATATAAGTGTAGGCAACTGTCACAGTTGGCCGTGCAGAATGTGCAGACATTAGATGGCCGGCGGATCGAGAGACTAAGAATGACACGTCCCTTTGTATATGTATTTTTACACGTGTTATGCATCGGGAGATTCGTTAACTATATAACAGTGGTATATATCTATTTGTATGTTTCTTTTAAGTATGTGCTACTAGGAAAAGATACAGCTCCATGTACGCATGCTTTCAGTGATTTGGTGACACTCAACTGTGATATGAAAAGGGTTTCTGCTTTGCATTTGGATAGAGTCAACACTGTTAGTAGTTGCTGAGTAATGAAGAATGAAAAGACAGATGAGGTGAAATACATGGTGGTAAAGGGATTAGTGATTATGGTACTTCGTATGAGTGTTTGGGAAGGTATTGTTGAAGTGCGCCGTATATATTTAAGTGTTTTAGTGAAATGAGGAATGCAGTCTCTTATGTTGAAAGGTCTGCATGGTGTTGCGGGTAAAGTACAGGGTTGAATTAATATCGAAAATCGGTCCAGTCAATGTAAGAGAAATAGGGATGTTTGTAAATTGTGCCTTGTCGGAAAATACAGGTGGGGGCGGGCGTTTGTTTACAAGAGATATGTTTTATGACTGTGTGAGAGATAAAAAAAAGATGGAAATGTTCCGAGCATATTTTGTGCATGAATTTGTTCACGCTGGTGAAGTACATGTGAATATAAATGGAGGGAATTGTCAGGGTCTTTCCCTGTGCTGAATCTGTGTATATTAGAGGGCCGGCAGATCAAGAGTTTGGGAATGACACGTCCCTTGAACCCCCCCTCCTTCCTCCCGCTCTCTAACGGTTTGTCTCCCGTCGTTTGTAAAAGGATTGTAAGAGAGGCCCATGTACCCTGAAAAATAGCACTTAGACCTTGTCTGGCTTGTTGGTGGCATCTGTGCAGCGCAGAGAAAGTTGCAATCGGTTTCAGTGGTACACAAGAGCAGTGTGTGATGTTGCAAGGGTTACATGGTCTTGTGTCTAAGGTACAGGGATAAATTGGGGTCCAAAATTGGCCGGGGTAATGTACAAGAAATGGCCTCCTGCAGATTGAAACCTGTGGGAAAATATAAGGGGGGGGCTTTAACACGGACATGCTTTATTAACTTCAGTGAGATAAAAAAAATGAAATGTTGTTTGCACACTTCGTGCATTGGTTTGTGCACACTTGTGAAGCACACGTGAATATAAGTTAAGGTATTGTCAAGCTTCCTGCTCGTGCTGAACCTGCGTACATCACAGGGGCGGCAGATCGAGAGACTGGCAATGACACGTACCTTGAGCCCTCCCTCCTTCCTCCCGCTCTCTAACGGTTCTTCTCCCGTCGTTTGTAAAAGGAAGGTAAAAGAGGCCCATCTACCGTTAAAAATAGCACTTAGACCTTCACTGGCTTGTTGGTGGCTTCGGTACAGCGCAGAGAAAGTTGCAATCGGTTTCAGTGGTACACAAGTGCAGTGTGTGATGTTGCAAGGGTTACATGGTCTTGTGTCTAAGGTACAGGGATGAATTGGGGTCCAAAATCAGCTGGGGTAATGTACAAGAAATGGCCTTCTGCAGATTGAAGCTTCTGGGAAAATACTGGGAGGGGGGGGGTTGGTGCTTTAACACGGACATGCTTTATTAACTTCGGTGAGATGAAAAAATGAAATGTTGTTTGCACACTTCGTGCATTGGTTTGTGCACACTTGTGAAGTGCACGTGAATATAAGTTAAGGTATTGTCAAGCTTCCTGCTCGTGCTGAACTTGCGTACATCACAGGGGCGGCAGATTGAGAGACTGGCAATGACACGTCCCTTGAGCCCGCCCCCCCCTCCTTCCTCCCGCTCTCTAACGGTTCTTCTCCCATTGTTTGTAAAACGAAGGTAAAAGAGGCCCATCTACCGGGAAAAATAGCACTTACACCTTCACTGGCCTGTTGGTGCCATTTGTACAGCACAGAGAAAGTCGCAATCGGTTGAATGCTACACGAGTGCAGTGTGTTATGTTGCAAGGACTACATAGTCTTGTGACTAAGGTACATAGATGAATTGGGGTCCAAAATCGGCTAGGGAAATGTACAAGAAATGGTCTTCTGCAGATTGAACCTTGTGGGAAAATACTGGGGAGGGGCTTTAACAGGGACATGCTTTATTAACTTCAGGGAGATTAAAAAAATAAAATGTTGCCAGCATACTTGGTGCACGGGTTTGCTCACACTGGTGAAGCACACGTGAATATAAGTTAAGGCAATTGTCAGGCTTCCTGCTCGTGCTGAAGCTGCCTACATCACAGGGGCAGCACATCCAGAGACTGGGAATGACACGCCCCTTGACCCCCCCCCCTCCTGTTTGTTCCCAGTCTCTAATAGTTCCTCTCCCCTTGTTTGTAAAAGGAAGGTAACAGAGGCCCATCTGCGTTTGCCCTCACTGGCCTTCGGGGAACATGTGACGAGCACAGAGAAAGTCGTAATGAACTTCTATGCTATAGAAAAAAACCGCACAGAGTTGCAACTTACATATTGCCCCAATTTACATTGCTCGATGATTTGTCTTAATAGTTTAACTTTGCTGAGGTACGTCTAGGCTTCAACATGTATTTTCACACGAGTTATGTATTGGAATATCTGATACCTATAAAACACAGGTATAGATCTATTTGTATGTTTGTTTTAAGTATGATGCCACTAGGAAAAGGGACAGGGAGATGTATGCATCCTTTCAGTAATATGGTGAGACTTTCAACTGTGACATGGAAAGGGTTTCTGGTTTGCATTTGGGTAGGCCAAACATTGTTAGTAGTTGCTGAGTAGTGAGATGCAAGAGGCGAATGAGGTTAAAGACATGATAGGAAAGGAATTAGTGATTATGGTACTTTGTATAAGTGTTTGGGAAGGTATTGTTGAAGTACACACTATATATTTAAGTGGAATGAGTAGTGTTTTGAAATTTGAAATCCAGAAAATAGTAATGTAAATAATTGCTTGGTAGTTAATATTAGTAATCATATGTAATTATTTTAAAATATTAAATAGATGTAAGAAACTATTGAAAGTGTTCTTTGTTTTTCAGGAAATTATTTTGTTTGGATCACAAATTCAAGATGGCAAGAAAAGATGAAAAGAGAAGAGATCTACTTAAAGAAAAAGAAACAAAATGTGTTAGAAACAAATGAGAATGTTACCAGGGATAAAGTTTGTTTAGGTAAGACCACTAAACAGTTTCTTAAAAAAGCTGCGGAGAAATTATATGAGAACAATAGGAATGAAAGGAAGAAGAAGAGTTTTTCAACTAAGGAGAAGGAGAATGACACCTCAAATGGAAACAAAAAAAGAAAAAATAAGGAAAAAACACAAGTTACACGAAGACAAAAACAATTTCAAGAGATTCGACAACGACTCTTTCGAAGTAGAGTAATTCAGAATTTATTGAAACATTGTAAGAAGTATAAAAGAAGATTACTAGCTTACAAACAGAAGCAGCAGATTGAAACTGTAGTTGATACTGCTTTTAAGTTGAAAGGAAAATTATTTATTTTGATATTAAAAAGAATGAAATCTTTAAATAAAATAATGAAGTTTCTGAAAGACAAAAGCAAAAGAAAAAGACTTGTTAATAGAACTAACTTTTGTAAAAGTTTCAGTGGTGAATGGAAACACACTTCTACTAGTGAGCCTTTCTTTAATGAAGAAAGCTACTTTCAACAAAATAATTTACCATTTGCAATTGATACTCGAGGTCGCTGTTACAAAGTTCGGAATGGTTGTCCCATTCCAAAAAAAGAAATAGTTGTTATAAGTGCAGAAGAATTAATAGCTGAAGAAGTGCACGGGAAACGCACACAAGCTCCTATATATAAGTGGGATTGTAGCAGTATTTGCAGTATTCGACAGGAATCTATTGACATAATGCAAAACAAATTACGACAATATGCACAGAAAAGTGTTAAACAGAAGATTAGGTTGTTACAAGGACTAGATCAATGTAATGTAAGACAATATACTAAGAACCACAGACATTCTCTGGCTTGTCTTTCAAGAAAAGTGTGTAAAAGTACTTTTCATCACTTAAGAATGTTAGCAGTACACCACTCAGGAATGCGGAAGTTTGTAAGGAAAGTGTATTATGTAAAGACTCCTGCATTATGTTTAAGTGAACTGAACACAGCTCTTTTACACGGTTGTTTATCAGATGTAGAAAAAATGTGTGATGAAATTGAATTTCATTTTTTTGGTTCAGAACTGCAGTGTGTAGAAACTGAGAGCTTGACAACTGCAGATGTTGAAGAACATGGGAAAGATATTAGCATTGATCAGTTTGAAGAAGAAATTAGAAAGTTTAAGACAGTGTGTTCTGAAAAACCAAACTATGTTTGTATTTGTTGTCGACGTACTCATTATAAAAGTCAAACTAGGAATGTTAATTTGTATTTAAAAAGTGAAAAGGAGAACAATGATAGGTGGCAGCAATTCGGAGCTTACTTGTTGGTAGAAGGTCGATTTGAGTTGGGTACTGATCAACGTATTTGTAAATATTGCTACAAGAAATTAGAAGAGAACAAAATGCCAGCTAGAGGAGTACATAACAATTTAGAATTAGTACCTATTCCAGAGGAACTGGCAGATTTGAATACATATGAGTCAGTTCTTATTCAATCTGTTCACCCATTTCAAGCTATAATTCGCATGGAGCCTAAAACAGGTAAACTGCCACCAACAGACTTACAAAGAGGTCTGAAAGGAACAGTTGTGTACTTACCTTTAGATTTTAAGAAAAATATTGAAACTGTTGGTGGAGACAGAGAGGAAAATGAGCCAGTAGTTATTCTAGTAAACGGTGTACCAACAAAGAGTCGGAAAATATGGCAAGAGTTTGTAGATGTTAATAAACTTCAAAAGGCTACGTTATATCTTGTACAGAACAATATTTATTATAAAACTGTAAATGTTGATGAACAGGTAATAAGTTTAGAAGATGAATCAGAAATTTCAAGTGGTCAAATAGAGAAAGTAGACAATTCGAGGAGTGAAGGGATTTATGAACATTACACAATATGTCCTCTACATTCAAAAGAAGTAATAGGAAACAGCATTGAGTTATTTCAAATGAAAAAAGCACAGGGAACTCCAATGAGTGTATGGGAGAAAAGCTTAGAAGCTCGTTGTTTTCCACAGCTGTTCCCCACTGGAGAAGGTGGACGATTTGATGAGCGACCTGTATGGATTCCAGCTTCAGAATATCGCTCAACAAGATTATACTCTGAAGATCCTAGATTTCGACAGTGCATTCCATATATATTTCACCTTTTGTTTGAAAGTGATTTGTCTTCTCTTTCGTATGCAGTAAACCACATATTTAAAACGGGAGTTCATCAATCACTTGTTTCAGCCAAAAAATTCATGGACAAAGTTCAACGAACAGATGAAAATTTAGAAGCACAGTTAATTAATTTGATGGCATGTCAACGTGGAACCAATGAGTATTGGTATCGTCGTCATGGTGAACTTAAGTGTATGTTAAGAAACTTAGGTACACCAACATGGTTTGTAACACTTAGCTGTGCGGAGTATGCATGGGAAGATTTACTTGAATTTCTATGAGAAGCAAATTCCAATATAAAAAATATTGAAATGAAGACACCTGGAGAACTGTGTTCATTGGATCCTGTAAATGTGTGCAGGTATTTTAATCATAGGTTTCAAGCTATGATGTCTTTTATCTGCAATAAAGATAATTGTCCTCTTGGAGAAGTTATTGATTTTTTTTGGCGAAAAGAGTATCAAGCGAGAGGTGCTCCACATATACACATGCTATTATGGATAAGGAATGCTCCAAAATTTGGAACGGATACTGATGAAACAGTATTGTCTTTCATCGAACAGTATGTTACCTGTGAGATTCAAAGAGAAGGAGGAGAAAAAGCTTGAGACAGCAAGTTTTACGTTTCCAAAGTCACCGTTGTGGAAAGTAGTGTCGACGAAAATACAAGTCTAAAGGAAAATTTTATACCAAGTGTCGGTTTGGATTCCCACGTCCAGTAATTTCTAAAGGAAGAGTAAATTCTTTTATGTCTGCTGTAAGGCATACAATAACTCGGAAATCTCAGAAGAATACGTACAACTTAAAAAGAACAGAACAGTCAAAGTATATTAATGACTACAATCCAGTTATTTTGAAAATGTGGAATGCAAACATGGACATTCAATATGTTGCAGATAACTCAATTGCCGTTGCACGCTATGTTACATCATATATAACGAAATCAGAAAAGACAGAGATGAAAGAAATGTGGGAAGAAATTTCACAAGAGAAGAGCCTTAGCAAACAATTGTACAGCTTTAGCTTGAAAATGCTTTCCCACAGAGAAATTGGATCCTATGAATGTTCGGATTGCTTGTGCTCTTCCAGTTTATATTCAAAGTCACGAGGAATCATTTGGGTAAGTTTAGGTCTTGCCTGCACACGAAATAGAGTGTTGAAAACATTAGAAGAAATCAAATACTTAGCAGTGAATGAACCGGAAAGTACAGAAATTCTTAAAACTAATATGTTGGATACATACTATCCCAAAAGGAGTCCACATCTGGAAGAGCTATGTCTGTATGAAATACTTCAACATTACAGCTTTAAAAGAAATGTTACACAGAATTTAAAAGAAGGAAAATATGCAGTAATTTGATGTGACGGTTGTTTAGTAAAACATGCCAAAGGAAATCTCATTAACCACAGAAAACTCAGTTGCGAAACTCCAGATAAGAGAGAATTTTTCTATTTAGCACTTTTGCAACTGTTCAAGCCATGGCGTAGCGAAACTGAATTACTTGGACATTTCGACTGCTATGAAGATACTTTTAATGCATGTAAAGATAGCATTGCATGTAAAATTTTCCCTACATATCTACAAATGTTAAATGATGAAATTGAACAAGAAAAGACTATTACAGTTGAAATAGCTAACAACAGTTCTCAAGATAGTCAAAGTTCTGGTCCAGCTAGTCAAGATCCACTGGGACAACCAATAATCGAAAATGAAGCAGCAATAGCCATGTATGAAGTAGAAATTGCAATGCAACAAGCACAACAGGAGAATACTACGTTGGAAAACTTAGAAGAACAACTAAATATTGAACAGAAAGAAATATATGTACAAGTAACAGAACAGATACAACATGGTTTGTTGCATGAAAAAAAGGAATGCATATGTTCATCATTTAAACCTATTCTTATGTACATCAGTGGTCAAGCTGGAACAGGTAAAAGTTTTTTAATTAAAGTTTTGACCAGTTATCTACAAAAAACTACAGATTCACATTTATCTTGTGTTGTAACAGCTCCGACTGGATTAGCAGCGCACAATATTAAAGGAATTACTTTACATAGATTACTTATGTTACCAGTTGAACATGATAATAAATTAGAATATCAGAAGTTGTCTGGAGATGCTTCTTATGAAGTGTCAAGAGTGCTGAAGAAAATGAAACTTCTAATCATTGATGAGGTGAGCATGGTCTCAAACTTAATGCTTGCCTTTGTACACTTGAGAATGCAACAGGTTTTAAAAACAGATTACGATGTTCTGTTTGGATGATAACATGTAAGTGTATTTGGAGATCTACTACAACTAACTCCTGTAAAAGGAGAACCAGTTTTTAAAACACGTGTGCATGAAGACACTAGGAAATGTTTGGGAAGTATTGAAAATGTGAATATATGGTTACATTTTGAATATAAAGAACTTATAAAGAATATGCGACAAGCAACTGATGAAGATTATGGAAATATTCTGAAAGATATAAGAATTGGTGTCCTAACGAAACATGGTAAACAAGCTTTAGAAAGTCGGCTACTAAGAAACTTGTTAACAACTGAAAACACAGCAGCTGAAGAATGTATAAGAAGATTGGAGGAAAGAAGTCTATAGTTTGCCTAATGCCTACACTGCAAGAGTGTTGCACATTTAATCAAGAGCTTCTGAAATTGGAAAAACAAGAAATAGTTCACTTTGAAGCTATTGATAAAATAGAGCATCAGGGAGTGACCATTCTTCTTTCAGAGAAACTACAGACTAAATTGGACTCTTTGGAAAAGTCTGTATCTAAAACTGCTGGCTTAGAAAAAACTTTACATGTATGTATAAACTGTCGGGTAATTTTGCGGCGTAATTTGAATGTAGAAGGAGGTTTAGTAAATGGAGGAATGGGGAAAGTTGTTGATTTTGTAAAATATCAGAACAGAGATAGAATAGAATTCTTGAAAATAAAATTTGATCAGATTACAGAGGTAAGACAGATTGGGCGTTGTGCTGTACGTTTTCTGCTCGTAAAAGACTTGTATGTTCGCAGAAAACAGTTTCCTTTGTCTTTAGCATATGCAGTAACTATTCATAAATCTCAAGGTTTAAGTGTAGACAGTGCTTTGGTAAATATTGGAAGTACTGTGTTCAAAGAGGGAATGGCATATGTTGCATTATCTTGAGTTAGAACATTGTCTGGTTTGTATTTGATTGATTTCAATGACAACAAGATTAGTGCTGATGTAAATTGTGTAAGAGAATATAATCGTTTAAGAAGACTTTATGCACCAAATTTAGGTGAATATCCCATTTATGAGAAACTTGTTGTGTGTTCAAAACGAAAATATGTTAAAGAATCAAGTGCGGTTGAAAAGCATAAAAAAATCGAAGACAAAGGAAAAGGTGTAAAGAAACAAGAAATGGAATGTGTTGATGACGTTGTGGGATACCAATTGGAAAATAGTTCAGGTATCAACTGCTATGATAATGTTATTCTGAATGTTGTATTTTACCTACAAGATCTTCATCATGAAATTATGGGAAATCAGGAAAAAGATTATGTTCTGCACTTTATAATGTATTTCAACAATTGACAACTGACAGAAGTAAAATCCATACTGCTTGTGGTATTCGCCAACTCTTGGATATATGTACTGGTTCTTTGACCTTCAGTCTTAATATACAACAAGATGCACAAGAATTTCTGATGGTTATGCTTGGAGTATTAGAAGATGAAGGAATACAGATTGAAAACTTATTTGGACTAAGTTACAAATGGGATCATAAATGTGAACAGTGTTCATTAACTTCAAGCACTGTAGTCGACACAAAACGATTCATATACTTAACAATACCTGACTGCAAATCTGTAGCTTTTAACAAACTAGTAAAAGCAGCAAACCATGATCTGAAATGTTCTCATTGTAAATCAGAGATGTTATCTACATTACGCATAGAAAGGTATGGAAAATATCTGATTTTAATGCTACAACGTTGTAGAGCAAATGGAAGAAAACTGGAAACCAGAATTAAACATTTTGTTGCCAGTCAAATATCTATTTCTGGAAGAACTTTTACAACAGTGTCTATTATTTTCCATGCTGGACCTACTACGACATCTGGACACTATACTGTGTATTTAAAGTGTAATAAAGGATGGACACATTGCAATGATGCACACTTGGAAATAAAACCCAGATTGCCTTACGAATTACCAAATTCATATTTGATATTTTTGAAGCCTAAGTTTTGAATACATCATTCGGCCTATTGGGAAGATGTAAACATGCTTTAACGAATTCATATTGGATATTTTACAAACCAAAGTTTTGAATACATTATTCGGCCTATTGGGAAAATGTGAACAGAAAGTAGAGAGCACTGGAAACAATTACTAATTATAACTAGTGTTGGGACTATTATTTGTGCTGATTGATAATGCATTTGGAAAAATTGCGTTGAAATGAAAATAGTTTACATATTTGTTCTGTATATTGTAGGAGATGTAAATTTGTGTACATTTTGAAAATGTTGTTGAGTTAAATAAAAGACATCCTGTAGAAGAAGGATGTAATGAAAAAAAATAAAATGTAAGGAGGAACACATATAGGTACAGATATTGAAAATAATGTTGTACACTCATTTTTTTTTTTTTTAACAATCTACTTGATTGGTTTTTTTTCCCCGCTGTTTCATGATGATACTACATTGATATCACTGTGTATAGTGAAGTTAAGTGGAATCTGAGAACAGCAAAAAAAGGGAAAATAAAATGTTATGTAAATGTTAAATTATGTTGCAGTCTTTAAAAAGTAACAGTGTAATTTGTGAAATACATTACATTACATAATAGTTTTTCGGTTTATTTTATTGTACGTAGTGGTAAACTTTGAAAAGATTTTTAATGATAAATAGCACAATAGTACTTTGATATTTACTGAAAAACATAGGTATCTGATAGAGACATCTGGCCGCAGATTCCTTAACTTAGAATATCCCCAGGCGTCAGACTGGATCCGGAAAATTTTGCGCAGCAGTACCTCTGCGCGCCGGGGGGCGGCGCCGCCTGGCTCCGCCCTGACGTCGTCCCCGGACATGACGCCAGTGGAGCCATATAGGACCCTCCCGGCGAGCTGATGTCAGTTTCCTTCTTTTCCGCGTTACAACGCGGATCCGGGATTCAGCTATTCCTCTGGCCTGTTTTTATTCAGGCCTTTTTCGACATCGTTGGCGTCAGGGAACAGTGTGCGATGCCTTCGGGCTTTAAATTGTGCGAGACTTGTTCGCGCCAGATGTCGGCGTCGGACCCGCACGCCATTTGCATGTGGTGTCTTGGGTCGCACCACGACTCCGTGGAGTGTGACGCCTGCCGGCAGATGCGTCCGAAGTCCCTACGAGAGCGGCGGATGAAGCTCTTGGCCGCCCGGTTGACCCGCACGCTGTCTCCCTGACGTTCTCCGGTGGGTTCTTCTCTCCGCGCCCGCTCCCGGAGTCGATCCCGCGAACGTCGATCTACAGGTAAGCACAAGTCACGGAAGTCGAAGTCCTCGCTTCCACGTGATGGTGGGGGCCATGGTTCCCGCTCCCTCGCGGAGCAGTGCCCCCCGGAGTCGGCCTCCATTTACCCGCCCTTTCCGGGTACTGGTGCGACTCGACCCCAGATGGAAGCCTATTACCAGGCTCTGCACTCCATCTTCGGGTCACCTCCACTCCCTGGTGTGCCTTCGGGTCCCACAGTGGAGGTAGGCATTCAGGTCGGGTCTCCGCCGGCCGAATGCCTCGACTCCGGCTCCGGAGTCGTGCCGGCGTCGGGTTCCAATCCCGATGGGCGTTCCAGCCCCACGCCGAGCCATTCTGCCTTCTACCCGCATAGCCCCTGGCGGCTCCCTGCGTCGACGTCGGCACCGGCGGCACTATGCCTGTCGTCTCCTGGCCCTCAGGCACTTTTTCCGCACCTCTCGGTGGTGGAGACGTTGCCGCCCACTCGTCCAGCCGAGTCGCCCCTCATGGAGCTCGACGTCGCTTCGACGCCGGTTCGGCGCCTTTCGACGTCGGAGCGGCGTCGTTCGACGCCGGAAAGGTCGCCGGAGCGGCGTCGGGAAAGGTCGCCGGAGCGGCGTCGTTCGACGCCGGAAAGGTCACCGGGACCTATTGGCTCTCTGCTTCCAGAGGACACAGGACCGGTGTGCTCGGGCTTGTCTCCACGCCCATTGGCTCCGCCGCCATGGGGGCAGTGGCCCCTTATTCCTCCTGCTGGGGGACGTGTTAGCTTGCAACCGTCCCCTACAGATGGGCTCTTGTCGCCCCCCAGGTCGCCCACTGAAGCTGGTGCTTTATTTTTACGGGGTGTTCGCAGGGCGGCAGCTGTTTTGCACTTCCACCCTCCTTCTGTCCTCTTGTCCTCTGATCCGTTATTGGATCTCCTCCACCAAGGTGCAGTGGATCTTGAGCCCTTGCTGCCCTTTAGCGGCTTGTTGTTCGACGCCCTTCTCGGGACTTGGGCGCGACCCTCTTCAGGGGATGCTGTCGACAGGGCCATTGCGCATAGGCATCGTCCGGCCCCTGGGGGCCCATCCTGTTTGTCCCTTCAGCCTAGTGCTCACGGCCTCGTGGTACAGGTGTCTTTCGCCATGCAGCCTTCTTCTCCGCCTCTACTGCAGCCTCCTACTAGGGAGTCTCGTTGGCTGGAAACATGTGGACGCGGCATTTTTGCGTCCGCTAGTTCTGCATTACGTGCTCTAAACACTGTTTGCGTTTTTGCCAGGGCTTCTTCTGCCCTTTGGGACTCCGTGGAGTGTCTTTTGCCTACCCTCCCTGAGTGTCCTCGGGCTGACATAGCTCGCCTCATTCACGAAGGCAGAGAGATGGCGCGGTTTGCGATTCGGTCCGCCGTTGATTCTACCGATTTGGTGGGTAGGACAATGGCGCGGTCCGTTGCCTTGCGCCGCCATGCCTGGCTGCGCGACGGGGGTTTCCCCGACAATGTCCGTGACAGTCTCCGGGATTTGCCTTTTAATGGTGTGTCCCTGTTTGACGCACATGCAGACTCTGCGGTTCGCCGCCTTCTGTCTCACCTTCCATAGTTTTTGCTCCGGTTGAGGTCCTTGTCCTCACCCTGCTCTGTTGTCTTGACTTCATGTTGGGCCCGGGTTCATGCTGTAATACCTGAACGGCCTGGGCGGCTCCTCGCCGTATTTTCTTTCCTTTAGGCAGCAGATTTGCTGCTTATCCTTCTAAGTTCCTATAGCCTGGTGGTTAAGGTTGCACCCTTCCTCCACGGGTTATGTGTTCGGAGCCTGTGGTTTCTAAGTTACACTTTTGCGTCCTCTGTCTATGAGCTCACGCTCCAGAGGTGCCCCTGGTTAGGGTTGATACTTACCCTATGTGGGGTATTTGTTTGCTATTGTATAGCTGCTTTCCTCCTACAGTAGCCTTTGTTCGCTTCTGTGGGGTCCCTTTCACTAGGTCCTCCTGCAGCTGTGCCTGTATGTTTTGCACGCTGCTGCTGCGGGCCCTTCAGGGGCCTTCTTGCGAGCCATTTGTTGGGTGTCGGCTGCTGGCCTGCATTTTCCCAATACCTTTCTTCAGGACGGAAGGGCTTTCTGATCCCTCCCGTCCCCTCATGGTTCTTCGCTGCGGCTGTTCCATCTGTGGCCGCCCTACCGGAAGGCCCTGTCGTTGTCCCAGAGCACTCATACTTAGCTCGGCACTATCCCTCTGTGTTCTATCGGCGTACCATGCCTGCTCCCTAGTGTCACCGGCTGGTGCGTTTTTTTCCGGCAACTTTTGTTGCCTCGTTCTACTCTGCTATATCCATGCTGCGAAGCCCTTTCATGGTGGACTTCGCTCTCCATGGTGGCGTTCTGGCTCCAGACGTGGATGATCTTCCTTGTCTTGTGCCGTGCTTTGGCACTTCCTCTGCCACCGTTTCTCATGCCCCTGTTGCGTTCCGCGCAGGTGTTGTTGTGCTTTCCTTCGGGCTGCGGTTGCTGCTCTCAGCGGGGGCGTTATCCTCAGAGCATTGTTGTCTGATGGGGCATCTTAGGGGAGCGGATGTGGTCTCCCGGCTAGATGCCGATTTTTGAGCTGGAAAACGAGGTTCCGGTCTCGGGGTCGACTCCACATCCTGTGATTCTGGGCAAATCACGGCTGGCTTGGCCTCCATGCCTTTCTCCCGATAGCCAGTGGGTCTGCTCCACCGCCGGTGGCTGTTGCGTCTCGCTCTGGGCATTGTTCTGTCCAGTGCCGCTGCTGCGTGGCTGTTGGGGCTCTGGTGTTTTTTCTTTTTCTTTTTCACCAGTGTGCTCCACACACACACGCCTCCCACAGGCTTACTACTCCGGGTGGTCACCGAGGTCTGGTCCCTCACTTTTCGTGAGCGCCGTTCGCACAATGCGCCTGGTCATGCGCCTCTTGTGTCTCAGCTTTTGCTCGTGGCGCTTCATGGGGCCTTCTCCTTCCATGGTGTGGTTCTGGCGGTACATGCGGTCTCTTTGGTGTACTTCTGTTACCCACGTGCGTGGCACTGGTTGTTACCGTTCTTTTCTGCCTTGGGCTGTCCGCCCTTTTGCATCACGGGTGCATTGGCAGGTCTTGTGTTTCTTGTAACACTGACTCATCTTGGCCGTCGTCAGCATCTTCCCGCTGCTGTTCCCACTCTCACAGTGTTTCTTTCACTGTCATGCATGGCCTTCCTGCTCTTGGACTCGGTACGTCCTTGTGCCCTAGTTGGACCTTCCTCTTTCAACGATCCATCGGATCCTGTGGATCCCTCACATCCTGCATTGGTTCCTCTCCGGCTATGGCAGGTGTCCACTCTTATTCCACACTCCCCTTTTGGGTTTGTGTTCATTTTCTCCGCTGTTGACCAACAGGGATTCCTGCCGCCCTCGACAGTCTTTGATGCCTTTGCCTCTCATTGTTGGCCACTTCCTCCGGAGTGTCTTGGTCCGGTGTTGGCCATTCTGGCAGCGCTGTCCCCACTGTGTTTAGTCAGCTGGTTGACACTTCTGTTCCCTTGGGAACTTAGTGGGGTTCTGTCGCAGACCCGCCTCCAGTGGGGTATGGCTTTGGTATCTATTCTAAGTTAAGGAATCTGCGGCTAGATGTCTCTATCAGATGTACGAGTTACTTACCTTCGGTAACGATGTATCTGGTAGAGACGTTGTCTAGCCGCAGATTCCTTAACGCCCACCCATCCTCCCCGATCTGCGAGGACCTTTTCAGGTGGGGTTTTCGGCTTTCGCCTCCTTTGGGGTAGCTTGTCCTTCTACGGGGCGGCGTTTTTCGCCTTGCTCCCCGTTGGACTCTTCCCTTGGTTTACTTGTTCTTTCCCCCCATTCTCATACTGGGGCGGTGGGTTCAGGTGTCCATCTGCGTTTTTCCGCATCAGTTTCTTCCAGTATGGTGCCTACTGGTGTTCTCTACCCTCCCGCCCGCCTTCTCCGTTGACGCTCCTGCAGTCAATTGGTTTTCACGTCTTTTTCGGCCTGTTCCTCAGTCCGATAATTCTCTCACAGGGAACACGGTCTCCCTATTTCTTTCTTTCTTTCTTTTCTTAATCCTATGGGTTGGAGCTTTTTGCCTGTCGCTCTCGGCTCATTTATTGCCGTCTTGCCTCAGGAGTGGGCACTCTCTCGCTTTTGCGGGGTTGCTTCTCAGTATACTGTTCTGCCCTCTTCATTTCCTTTCATCCGGTGCAGACTTTCTGTCGTCTGCCTCGGTCTTCTTTTTATAGATCGATTTCCCTCAGGGGTGACATTCACTTTGCTTTTGCAAATTAGCTTCTCAGAGTATTGCTCTGCTCTTTCCTTTTCAACACCTTTCAGTCGACAGTGCTTCTCACTGTCGTTCATGGTGCTTTCTCACCCTTTGGTTCTTTTTTATTCACACACTGTTCCCATACTCTCACAGTTTTGCTGGGGGCTCCGCGTTGTGGCGCGGAAAAGTTCCTCCGAAGAAAACTGACGTCAGCGCGCCGGAAGGGTCCTATATGGCTCCACTGACGTCATGTCCGGGGACGATGTCAGGGCGGAGCCAGGCGGCGCCGCCCCCCGGCGCGCAGAGGTACTGCTGCGCAAAATTTTCCGGATCCAGTCTGACGCCTGGGGATATTCTAAGGTAAGGAATCTGCGGCTAGACAACGTCTCTACCAGATACATCGTTACCGAAGGTAAGTAACTCGTACTTCAGGACGTTATAGTTAGAAATTAGCATTTCAAAAACCTTTGAAATTCACTGAAAAAACCATAGGTTTCAGGGACGTTATAGTTAGAAATTAGCATTTAAAAAACCTTAAAAATTCACTGAAAAAACCATAGGTTTCAGGGACATTATAGTTAGAAATTAGCATTTAAAAAACCTTAGAAATTCACTGCAAAAACCATAGGTTTCAGGGACGTTATAGTTAGAAATTAGCATTTAAAAAACCTTAGAAATTCACTGAAAAAACCACAGGTTTCAGGAACGTTATAGTTAGTTGGAAATTTCACTCATACAAAACCAGAGAAATTCGGCTGTTATAGTTAGTTGAGCTAACTATAACTCGCGCCCCCGCAATGCACTGCTGATGATGTCACATATTACATCATTCATGACATGGTCAGTGACATCACTGATGACATCTCAAATGACATCACTGATGACATCATCCACGTGATCCTCTGATGCACCTCCTGACACCTTAATATAACCTTTGATACACCCACTCTAAAATATAGACTACCATTTTCGAAACCATAAACACATCAATACCAGTTACTACATACCTACTCACTGATTCCTAGGTCTACACACACATCCACTCATTCACCCATACAGTCACTCATACATGCAGTCACTCACCAATACAGCACTATCATTTGCACTCATACACCTATACAGACACTCACACACCGCCACTCATCCATAGAGTTACTCACACACCTAGTCAGTCATGCAAAGAATCAATCCCACTCCCATTTACTCACCTATACAGTTATACACACACCACCTTACTTAGTCATACAGATACTAACACATACTTACTCTCTTATACAATCACTGATACAACAAGCACACACTCACCCATACAGCCACTCTCATAATCACTCATTCTCACATATAGTCATTTATATACTCCAACACTCACATATACTGCCTTTCACATATGTAGTTACCCACACATGTACCACTGAGACATCCATTCACTCACCAACACACCCATACACACACTCACCCACCCACCCATACAGCCCTTCTCAGATGCACTCTTGAACCCATACACCTAGTGAATCACCCACTCACACATCTATGCACAGAGTCACACACCCCCCACCCACCCACACAGACACTCAGGCACCCATAGAGAGACTCAGACAACCAATCAACCCATATAGACACTCATGTAGCTACTCACCAACCCATGCAGCCGCTTACACACCAACTGACAGACTGATACAGACATTCACACAGTTTAGTCACTAACCCATGCATTCAGTAAGACACGTTTAATCACTCACTTATACAGTCAGTCACGCACCTACTAAATCATCCATTCAGACACTTATTCACCCACTCATTCTTCAATACACCTTGGCATATATATATATATATATATATATATATATATATATATATATAAAACATATTTAAACTTTACAGAAACACACAGTCACTGGATGATGTCATCAGTGATGTCATTTGAGATGTCATCAGTGATGTCACTGACCATGTCATGAATGATGTAATATGTGACGTCATCAGCAGTGCATTGCGGGGGCGCGAGTTATAGTTAGCTCAACTAACTATAACAGCCGAATTTCTCTGGTTTTGTATGAGTGAAATTTCCAACTACTATAACGTCCCTGAAACCTATGATTTTTTCAGTGAATTTCTAAGGTTTTTAAATGCTAATTTCTAACTATAACGTCCCTGAAACCTATGGTTATTTCAGTGAATATATATATATATATATAAATACAAAAAGCAATGAAACAATTTACATGATTATTAACCAATTTAGTAAATAATTATCAATTTAAAAATAAATGTTTTTTTATTACTTAACTTCCCACACTATACCCTAACAAATCCAGCAGCCCACAACTAAAATATAACTAAAAAATAAATTGCATTATTAATAGTGAATTGTTAATTTATAATTACTTAATTAACTTTCCACCCTACCCCTACAACCCTAGCAACCAGCTACAACACTATAAATTACTATTACCATTTACATTAAAAATGATAAATCACTTAAAATTGCAAACTGTATTTAAAAATATTAACAATTATACAAACAATAACATAAAATAATATATGAACTAAAACAAATTAAGATAATTAAAAAATAATATTTTTTACGACGATATTATTGAAAATTATATTAACAACAGTGATATTCTTGACGGTATTACTTACCTGAAGAAATCGATATTCATGAAGACGATTGTAGGAAAGTAGGAACTTTCTTTTATGGCTACCCCCAATTTTTTCCTGGTGTCAGTATGCTTCGACTGTAGTTTGCTGGGATCCTGCTAACCAGGAACCCAGCATCTGTTCTCTCTCTCCAAAAATGGCTTTGGTACCTCCACAATTGGCTACTGGTGTACCCTTATAAGCCCCTAGTATATGGTAACTAAGGTACCCAGGGTATAGGTACACCAGGGTTCCCCCATGGGCTGCAGCATGTATTGTGACACCCATGGGAGTCCACTTAAACTCGGTCTACAGGCCTATAACTGCAGCCTGTGTGAGATGGTGTTTGTACCTCTCATGACAGATATAAGTTACCTTATATCTGAGGTCACTGCACTTAAAACCTATAAGTCATCCATATGGTAGGCCCTTCAGTCCTGAGGGCAAAGTGCTTGGTTTTAAGTGTGAGGGTGCCCCGGAGTGGATTCTCCAGGCTTTGTAAGTGCAATCAGCCATCTTAAGACATATTGTGGACATCAGTCATTACAAGATGTCTACCTATATAGTGGCTGCGCTGAACCTGGTATTGTTTGGTATCAAACATGTTGGAATCAATCCCACCACCGATTCCGGTGTAGGAGGTATGATCCCATGTACTGGGGGGCCCCTTAGAGAAGCCCCCTGTACTCCTGGTTACAGCCTTTCAGGGCCTGACAGCAAGCTAATGTTGCTGCCGACCACAGACAATGTTCTGCCCTCTAGCAGCTGAGCTGAGCTCGAGCAGGGAAGGTAGAACAATAGGTTTCCTGTCACAGGGAGGTGTGGCCACCTCCCAGACAGGACTTAGTGTATTAGGCTGGGGTGGGGGCACTTTCCAGCACCACCCAACTGCATTGAAGGGCACATTTGGTGCCCTCCTTGCATACACCAGTTTGAGCCAGTTCAGGAACCCTTGGTTTCCACTCTGGTGCTAAACTGGACAAAGGACATGGGAGTATCCCCCACTTTGTCCAGCCCTTCCTCTGGGAGGGATCCCTGAGTTTTTCCAACCCTTTCCTTGGGTATTTAAGGGCTCCCGTGGGTGGGTCCTCAGATTTGTCGTGGAACAAGACTCATCTCTGAAACCAAGACACTCCTCGACCGTCTGGACACTTGGACTTCCCCTGGAACTGAGACTGCATCAAGGAAGACTCCTGCTGCTCCTGGTCTTGCTCCTCTGCAAGTATTCTGCCTCATCTGTGTCCGTGCTTCACTCAGAATCTCCAGGGACCTGTGGGCATCAAGGACATCCAAAGTAATCTTCCTTGGAGTGAAGGAGTCACTCCCCTGCATCTGCAGGCACCGGCTCGAAGATGACCGGTCTGCTGCTCCTGTCGTCCTACGGACTTCCCGAGGCTCAGCAACACAGGTGGTGGATGTGTGGTTCCCCCGAGGCCTGACCTGTCTTTGCTGCAATTCGGAGAACAGTATGCCTCATCGGAGCCCCTAGGTCCACTGCGTCAACTTGCTGTTGCAAAGGCTTGCTGGCTCTGCACTCCAGAGATCTTCAGGCTACAAGAAGCTCCAGCCTTCAGCATCTCACCCTTCGAAGAACAGCATCCTCCCTGCATCCCTTGCATCGTGGGCCTTCATCTTTGGTGAGCTGCCTGAGGTCCTCTTGCGACTCCTGTGCCTTTGGCCTGTGGGTCCTCTCGAGGGTCGTCTTCTGCTTTGGTGGGCTCCCCTGCTTGCTCGGGGCTTGCTCTGACTTTCCTGCACGTGGTGAGTCCCTTGGACCTTGCTGGTCCCAACAATTGTATCTTTTTGTCATCCACAACAGTTGCGGCTACCAAGGCTTTTTGGTGCTCCTGCCTGACACCGACCACCTGGACACCAACATCTGACGTGGGACGGCTCGTGTACAGCTCCTGGTCTTCAAGAGCATCGCTGGGTCTCCACAGTTGCAGCAACAAGGTCCTCATAAACTCTTCTGAACTTCCTGACAAGGGTGGGCATTGTGCTAGCGTGACTCCTGGTCACCTCCGAGTAGCATAGTTTGTGTCCACTCTGCTTGCAGGTGCAAATCTTCAAGAACCCACCCTTGGATTCCACCGGACATCTTCACAGACTTCTCCAGAGGCCTTTCTTCCAGAGTCACACATTGTCATTTACGAGAGATTCCGACGTCACTTCACCCCTATGCACCCGGCTCCCCTGGTTCAGGCAACCTTGTTCCTGGGGCATCCACGGGTGGGGTGGCTCTCCAACCTTCCGGCCTCCAAAAGGGTTTCTTCGGGGTCCTCTTGTTCTTTTAAACTGCAACCGCGACTTCTCCATTGACTTCTATTGAACATGCGGCTGTGTTTCCACTCCGCACACAGGCTCCTTGGTACTTACCTTGGGTGATTCCTGGTTCACCAAGCTCTTTTAAGTCCTTTGGTCGAAGTCCCGTTCTCCTTGGCAGTTCGCATTCCACTTATTTAGTATATGGTTTGGTCTCTCCTGGAGACCAGTGTATATTTGTGCTACTTACCTGATTTCTTTGAAGTATTCTTATGTGTATTATTGATATCACCAGATAGAAGATATCCCAAGTGATATTGAATGAGTTGGGTTAATAAATAGACTTATTTTCATAAACACTGTGTGGTTCTTTCTCATCTAATTTACACTATTGATTAAATGTGGTAAAACACGCTGCTTTACACTCCTTCAAGATAAGCCTGAAGGCTGCTCTCCACAGCTACCCCTTTGAGAGCTTTTAAGGTTATCAAAAACCACTAAAATCACCCTAAGGGTTGCCTGGATTAGTGCAAGGTGCATCACTCCTTTAAGTGTGCACCATATACTAAGCCAGCCATCACAATATTTTTGTATCACAATATTTTTTACCGATATTTCTGTATCCCGATATTTACAACTCAATATTTTGCCCAAATACCAGCAAGAACACCTCACCATGGGACTCCAACTGGTGGCCGGCAAAACTGGACATTACAGCACAAGACAACGCCATCAGTGCATTTTGCTTTCACACCCTGAAGATACTGAGGAAGATCTTCAAATGGCTCCCAAGCAACATTTAAAAAAACTGTCATTCATGCCCTAGTCACCAGCAAGTTGGTCTGTGGCAGGGTTCTCCAAAGTCGGTCCTGGAGGGCTGGATCAATGGCAGATTTTTAGCATATCCACATTTACATGAATGTAGTTATCTTAAAAATCTGGCATGGATCCGGCCCTCCAGGACCGACTTTGGAAAACCCTGGTCTATGGAAACACCCTCTACACCAGGAACACCAAGCAGCTCACTGGAAGACTACAAACCATCCAGAACTCAGCAGCCAGACTCATCCTCAACCTCCCACACAGAAATCACACCACACCTCGGGGAACTACACTGGCTTCCAAATGTGCTAGATTCAGACTCCTCACACACACATTCAAGGCACTATAAAACTCAGGCCCCACCTACCTAAACAGTTGCAACTTCTTTAACCAACCACCCAGGAACCTCTGCTCCACAGGACTCCTACTCACACACATCCCATGCATATACAAAACCAGATCAGTCGGATGGGTGTTCTCATACATCACTCCTATTATACAGCGTGAATTCAAATACACATCAGAGACATCGACGTGTCCTTAAGTCTATTATTGGGTGCAGTGCACCGGAGTCTGGCTATCTAGCAGTGTCCAAGATTGTTTTTTATGTTAATAACAAAGGCAACAAAAAACAGAAGAGCTTGTTTTGAACAAAACTATTCCCACGCCCCAGGCCCCGGAGACTCCCCATCACATGAAGATGTTTTCCCATTTTTGTTGTAAGCAGGGGTAGGAGGCATCTAAGAAATAGGATCCCAGGGTTCCTTGACCAGGGAGGCAAGAGTGCGTGGAGGGAGGGGGGGACTGCAATTCTTTTATTTTGGAGGGGGGGGTCCGGCTAAATTGTTGCGATTGAACATTAATATAGATTGGGGGGTGCCTAAGGTGTCCTTCTGTCGTCATCAGGATGCTCTTACATCACTCCTAAAGCGTGGACCGACCTCCCACTCCACATCAGAGCCTCCTCCTCTCTTCTTGAATTCCACGAAAAGCTGAAAATGTGGCTTTTCAATTAACCAGCCTACCATAGGCAGGGTTCGTCACACACACCTGCTAAGCACCAGGATACCCTCACAAGTGAAGTGCGCTTTACTAATTCACGTATCACAACACACACACACCATAATCTATCTTAGGGTCTCTATTTTCTTCACTCATCTCCATGAAGGCACACATCTCTCATCAGTGTTTTGGCAATCTGACGGCAGTATATCTACACCCTCACACACCTTCTGTCAGGCACCTTTACCCCATTATAGGTTTGTACCCAACAGCACACATATGTGTATCTGTATAGGGCACAACTCACCCATGAGGGTATCCTGGTCCTTTTACTTATCCACTTGCTAGCACTTACATTCTTGCTGCATTCAGTTTTAAAACTCAGGACAGTGCCTCCCCTTTGGTGACTGTGTGATTTGGGTTGGATGTCTTTACTCTCAAAGACTTACTATGCATGCGTTTTACTACTCAGCCCAGCCTGCAACCTAGTGAGTTGCTGTTGAATGTATTATAGTTGGGTGAGGATAACACATAGACAGCTCAATATTGGGCGTTATATGCAGTATCATATACAAATGTGTGCATAACTGGATGTTGTAGAAAAATCAGATTCCCAAAAATCTTTTTTATTATGTACGTCTTTGTTCTTTAAAAGTGTGAAGTTAGTTGTTAAAGATTAAAGGGCTGTACAAGCAGAGTGGTTAGATAAAAGAAGGGATTAGGAATGAAGCTCCCAAAAAGTAGTCGGGTAATTCTTCATATAGGGTTAATGAGACACAGATGACGCTATCTACATATGAGGTATTCCTTCTAGAAGTGTGAAAGAGAGGAAGCTTGATGGATCTGTTTTAGTATGGAATTATAGATACTGGGTGGATTTCAAGAAAAGGCTTCTCTTCTGTTTTTGTCTTCCTTGCATTTTTTGGTTTCAAGTGCAGCGCAGCTGTTGCTTGATGTGTTGCATGGGCAAGGGGAAACCTCTGTTTTATTTGTCAACTAGGGTGAAATGTTGACGTTCAGTGCCTTGAAGCAGAAGCAGAAGATCTTGATTTGAGTAGGAGGTGCCAACAGGGTTTCTGAATCATGGGTGTTAGCTGCTAATTCTTTATCAGTCTCTTTTTTCAACATATTTTATTGATTTTATAGTCTGCTACCATTACAAAGCAATCAATACGTGCTTCCACACTATCGTGAGATAAGGAATGTTCCTTGTGTAGTGCAGTGGGGATATTCTGCATGCACTGTCCCCTTTCAGGACAGATCCTGACAAGCAAAATTGTGCTCTGGACTCCTTCCTACCTTTTTAGATTACGAGATAACATGAATCCAAGTAGTCCGGAGGTACTCTTCTGAGGTGTTCCCTACTCTACTCACTGTTCACATATCAACAACTATAATTACACCCAATTAACCAACAATACAATCATTGGAGATGCCAGGGGTGGTCATACTTTATCAGTGTCTTGAACCGCGTGGAAGACACTCTGCAAAGACACCGCGTGTGTCTCGGCATTACTTTCCCCTAATTCCTATTCTCATCTAAAATTCAGTTCGCCTAACCATCGTCTCCTCTGTGAAGGTTTTGTGATGGAAATTCCATTACAGAAACCAAAACTTCTACAGATTTTACAGTTTTGTGGGTGTCTGAGTAATACATTTCTCTCATAGGGGATTTCCATGTATAGTCATAAGAACTGAATAGTCCCGCCCACATGCGGGGACCCCGAAGCACTGTATGTAATATATTTTCTTAAGTGTAGATGTTCGCAAGCACGGGAAAGCTCATTAAAAAATTACATCTGGCTAATGTTAAACAAACCCAGGTCAACCTGGCACAATTTTCTTACTCACTCTGTTGAAACACTGGGAGCCTGTGAAATATGGGCCGCCTCCATACCTACACCGGCGGCTGCAAAACTCTTAATAAAACAGGCAAAAATAATGTCAGAGGTCAATGATGCAACAAGCTTAAAAAACATTAAGCACGGAAGCTGGGCTTCAAAACTATACATATCATCAAAAAGAACTAGTCTAAGTGGACGTGATATGGTGGTCAAAACCTGTATGATTTTGTAATAAAAAGAAAAAGCTTATTTCTTTTTATAAAGCCCTCACCCACCAACCTAGTTGGTGACATGCTTCATCATCGGGCCCACCCAGTGACAACGAGTATGTCCCGGGTGTGCTACAACGCCTGTGTTACAGCGGAGCAGGTATGTTACTGAGTGTGCAGTGAAAGTGGTGTAAAGGTGAAATTTTAAAAACTGTCCAGTGGTCCCATTACCCAAAGGGTTTATTTTAATGCTTGGGCCTCTGGCAGTAATAAAAGCAAGGCGGTGGATGTAAGTGGAGTGGTAATTAAGAACTCCTGCATCCAACAAACGGTCTACATGTTTCAGCCAGGCCTTGAATATGTACTGGCTTTCCTCAGAACCTTAATAATCTGTGAAGAGTGAGATCTATACTAAATTTTGTGTTAGACCCAAAAATGTGTTGCACGCACTAAGGTGCATTATGTGTAAGAGGGGGATTCCCTCTCAGGACATTCCTGTGAATTAAAAAACACAAAACAAGACAAACAGACATACAGATTTTTGCGTTTTGAGTATGGATCCGCTGTAACACAGGCGTTGTAGCACACCCGGGACATACTCGTTGTAACTGGGTGGGCCCGATGATGAAGCATGCCACCAACTAGGTTGGTGGGTGAGGGCTTTATAAAAAGAAATAAGCTTTTTCTTTTTATTACAAAATCATACAGGTTTTGACCACCATATCACGTCCACTTAGACTAGTTCTTTTTGATGATATATATTAACCTTGGGGATAAGGACTAGCTCTCTAATCCTCTCTCTCCTATTGATAATAAAAACTTCAAAACTATACAACAGCAGAGGCTTACCACACTATCTGTCGTCCCCCATAAAGCCAATAATGAAGTGTCAACTAATGAGGCTACGATTTGGCTTGATCCCTCTATTGGCATACAAGTATGGGCAAGGCTACAAAGAAACGTCATCCACGCAGTGCCGCGCTTGTGGGGGAGAAGAAGAAACGTTAACTCACAAATTATGTATCTGCGAGACACTGTGCCCTTTAAGAACTTATTGGCTTCGACCCATCTGGCGCATTTTAAACATTCGGACATGCCAGGACGCCCTGGTGGAATGTTTGAAGGGCGACTCAGCACAGTTGTCGGCGCGCTTTATGAAATTTTTGATGGCCGCAAAGGACATTCTGGCCTCCGAAAAATCCATAGAACTATAAAGCTCATTCCACCATTATGAGTTTTAATCCTTTTAATGTAAATGCCTAAAATTTTAAAATTGAAGCTTATGCACTTTATTCTGTATCTCAGTATTCGCGATTGCAATGATTTTAATTAATTGTGCAATAAAATTCTATTCTATTCTATTCTTAAGCGTAGATGTTCGCCTTTCTTCGGGAAGGCCTGCAGAGTCACTTAAGAAATAAAATATTATGCAGCCTGTAGGAGAAGGCTATAATGGCCAAGTTCTTCTTTTTGTAGATAAAAAAGGTGTCAGGAGAAGTGTCAATGCATATAGATGCATAATGCTTTTGTAAAACAATACACATGTCTTTCACAAACCCTTTTTAATAGAGTAAAGAAATGAAGGAGCATAGGACAGTGTAGCCTCATAGGCTGCTATTATAAGAGCTGAAAATAGAGGTGGTGCCTTTAAGGCCCCAGGTACCTCCAATATCCCATCATGCTTGGAAGAGGCAGTTACCTCAGTTCTTTTTTCCGGCACCTTCTGACAAGACCTAGGAGCACTGAACTCGGCCTTTCTAAGGCTATTCTCTTCAAAATTCACTTGCGAAGTTTATCAAAAACCACTTCACTCGACGTTTTTGTACTCTCCCTTGCATTTTCAGACAGGAATTTGGGGCATTTTGCCTTTTAAAATGCCATCTTTATTCAATAAATGCCCTTCCTGTGGGAAACAGAAAGCCAAAACGGACCCTCATGCTATCTGTATTCTTTGCCTTCCAGCAAGTCACTTTCCTGAAGACTGTCAACACCACAAGTCCTTTTCCAGGCGAACTCTACATGATAGAGAGAAGATTTGCCTCCAGGGCGCAGAAGAACAGTGCAGGAAGCAGATGCAGTCTGCACTTGATCCTAAAGAGCGAGGAGAGGGTCAGTCCTCTACCAGGGCTCTATCTTCAACCTCTGGTGGACAAAAAACTTCCAACACCAGCTCTAAAGCTCGAAAATGGCTTCATTCTCCGTCAACGTCGAGACAAGGTACGGCACAGACCTGTTAGCTGTCAGGAGCTGGTTCAACATCGAAAAAGAGTAGAAGATCGACATTCGAGACAGGGTAGGTCAATTTCGAAGACTCACCCCCTATCGACACAGAGCTGCAGATCACCGTTGTGCAAGGGTCAGTGAGCAGAGACCCATAGTAAGAGACACCCTCATGGTGTTGAGAAAAAGGAATAAACTGTCAAACGAGGTCACATAATAATGTAGGCAAGCAATCTTCATGCTTGAGCCAAAGAAATGATGTGAGTGCTTATACAGCCGCCACCGAATTGTGCAGATATTGAGAAAAGGCTCAAAAAATAAAAATACCATGCTACTACTCCTCAGTTCCACCGGATAAAGAGAGCAAGAAGTTGGATTCAGTGGGCCGCAAAACATATAGTACTGCGGCCACTTCCATGAAAGCACCAAGTGCAACTGCTCTTCTAGGATGCTATGATAGAGGATGTGGGAATCGGTACAGAAGTTTGCCGAAGATCTGCCCAGAGACAAGCAAGAAGATTTTCTGGAGGTAGTCAACGAAGGTTTGATGGTATCAAACCAGGTTATAAGTGCAGCGGCTAATTCCTCCCTTCTGGCAGCTCATGAATACTGAAACACTTAAAAGTTTGAAAGGGGGGTCCAAGGGAAAATTTTTAAGACCTGCAAGAAGTAATCCCCATATCCATTAATCACAACACAAAACTTCTCGGGTCTACAGTGAAAATGAAGTGAAAGAAAGTGAAAACTGTGAAAATAAGTCTCTCAAATAAGCCCCTCTAAGGAGCACTTCCCTTTCAGGACGAATGCCCTCACCCACCATAGGTGGCATGCTTCATCATATGGGCTTCTCCTCCCAGTGGGAACCTAGTCCCACTGAGGGCTACAACTACCTCACTGTGAGGTAGGAGCTCTGGGATGTTTTCAATACTACCCTCAGATATTTAAGGATGCTAAAATCCCATATGTGAGTTTCAGGTGTTGTGAGGGTGCAGCGCTGGATGTAATGAAAAAATATAAGTGAAGCTAAAACTACCTAGTGAGGTCAAAAAAATCTTTTTATTAGCTTGTCCACACTGGCAGGATTAAAAAGCAATGTAGAACAGTTTAATTTAAACTCCTACATATGTACAATCGGTCGACATGTTTCAGCTTTTTTGGTCTATATCAGTACCCAAGCTTTCTTCAGGACCAAATTAATAGTGCTGCTGCAATAGTGAAAAAATATATAATAAGAAAAAAGTAATACTAGACCAGTAATCCAATTTGAATATTCGATACTACTGGAACTTATCTGTAAATTGAGAGACATAAAACACAGTATCACAGACCAACCACCATTAAAGTATAATGATGTTATCATTTACATTAAAAGGACATGAAAAATTGACATGTCCCTGCAATGCCCGTTTGGTGCATCTCATAACTCCACTCACCCTTGTTGAGGGATAAAGAAACCCGCCTGTACCTGGCAACAACTCAGGGAAGGGGGCCCCGCTCTATGAAAAGACAACAAAAAGCGGCATATAATGTACCCTCTGTGTATGCAATGTAATAAAATAATAACAGAATGCTTAAACTTCTAGGAAAAATCTCTGACCAAGATGTATCACTACTAAGAGACATAATTACTGAAATCTACAAACTCAGACAAAGTTAAGTTTGCACATTACTGACCAAGTGTAACTATATATCTGCGTTAACCGCATTTGACTCTCCCTATGGTCAATTATCTCAACTGACTCCGTGCTGAAAGTTAGTCAGAGGACGAGTGCGATGAATATGCAGTTCCCAGTTATCAGTTCTAGCAATACTGAAAAACCGCCGCACTGGTCTAATCATTAAAGGACTCCATATGCTAACACTAGTGTTCATTAGTAGGTCAAAACATGAACATATAACACTGTTGTCTCCCGCATAGTATACATATCTCCAAGGGAGCACTATTCTCACTAATAACTATGTGTCAAGCCACTTAGCTTGGCAAAACTGGTAACCTCGAGGTACATTCGACCTACTGATAGTTAATTTATGCCCCAGAGAAACCTACCTCTCCGTCGGTACCCCGTTGTGGTACATGAGCTGCAACCGGAGGCACCGACGGGAGGAATATCACGGTCTTAAATACCTGTAAAACCGCTGTGTCATGACACCGTAAGGCCCAGAGGTAGCCGCGACAAACGCCAGAGATTGATAAAGCGCATGCGCAAGAGACAGTGTTGCTACCCTCGCGCATGGGCATGCGTGTCATGTCGAATTCTTGTGTCCCTGTTTTTAGGCATGCGCAAAAGACTAACTAGCTTATACAGCTTATACAGCATATCATGTCGAATTCATGTGTCCCTGTTTTTAGGCATGCGCAAAAGACTGGCTAGCTTATACAGCATATACTAACACTTACTCTAACCCTACTTATTATTTAGACAGCAATGTAATGGCCACTAAAATAATATCTATAAATTTCCATAACTAGATTTGATTATTGGACCTCATCATTAGAGTAATCTCTAATATATACCGCGCAGCATCAATGCACGTCTATCCACATCAACCCCAATATACATAAGTGGTCTATGGTTACAAAAAGTAGCAAAGTTATTTGAACCATTAATTATAAGGATAACCAAGGAATTTCCTCATTCAATCCTGAAATATCCGTTTTAAGTCTATGGACCCAACGTTGTTCTTTGCTGGAACAGAAACTTGGATATATCTGTGATGTGATGAGGAATGAAAGGTTGCTCCAGAACTGTCCAATTTAGATCATTAGCTTGATGATCCATATCAAGAAAATGATTGGTCATTTTTGTAGATCTTTTCTTACAACGGATAGTACTCTTATGTTCTAATATCCTCGTTTTTACTTTACGTACAGTCATCCCCACATAGCGTTTCTCACAAGGACAAGTTATCAGGTAAATAACCCTTTCGCTGTTACAGTTGGTATGCTTAGATAGGGACCATGGTCTAGCCGTTCCAATGTCTATCTCTGTCACATGTGATGTTTGGGGGCAAGCTGCACATGTCCCACACAGAAAATGTCCCTTAACCCTGGGGAGACCCCACAACGATTCTTGTTCTGAAGTCTTCGGTCTGCTCTTGGGCCGTGTATGTACCACTTGATCTTTAATGTTCGGACTTCTTCTGAATGCAAACATTGGAGGAGGCATGGGTTCTTTTCCTATATTCAGAATCTTCCAGTGTTTCAATACACTTTTCTTAATAGAATTAGAGTATCGGCTAAATGTATTTACACAGGTCAGTCTTGATTCTGCATCCTTAGGCGGAGCAACCTCAATCAATGACTCTCTATTGTTATTGGCTGCCCTCTTCCGTGATCTACGGATCGTCTTTACAGGATATTTCTTCTCTTTCAAATGAGTGCTTAAAATATCTGCATGTTCCTTGTACTTCTCTGTGGTTGAACAATTCCTTCGTATTCTAAGAAATTGCCCAAAGGGCAAGTTCTCTCGAAGGGCCTTTGGGTGGTAACTATCGAAGGACAACAATGAGTTACGAGCCATTGGTTTGGTGTAGAGTTCTGTATTAAGACCTTCCCCTATTGGATAGATACGAACATCCAAAAAAGGTAAACTGATGTTTGAATATTCAAATGTGAAGTTCAAAAAGTTATTCTTAGTATTAAGCCAGGTGTGAAATGCTATAATAGTATCAGGGGCGCCTCTCCAGATCACCAACACATCATCAATATACCGTCTCCACACCCTGATGTGTTTATCAAAGGGATTGCTGTTATGCAGAACAATAGTTTGTTCAAAATTGTGGACATAGAGATTGGCCAAACTTGGGGCAAAAATGCTCCCCATTGAAGTCCCCGACGTCTGCAAATAGAAGTCATCTTCGTATTTGAAGAAATTTTCTTTCATTGCCATGCGGGCGCATGTCATAATGAAATGTATTGGAGTTATGCTGTCCATGCTCTCCATATTCAGTAAGGACTCAATAGTAGCTAAAGTCTCATCCTGGGGTATCGAGGTATAAAGGGACTCGACATCAAACGAGACCAGATAATCCTGTTCCACATCAAAGGATACCTGGTCCAAAAGTCGCAGCAAGTCCTTTGTATCTTGTATATAAGTTGGCATCTTAAGTACAAGAGGTTGTAAAAAGAAATCAACAAAAGTTGACAAAGGTTCTAATAAAGACCCTATCCCTGAAATGATAGGTCTTCCCGGTGGTGCAGTATTCCTTTATGCACTTTAGGCAAGACATAGAAGTACGGTGTAACTGGATGTGAAGTCACCAAATAGGCTGCCTCATGTTCAGTAATCCAGCCTTCTTCTTTTGCTTCGTCCACCAATGTTTTTATTTCTAATGATAGCCGTTTAGTTGGATCCATTTTCAATAGGCGATAAGCCTCTCTTTTCCCAAGTTGGCGAAGACATTCAGCTCTGTATGCTGAAGTGTCTAAAATAACAATTGCTCCCCCCTTATCCGCAGGTTTTATCACGATACTTTCATCAGTGGAAAGTTTGCGGAGAGCTGTTCGTTCTTGTCTGGATAAATTCTGATATTGTTTGATCCCCTTCTCCATTACTTTATCCACATCATGTAGTACTGCTTTCTCAAAAGTAACAACCTGAGATGAGATAGCATATGCTGGAGGGTTGAAGGTGGACTTAGGTCTTAAGCCAGTGTTTGATCTATCTTCAGTCTGATCAAACGGGGGTTTGTCCTCAAAAAAAGAACGCAATCGTATCTTCCTAAAGAAGACAGCTAGTTCTTGTCTAACTTGGAACGAATCTCCCCCATAGGTAGGGACAAAGCCTAAACCTTTCTCTAAAGTTGTAGTCTCAGACTCAGTCAATACCCTGGCACTCATGTTCATAATCAGGTTGCTGCGTGGCTGTCCCCCGGTTGCACCGGGGGCTGGGTCATACTGCGTGTGGTCCGCGATGTCGTTGGAGATTCCCAATGCACAGTACTTTGTTGATTTCTCCTGCGGCCCCTTGACCGGCCTGGGCCAAACCCTAAAAAGGTTGCGCAGGTAATACATTATTGTACGGTGGAAAAGGGTACATTGGTGGCTGGAAAGGGAGGTTGTGAGTAGCCATACTGACCCGGGGGCCACCATTGTATCGGTCTTTGCTCATATTGGCCCCCTCTTCTGTGGCCCCTCCCTCGTCTGTTGGAACCTCTATTGCCCCTAACCTCATTTGTTGAAGAATCAGAGTCATTTGACTCGTCTTCACTTGCTGATGTCGAATAATTCGACCCATATCCCCTACCTCTCTTGCTGATTTGTGGAGGTACATAAGTGTCACTTGTATAAGGATATACTTTTTCCAGTGCAAACTTCGCAAGATCCTTTTTGAATTTATTTATTTTTGTTGCCAAAACAGAATCTTTAAATTCCTTATTATTCTTGTTTGTTTCGTCTGCCTGTTTCTTATATACTGAAGTGACCAATACTGATTTAATCTGGGTCTCAAGCGTCTGTATTTCTATTAAAATGGTATCCGCTATCCGTTTTGCTGTGTGTATTATCAGTATAAGCCAGTCCCTCGTGCATCGCCAAGCGATGAGGGACCAGTCTTTCAAAAACGACTTATCCTGAAGAAACAGACGAGGTGCATTGGTGACTATTAGGCCAGTAGGTGCACAATTGGCTCTTAAATATTCAGTCATTATTGCGCCATGTATATAAATGCGAGAGTGTGAGCGTTTAAGTACCAACAGTTTGGCCCAATCATCATTAGGAGTGGAACTAGTACTAGGAGTACTGTCTATTATGCTTGGAGCTAATAGTATGTCACGGGCAGTTGCCTCATCAAAAGCTAGTCCTAAAAGTTCTGCCATTGTATATGAATGACACCTCAACAACACAATGAGTACAAATAAGACACAATCTGTGTCTAGTGTAGTGATAAACTTACACTTATCTGTAGCAGTGTGCTACAGATATTCAATATATGTAAAAACGGACCCACGGCCGTAGCCGCACAAAGAACTGAAACACTTAAAGGTTTGAAAGGGGGGTCCAAGGGAAAAATTTTAAGACCTGCAAGAAGTAATCCCCATATCCATTAATCACAACACAAAACTTCTCGGGTCTACAGTGAAAATGAAGTGAAAGAAAGTGAAAAACTGTGAAAATATGTCTCTCAAATAAGCCCCTCTAAGGAGCACTTCCCTTTCAGGACGAATGCCCTCACCCACCATAGGTGGCATGCTTCATCATATGGGCTTCTCCTCCCAGTGGGAACACCTAGTCCCACTGAGGGCTACAACTACCTCACTGTGAGGTAGGAGCTCTGGGATGTTTTCAATACTACCCTCAGATATTTCAGGATGCTAAAATCCCATATGTGAGTTTCAGGTGTTGTGAGGGTGCAGCGCTGGATGTAATGAAAAAATATAAGTGAAGCTAAAACTACCTAGTGAGGTCAAAAAAATCTTTTTATTAGCTTGTCCACACTGGCAGGATTAAAAAGCAATGTAGAACAGTTTGATTTAAACTCCTACATATGTACAATCGGTCGACATGTTTCAGCTTTTATGGTCTATATCAGTACCCAAGCTTTCTTCAGGACCAAATTAATAGTGCTGCTGCAATAGTGAAAAAATATATAATAAGAAAAAAGTAATACTAGACCAGTAATCCAATTTGAATATTCGATACTACTGGAACTTATCTGTAAATTGAGAGACATAAAACACAGTATCACAGACCAACCACCAATCAAGTATAATGATGTTATCATTTACATTAAAAGGACATGAAAAATTGACATGTCCCTGCCATGCCCGTTTGGTGCATCTCATAACTCCACTCACCCTTGTTGAGGGATAAAGAAACCCGCCTGTACCTGGCAACAACTCAGGGAAGGGGGCCCCGCTCTATGAAAAGACAACAAAAAGCGGCATATAATGTACCCTCTGTGTATGCAATGTAATAAAATAATAACAGAATGCTTAAACTTCTAGGAAAAATCTCTGACCAAGATGTATCACTACTAAGAGACATAATTACTGAAATCTACAAACTCAGACAAAGTTAAGTTTGCACATTACTGACCAAGTATAACTATATATCTGCGTTAACCGCATTTGACTCTCCCTATGGTCAATTATCTCAACTGACTCCGTGCTGAAAGTTAGTCAGAGGACGAGTGCGATGAATATGCAGTTCCCAGTTATCAGTTCTAGCAATACTGAAAAACCGCCGCACTGGTCTAATCATTAAAGGACTCCATATGCTAACACTAGTGTTCATTAGTAGGTCAAAACATGTGAACATATAACACTGTTGTCTCCCGCATAGTATGCATATCTCCAAGGGAGCACTATTCTCACTAATTAACTATGTGTCAAGCCACTTAGCTTGGCAAAACTGGTAACCTCGAGGTACATTCGACCTACTGATAGTTAATTTATGCCCCAGAGAAACCTACCTCTCCGTCGGTACCCCGTTGTGGTACATGAGCTGCAACCGGAGGCACCGACGGGAGGGATATCACGGTCTTAAATACCTGTAAAACCGCTGTGTCATGACATCGTAAGGCCCAGAGGTAGCCGCGACAAACGCCGGAGATTGATAGAGCGCATGCGCAAGAGACAGTGTTGATACCCTCGCGCATGGGCATGCATGTCATGTCGAATTCTTGTGTCCCTGTTTTTAGGCCTGCGCAAATGTTGGGGTTAATGTGGATAGACGTGCATTGATGCTGCGCGGTATGTATTAGAGATTATTCTAATGATGAGGTCCAATAATCAAATCTAGTTATGGAAATTTAAAGATATTATTTTAGTGGCCATTACATTGCTGTCTAAATAATAAGTAGGGTTAGAGTAAGTGTTAGTATATGCTGTACAAACTAGCCAGTCTTTTGCGCATGCCTAAAAACAGGGACACATGAATTCGACATGATATGCTGTATAAGCTGTATAAGCTAGTTAGTCTTTTGCGCATGCCTAAAAACAGGGACACAAGAATTCGACATGACATGCATGCCCATGCGCGAGGGTATCAACACTGTCTCTTGCGCATGCGCTCTATCAATCTCCGGCGTTTGTCGCGGCTACCTCTGGGCCTTACGATGTCATGACACAGCGGTTTTACAGGTATTTAAGACCGTGATATCCCTCCCGTCGGTGCCTCCGGTTGCAGCTCATGTACCACAACGGGGTACCGACGGAGAGGTAGGTTTCTTTTGGGGCTTAAATTAACTATCAGTAGGTCGAATGCACCTCGAGGTTACCAGTTTTGCCAAGAAAGTGGCTTGACACATAGTTAATTGTGAGAATAGTGCTCCCTTGGAGATATGCATATTATGCGGGAGACAACAGTGTTCATATGTTCACATGTTTTGACGTACTAATGAACACTAGTGTTAGCATATGGAGTCCTTTAATGATTAGACCAGTGCGGCGGTTTTTCAGTATTGTTAGAACTGATAACTGGGAACTGCATATTCATCGCACTCATCCTCTGACTATTTTTCAGCACGGAGTCAGTTGAGATATTTGACTAAAGGAAGAGTCAAATGCGGTTAACGCAGATATATAGTTATATTTGGTCAGTAATGTGCAAACTTAACTTTGTCTGAGTTTGTAGATTTTAGTAATTATGTCTTAGTAGTGATACATCTTGGTCAGAGATTTTTCCTAGAAGTTTAAGCATTTTGTTATTATTTTATTACATTGCATATACAGAGGGTACATTATATGCCGCTTTTTGTTGTCTTTTCATAGAGCGGGGCCCCCTTCCCTGAGTTGTTGCCAGGTACAGGCGGGTTTCTTTATCCCTCAACAAGGGTGAGTGGAGTTATGAGATGCACTAAACGGGCATGGCAGGGACATGTCAATTTTTCATGTCCTTTTGATGTAAATGATAACATCATTATACTTGATTGGTGGTTGGTCAGTGATACTGTGTTTCATGTCTCTCAATTTACAGATAAGTTCCAGTAGTATCGAATATTCAAATTGGATTACTGGTCTAGTATTATTTTTTCTTATCATATACTTTTTCACTATTGCAGCAGCACTATTAATTTGGTCCTGAAGAAAGCTTGGGTACTGATATAGACCATAAAAGCTGAAACATGTCGACCGATTGTACATATGTAGGAGTTTAAATCAAACTGTTCTACATTGCTTTTTAATCCTGCCAGTGTGGACAAGCTAATAAAAAGATTTTTTTGACCTCACTAGGTAGTTTTAGCTTCACTTATATTTTTTCATTACATCCAGCGCTGCACCCTCACAACACCTGAAACTCACATATGGGATTTTAGCATCCTGAAATATTTGAGGGTAGTATTGAAAACATCCCAGAGCTCCTACCTCACAGTGAGGTAGTTGTAGCCCTCAGTGGGACTAGGTTCCCACTGGGAGGAGAAGCCCATATGATGAAGCATGCCACCTATGGTGGGTGAGGGCATTCGTCCTGAAAGGGAAGTGCTCCTTAGAGGGGCTTATTTGAGAGACTTATTTTCACAGTTTTCACTTTCTTTCACTTCATTTTCACTGTAGACCCGAGAAGTTTTGTGTTGAGCTCATGAATACTGCCATGGTGTGGCCCTCTGTAGGCATGCGTGGCTCCGTCTCACATCTTTCAAAACAGGAGTCACAGCAATGTATCATCAATCTGCCTTTCTTTGGTTGTACTTTATTCGGCAGCCACCCGGATGATGAAATGGCCCGCATGAAAACTGAAATAGACACATTTAAGGCGGTCGGCCTGGAGAGGCCTAAGGAACAACGCAAACCAGTCCGCTCTTACCAGAGGAGATACTATTCTCAGAGGGTTCAAACCCCTTCCTTGTATCTGGGACGACGACAACAACAGCAGCAACAGCAGCGTCCCTAGACCCAACAGTGTAGGCCACCTAGAGGAAGAGGTTCCTGGGAACCAGCACAAGGCAGAAAGCCTGCCACAGGCACAAAACCTTGAACTGTTTCTTCCCCCTCTTCCTTTACCCATTCCGGTGGGAGAAGTATTTCATGTTTCCTGGCAGAGTGGCAGCTAATAACAAATGACGCCTGGGTACTGAATATTGTTCACAGTGGATACTGTCTCAAGTTCATAAGTTCACCTCCTATTGTACCACCAAAGTCATCCAATCATCATCTGAAAATGTTAAGCTCAGAAGTCAACATCTTACTTCAAAAACATTCGGTGGAGGCCGTTCCTCACCAACAACGGAGAACAGGCATTTATTCCCGATACTTTCTGGTACAGAAAAAAGACAAGAATGAATTCAGACCAATTCTCAACCTCAAAAACGTCAACAAATGGATTAGTTGGGAAAAGTTCTGGATGCTGTCCTTACATCAAATCTATCCCCAACTCCACCAAGGGGATTGGCTCTGCTCCATCGACATCCAGGATGCTTATTTTCACATCCCAGTGGCACAAAAACATTGGAAATTCCTGAGGTTTGTGGTGGGATACAACGATTACCTATACCGTGTACCACTGTTTGGCCTAAAGTCAGCACCCAGAACATTCTCGAAAGTCATGACAGTCGTAGCTGCCCATCTCAGAAAAAACTGGGTCCTCGTCTATTCCTATCTAGACGATTGGCTCATAAAGGTGTCAACTTTTCATGAAGCACTGCTCCATTTCAGCTGGGCATATACCTCTTTTTATGCTTGGGGCTTCATGTCAATCACAGCAAATCAAAACCAACCCTTGTTCAGACCTTTCCTTATCTGGGAGCCTCCATCAACACCTTCCAAGCAAAAGTGTGTCTTCGGAGGAGAGACACTTATCGATCCTTTGGAAATGTCTCTTTCTTATGACAGCATCTCATCTAACCCTGGGGGGGGAACTACGCTACGCTCGCGGAACGTGCGAAGTTTCGGGAACTTCGCGATTCGCGTAGAACGCGAAGTTACCGTGCACTACGCAATTTGCGGCGTAGCGTAGCTGTTTTTCTTCTTCGCGCGCTCAATATACGTTCTCGCGCGCGCGGTAACGACCTACCGTGATTCTGCGTTCGCCGACGCGACTTCCTATCCGTTCGCGGGCGCCACGAGATTTGGAATCCGGCCGCACGATCCCGCGAGAGTGTGCGAACGCGAACACGTCATTCGGACGCGCGATCTGACTTCCGGCGGCAGTGTTGGTAAGATCGCGATCCCGAACACGAAGAAACTACAATCTGGCGAAGAATATATCTCGTGCATCATAAAACCTTCTCGAAAATGATGAATTAGTTCATTTTGCACAAAAAACTCCTCAGGTTGTCATTTAGAGATGTAGTTTGGTGAGCAAGGAGTCCTTTTTCTTTTTTTCCAAGAGGAAGGAAGTGCCCCTGATTCTCAAACTTCCTGTTCCTGTCCAGCAGGCTCCTCCCAGTGCTTTGTCCATGTGCTGTTCACTTTCATTTGGATTTGGAGCTGGAAGGATCACTTTTTGTGTCTGTCTGCTGCATCATATCATTGGATTGGATTTGAGGACTCTTGGATTTGAGATTTTACAAGTAAGTTGGAGAATTGGTGTACTTGTTTGTTTGATTGGGGCTTGTTTGTACCTACATTTTTTTGTGGGATTTCCATAGTTTTTAAAATGTATTGTTGTGGCCTGTAGTTTCGGCAGGGGCCTAGTTGTTTTTCTTTGATTGGAATTTCAGCCAGTAGGCCCGGACTAGAGCCAGAGGTACCCATGGGTGCATGTTTCTGTGGTGTCTGTTGAATTTAAAGTTTAAACATCATGTAGGCCGGGCATCCATGGATGGCATTGGATTGATTTGCAAAATGTGGGTTTTGGGGTGGTATTTTATATTTTTGGGTGTTTGTTAAATAAATAGGCCTTTTCAGCCAGTAGGTAACCCTGGGCGTTCAGCTCGCGGACTTTGGGCAAGTCCGCACTGCGCGACAACGCGGACTTACACTTTTTATCTTCTTCGCGCGCTCAATGTACGTTTTCGCGCGCGCGATAACGACAATTTGTGACGATCGCGATGCCGAACACGCAGAATTTACAATCTGGCGAACAATATCTCTCGAGCATCATTAAACCTTCTCGAAAATGTTGATTTAGTTCATTTTGCACAAAAAACTCCTCAGGTTGTCATTTAGATGTAGTTTGGTGATCAAGGAGTCATTTTTTTTTTGTTTTACAATTTTTTCCAAGAGGTAGCAAGTTGCCCAGAGTCTCCAACTGCCTGGTCCTGTCCTTTGTCTTCACTTTTTTGTTATTTTGGGTGGCCTGGCCATGTGGGTGGCGGCCATTTTGTAAAGCCAGGCATTGTGCTTTTGCCATAGGCCTGCATTGTCTGTCTTGTGTTCCTTTTCTTGTTGTTCTGGGTGGCCTGGCCATGTGTTGGCGGCCATTTTGTGTGAACAGCCACTGTGCTTTTGCCATAGGCCTCCAAGCTTGCGGCCTAGTGTGCCAGTAGGCCCGGAGGTAGTCATCCTCATGGGTGCATAAAAACTGTTTCTGTGTTGTCTGTTGAATTGTAACATAATTTAGGCCATGGATGGCATTGGATTGATTTGCAAAATGTGGCTTTTGGGGCGTATTTTATTTTTTGGGTGTTTGTTAAATAAATAGGCCTTTTCAGCCAGTAGGTAACCCTGGGCGTTCAGCTCGCGGACTTTGGGCAAGTCCGCACTGCGCGACAACGCGGACTTACACTTTTTATCTTCTTCGCGCGCTCAATGTACGTTTTCGCGCGCGCGATAACGACATTTTGTGACGATCGCGATGCCGAACACGCAGAATTTACAATCTGGCGAACAATATCTCTCGAGCATCATTAAACCTTCTCGAAAATGTTGATTTAGTTCATTTTGCACAAAAAACTCCTCAGGTTGTCATTTAGATGTAGTTTGGTGAGCAAGGAGTCATTTTTTTTTTGTTTTACAATTTTTTCCAAGAGGTAGCAAGTTGCCCAGAGTCTCCAACTGCCTGGTCCTGTCCTTTGTCTTCACTTTTTTGTTATTTTTGGTGGCCTGGCCATGTGGGCGGCGGCCATTTTGTTAAACCAGCCACTGTGCTTTTGCCATAGGCCTCCAAGCTTGCGGCCCAGTATGCCAGTAGGCCCAGAGGTAGTCACCATGGGTGCATAAAACTGTTTCTGTGTAGTCTGTGGAATTTTGACATCATTTAGGCCATGGATGGCATTGAATTGATTCAATTGAATTGCGAAATGTGGGTTTTTTTGGAGGGTCTGACTATTTCACTTTTTGGGTGTGTTAAATAAATGCCTTTTTTGCGTGTGTACTGTGTAATTATAATTGTGTTGTTGTAGTGGTTGTCTAACTTTCCAAAGTGTTTTTAGCCATGTGGATTTTAGTTTTTGCATTAAAGCTGTGTGTGTTTTATAAGGCATCCTTTGTCTGCCCATATATAGGCCTGCTTGAGTTCATTGTTTGCCGTGCCTTGTGCCTGTGAGTCACCATGTTTCTGGGGGCCATTTTGTTGTGGTAGTTATTAGTGTGCTGTTTTTGCCACATAGGCCTGCGTGTCTTTCCATTGTTCCTCTTGTCTTACTGCTTCCAAATCCATCCCCATTGCCAGCTGCAGCTCCCTGATGCTGCTATATAATACATCCCACGTGATGCACAAATTTAGGCCAAACATGCTCCAGTACATTTTAGTTTTTGTTCTTTACTATTCTTATTCTTCCAGAGTGTACACTAGCACTACACAGTAGCCAGGAAAGCCCTGGCCTTGTTGTCAACGTCTCATAAATGGCTACACTGTGTGTTGTTGTTCACAGAGTTTCTGAAATTTAATAATTGAGGCCACCACACACTAAGTTCTATATTCTATTTGTTTGATTTGTGCTATGTTTGACTGATGTTCTGGCTTTTTTGCTTTTAGGTGCACAAAGACTGAGGAGGAGGTGTGTCTCTCATCATTGCCTGTTGCACTTCCAGACAGACATCCTGCTGCTGTACACACAACACAACGTGACGTGTGACCTGACCAGACATCTCTGCAACTGAGTGCTGCTGACATCTGAAGAAGATGGGCCCAAAGAAAGCAGGTACCAGGTCCTCCAGTACCAAGAAAGTTGCTATTGAGAAGAAGAAGGAACAGAAGAAGCAAGTGACACTGAAGTCTGGTGTGCCGGCCAATACCTTTTTGGGAGAAAAAAAATTGCGCCTGCAGCAGCGGTGTCCGGGGGGCAAGCTGGGGGCAGCACCTCCGCATCAGTGGACCCAACCCACCAACCCAGGCCCAAGCACATGAGTGGGGAAGAGGTAGCCAGCCTAATGGTGGAAAGCAGTGATGCTGAGCCGGAGATAAACTTATCGCTATCTCAAAGTAGTACCCAATCAACGCAGGAGGAAACACAGCAGATAAGTGGTCAACAACAACAGCCGCAACCACCGCCCGCAATAGTAGTTGTTGTTCCTCCTGAAGTAGGGGCAGTTCAGGAAATTGAGCCTCATGCAGAGGTAGAAGAAGAAGCCACTCATTCAGAAGATCCATTGTCTTCCAAATCCCCAGCAAGGAAAAGGAGGGGTAGTCCATCAAGTTCTTCGCCAAGCCCCCTTCTGATGATCTAGATGCCACTTGGAAGCCACAAACTGAGTCTGAGAGGGAGCCACGTTCCAAGACCAAGCTAGGGAAAAGGAAGGTTCCAGAAAGCCTTACACTTATGGAGGTCGATGTAGAACAGCAAGATGATGATGATGATGACGACGAGCCAGTCATCACGAACATCACTCCCGGCCCCGAGGAGATGGAGACCAACATTCTTACTCTATCCAAAATCGCTGCGAGGGATGTAGCACGCATACCTCCACAGGTAACACCAACACGACCTACAGCTTCCATATTTGCATTAGCAAAGGCCCGGCAGCGACCTACATCCAGCACAACCACCACCTCTGTAGGAGTAGGTAGTGGTACAGCAGCACAGAGTCAAATTCAACACACACCCTACAGATCATCCGGCATTGGAAGTGGCACCTCCAGCAGGAGGCCAAAGTTAAGCTCCCCAGTTTGGGACTTCTTTACGGTTAGCGAAAAGGAGGAGAACATTGCTATATGCTCCATTTGTAATACCTCTGTTAGTCGTGGTAAGCTTGGTACAAACTATGGTACCGGAGGCCAAATGACCCATCTGAAAAAACACCACTTGATCAGCTGGGAGGACCACCTTCGCGCCATAAAAAAAACTGCAACCATTGGTGTTGGTGGGGATAAAGGAGTAGAAGAAGAAGATCCGATCACGGTGGAAGAGGAAGGACAGGGAGACATTCTCTCTGGTAGTGGTACACAAGGTGTCCCTGACCCCAGCAGTGCAGTCTTAACGTTGCACACATCTTCAGCAACATCTCAGTGGCACAAGAGTAAGAGTCAGCCGGAGACACCAAGAAGTACCAGGTCCGCACTACCAAAAAGTGCGTTGAGCCTAAGAGAAAGGAAAACCATGCAGCCTACCATTATCAGCATGTTTGGGGGTGAGGGGCAGTACGAACGCAACCACCCAATAGCACGTTTGTACAATGCGAAGCTGGCTAAAATGTTAGCACTGGACCTTCTCCCTTTTTCTTTTGTTGAAGGGTTGGGTTTTGTGGAATTTGTGTCAACCATCTGCCCAAAATGGCATGTTCCCAGCCGCTACTATTTTGCCAGAGTTGCAGTTCCAGCACTACATCACGACGTGCTGGAATTGCTAGGAAAGGCCTTGAAGCAGAGTGCTGTTCACAGTATCCACCTGACTACAGACATGTGGACCAGTTGCCAAGCCACAGATTACATGTGCATCACTGCACACTGGATCAGTTTTGCGGGGGTTAGAGAACAGGTATCTGCTGGTGTTGATACTGCAGAGATTTTTCATGCCACTCGCAAACATGCAACTGTAGCCATGTTTGCCATGGAGAAATCTCATACTGCTGCAAACATTTTGGAAGAGTTTAACACCAAGGTCTTTGAGTGGCTGCGCCCAAGAGGGCTTACGATTGGTTTTGTTGCCACGGACAACGGCAGTAATGTAGTTTTGGCCATGCGCAATGGTGGCTATTTCAGGGTCCCGTGTTTGGCACACTGCATTAACATTGTTGTTCAAGACTTTTTGAAAAATGAATCAAAAGTCAGCAACTTACTGGTCACCTGCAGAAGAATATGCACACATTTCAGCCATTCTTTTAAAGCCCGGAAGCAGCTGAGGGTCATTCAACGTGAGCATAAACATGCCAGTCAAAGCGCTCATCCAGGAGGTGCCAACACGTTGGAACTCAACTTATTACATGCTTGATCGTCTGTTTGAACTGTACATACCACTCAATGCTTATGTCATGCAAAGATTAGGGGAACCTACTGTGAGAGGCATGACCGTTGAGATGGCTCAATGGGACCTCATTAAATGCCTGACTGAGATGCTACTTCCTTTTGAGATCTTCACACGTGAAGTCAGCAGGGAGGACTGTACTATGGGCCAAGCTATCCCATTGTTGCACATGCTAGAGCAACAGCTGAAGGATGTGTCTGAAACGTACGCAGGTGTGGATGACAAACAAGACGCATATCATTTGGCGGAGACCTTAGCCGCTCGCTTATCGGAAAATACAAGGATTAAAAATAAAATTTTGTCACAACCACATTACATTAGTGCCACAATTTTGGATCCACGGTACAAAGTATTTCTGAACAGCAAGGCAGTAATTCCTTTTTCGGAAGTGGATGTTGCCAACTACAAAACTTTGATAGCTAAGGAAGCCACTATTTTCGAAAGCGAACGGCTGTTAATTACAGGCCCCCCACCCCAGGCCATAACCAGTACTACAGGGCATCCAGAGTCAAGTTCTACTTCGGAGCCTGAGGGCAGTGCATTTGCCTCCCAGCAGTCACCTACACCAACAATAACATCAAGAACAGGATCATCCACAGCACAATGTGCAACTGATTGGTTTCTACAGCAGGGGTATGGTAAGTCCAGTGCTGATGCAAAGGCAAAACAGGCCGAGCACATCGGAGCACCCCTGAACATTGAGCGGATGGTCCAGGCCTATCTGGATGACCCAACAGAGGTCTTCATGGATCGAAACCCATTGGTGTATTGGTATGGGAAAAGAAGCCAATGGACAGTGCTCAGCAGGCTGGCGATAAAGTATCTGGCTTCCCCTGTCGCAAGTGTCTCTTCTGAGCGTGTTTTCAGTGCTGCTGGTGCCATTGTAACTTCGAAAAGGACCAGTCTCTCGGCCCAAAGCGTGGAGAGGTTAACCATGATCAAAATGAATCAGCACTTTATACCACCGGATTACAAAATACGTGAATCACAGCAGGAAGAGGAGAGCGACTTGGATGACGTAAATAGTGCGTTACAGGACCTACTTCTGTCCGAACCACCAGAGTTTGAGGACGAGCTCCTCTTCCCTGACAACTAGGCTTTCAAATTGTTGCTTTCTTCCTTCCTTTATGTGTCTGTGTATCTGTCTTTCTGGTTCAAATCAAATCACAACAAAACCATCACCACCGTCTTCTCTTTTTATTTCCCTATTGGAGTTGCACGTCTGTGCATTTAACTGTCCACTCTTCAGAGTCCTGCTTCATCTTCCTGTCTCGCACAAGTACATTTCCATCAAGCCAGACATTAGTACAAGAAATGTTGCCTTTACCAGTCCCGCCTCCATTAGAAGTGAAACGTGACTACTATAGCTATCCTCCGTTTTGTTTTCGAGCCGAAACTCATCAGTGTCCGAAGGCTACAGCCTCAGCAGGCATCCAAAGGTCCTCACTGTCAGGACAGAAGGTACTTGGCAGAGAAAGACAAGAGACTCTTCGAAGAAACTTGCTGACATTTGTGCAAACTCAAATGACCAGCAATGAGCGCTACACAGGCCGCGGCCCATCATCACAGTGCTGACCATGGGAAGCAACTTAAACTGTGACAAAGTGCCACAGATGAATAAGACGAAAACCGAAACAGCGCCTAACACTCAAAATGAATGTGGACTGGAGTAATGATGAGGCCACTGCCCCGTAAAAAAAAAAAAAAAAATGTCAGAACTAGGCATCTGATGATCTGACAGCCAAAGAGAAGAGCAAGACAGGTAATGATGGAATGCATTGGATGCTTGCAGACTCTGAGCGATTGCTGTTGTTTGTTGTTGATGTTGTGCATGAAGTCGAACTCTACTCTACTAGTTAATCTACAAAGTGACTCAAGTAAGTCAGTGACAGTCAATGTTTCCCTTCTTGTTGTTTAATAACCAAATTGTACTCCTACTACTGCAGGTGCAGGCCAATATCTGTTGCAATTTTTTAATATGGAATATGGACTTAATCGGAGTCACTACAGACTGAGTTGTAGTTGGACAACACGTACCACACCATGATGATGACCATACTATCTTTTTGCGCGCAGTCATTCAGTTGGATCGGAGATGATTCAAGGAATAACTGCATTTCATGAAGTGGCATAAGGTAAACATAAACACAACAATTCAACAAGAAAGTAGTAAACACAGCAGACCTACATGTCCATGTAGTGGTGTAGTCGAGTGTAGTGATGACTGACAGCGGCGCATTGATTTTGTCACTTAATTAGGAAAATGCTAAGTTGCTGTGTATGCCTTTTGTCTGGCTATGTCAAAAATTAAGGTAAATGGAGGTTGGGTCACGGGCTGGTGCTGTGGTGGGCCTGTTCTGTCCTGTTGTTGTTGTAGCTTAATGCTGTAAACAGAATCTACACGATATATCCAAGCCGCCTCACTCTGAAAGTGTTCTCTCTTCTCTTCTTGGACTCCACCGTAAATGATGTTTTTTTTTATTCATTGATTTCTCAATACCCCTTTTGTTTTTCCATCTAGACGTTACAGGCCGGCCTTTACCCTGTGCTTGCTATACTGGGAGACACAACTCACATTTACCTTACCAATCGGCATCAGGAAGGCCACCAAGATTGATGTGCGGAGCGTCCATGGAAGATAGGACCAAGAGGAAGGACGAGATTCAACTCCACAATTTTAGCATGATAATACAGTAACTTTAGTATCATTCATCATTCATCTTTTAATTAATTTGAATCCTTTTTTCTCTGCAATCATTAGGACTGTGTGTTGTGTGTTTGTTTGCTAATTGATCCCTACAAATGTTTTTTAATTGTCTTTGCTATCTTTACAAGTAAGCCCAGTACAACATGGAATTTGGGTCTCTGAGGGCATATTACAGGCAAGGCAAATTGCATAGAATATACTGGTGCCCTGTACTGTCTAATTGTCTAGTAGGAGTTATTAAGTACTACTCATTAACCATCAAGTTATCTAATCTTCATCATCATTAACGCATGCATTTCCCTTTTCTCCCTTTATAGATTTTTTGGATAAGATCATGGTCGTCTGCCAAGATTGCGCTTTGCTTTTGTTGTCCATGCGTACTGTTTTTCATTTTCAAACCTTTCCCCAAACCCCCTTCCCATCCATTCATCAAACCCTAACCCTCTTCCCCCGGGCTGTGATTTATATTGAGGTGTGATGTGACTACATAAAATGTACACCAATTGATCACACGCTTGCTGGGGCAGATGTGGTGAAAGCAACACTAATTCAATTGCAAGGCAGGGCGAGGAGCTTCTTCTGCTTGCCCACCCATGCTCAGTCTATGTGCAAGCCGTCACCGGCTAATAGTAGTACATCATAATTAATTGCCGTCATTGATTGGATTAATCATCAAACTCCTACCACACAGCAGTAAAGGTTACGAATTACGATTGTGTTAAGTTAAGTGACTCACTCGACAGCACAACTACAGTTTATAACTTCTTGTACTAGGCTGTCCCCGCCACCATTATGTTTAATTTGACTTTAGCAGTTGCAACTGCAATATTGTTTGTTTGGCAGTCGTCTTCTGTACTGTATTTTACTTCGTTCGACTACTCCTCCCACAGTCGCTCTCAGGCAAGTGACTGTCTCTTTTTTATTTTTTTAGCAAATGCTACTGCCAGTGTCTACTCTACTACTACCACCACAACCATGGCATCTTCTACATTCTCTATGGAAACCATGCAGCCATCGCTGTGCCGAACGTAGTCATCATCAATCACAGGTAAGATAAGTTTGGTGGGAGGTAGAATACTAGTAGGACAAATAACTCAGTGAGGGGTACCGCATCTATCTGTTTGTTATACATCATCGGCAGATTATTTAAATCAAACACTGGCTGCGGCCCTGCAGCAGCAAGGAAACCAATGTGACGTTAATTCGTAAAACAGTAACCCCCCACAAAACATTAACATTGTATGTTTAAGTATAAATATAATTTATTACCCTAACAAAAATAAACTATCCCACACCTGACCCACCCCTCTCCCTAACCCCAACCAATGTCCAAAACGAAAAAAGTCCAAAGAATGTCCCGAAACCCCAACGCCCAATTCCCACCCACCAAAACAAGGAATAAAAAGGGGCAAAGCAACAGGGTCCTCGATGTTATAATCGGCGGGCTTTGAGGTGTTTGTCCACCAGGATTTTCACCCGCTCCTCCATTTGCTCCTCTTGCCGTGCCATCCGGAGGAAGAATCTTCCTGCGGAATGCCCTGCAGTGGCATCCACAATGGGGGACAGCAGTGCTGGCTGCTAGTGAATTGCGGCGGGCGGCTACCAGACCGCGGCGCCGTACCGCTGGAGTTGGGGCCTGGCTGGGGCCCGGGGCATCGGACGAGGCTGCAGCTGCTGCCGCCTCCTCCCTCCTCCGCCTGAGCCACCAGCCGCCGGTACTCCTGGCATATGGCCTCCAGTTTCCGGCGCCGGGCCCTGACTGCCAACTCCTTCCGCGATGGTTTGTCTTGGGAAAAGAAAGAAAAAAAATATTGTTGTAACCAGTACTCTTACCTAAACAGTAACACAAAATTAATTCAACACATAATGGCACAGTAGCACTAGCAAGAAGCACAGTACATAACATTTGTGGTAATAATCTATCTATCCTCCCACTTCCTCGGCCTCTAACATTTGTGGGAGTTTCAGGCATTATACTAGCACTATGGACTCCAACCAGTACACAGTACACCAGTGTTCTTCTTATCTCTAGTTTAGCGAAATGACATAACCTGGTTGTAGCCGGCATTGCCAGCTCGGTCATCTATGCTTGAACCCAAGACAAACATACGAGTCATGACGCAGAGTCACATTAGTTTGATTTACTACTGTTTGCAGGTGGGGAAGCTCGTATTTTTCTATTACGGGTGGCACTGGCCATACTCTCTCTGTTACATGGAGGGCAATTGCTCAATTTCACAGTGCCTTGGCTACTACAAAAAGGCAGATTATATATCTGATCCAATGATCGTTGCTTTTATATGGGACAACGACATAAGGTCAGTAGCGGTCGGTGGTGGGACTCGGGGAGTTCGGCCGGGCGGTGACGTGGGTAGGGGCAGGATGGGGGTAGTAAACTATGGATTACGGCCAATTACAGGTAAGTAAACATATAAATAAATGAAACTAATTTTGTTGCGCACACTGCATCGCATTTGGCGGTGCAGTGCGCACAATGAAATTCACTTTATTTATTTGTATGTTACAGTAAAGTTACCTGTATTTGCCCGCGTAATACATTGTTTACTACTACCCCCCACCCTGCCCCTCCCCACATCGGCTTTGCTACGCTGGCGCGGTTTCTTTAACATTCCCTAAAACTGTGCATCCCGTGACAGTCTCCACCTATGCTGTCTATGATGAATACATACAGGCATCCATCCATTCTAAGTAAATGTCAATCATTCTTCTTAATCTCTCCACAAACGTTACTTTGTTTCACCAACAACAACGCATGCGTCCACTCACTCCGTTGCTTGCCTTGGCTTTGAGTTTCACCCAAACACCGCTGATGATTCTTGCTATCCACAGTATCCACCCATACTGTGTCGCCCACCCAGGCAGGCATCCATTCTTCTTTCACCTCCCACCCATCCTTCAACAACACATGCATCTGATTCCTATCAGCCACCTATCCATGCTTCCAACGTATCCTTCTCTGCCAGTCGTCATATTAAATCTCGCCCGCCCTTCCTCCTTCCACCCTTCTTTCCCTTTTTGTTCAACACATCCATCAAGGTCATCTGATCTGACTTTTAGTCTCCTCCATAAAACTTTCACAGCTGAGTTGGAGTCAGATATAAGAGGCCATTGGTTAATGAAGTCACGCTGGTAATGCTATTGCTACTGCATTGCTCATGCTAAGTAAAGGGTGTCTTCTTTATTAACCGTTGTATAATGTTCACTACAACTTCATACCTAATAAGTCTCAACAACAGTACAGTGAGTGAAGTCCACTCCACACACCCTTCCAGCTAGTGCAATGTCAATAAGTCATGAATATAACTTACCACCGCCCGCCACTGCTGCTGGCTCACCCCCTGTATCTCCTGCAGGTGCTGCATCTCCTGCCCCCTCCGGAATGGCCGCAACGCCATCGCCGCTGGCCCCACCGGCACTGGTGGTCGGTAGTACGCCTAGAAAAAACATGACACATTTTTAGATGCCTGTACACCTCCCCCTATTTATTCTTTTTCACTAGCAAGATTGAAAAAAAAGTTAATACATACATATTATTATTATAAATCACATTCAATAGTCCAAATCGGGTACTAGAGTACAGTCAGTAGACAGACACTAGTAGTGTTATTATGGTCCCTAGGGTCATTATTATACTATACTCTACTCTTTGCAAAGTTAGCCTGAGCCATGCAACCATTTTTCGCTTCATGTCTTTTGCGCATGTTACCTCGCAGCTTGTTGTGCAGTAACAGTAAGACGCCTTTTTGAGCCCACATGAGCACATACAGCTACTGTCTGAGCGTTGCGTACAAGAGGTCGAAAAACAAGCCACTTTGTTATGGAGTTCGGTTAGTCCGTATTACTTAGCCATAGGTAACATGTTACACTTTTTTGGCAGGACTGACAAATGCTTGCATTAACACGCACCATTTTTCTCAGGCAGAGGATTCCCTTCTACGAACCAGAGATTTGCAGAGCTTATGAATGATGCATGTAACCAGTAATTCTACGTTCTACGGTGAGGAGTCGCCCAGAATTCACACAGATCTTTTGTCTTATATCATCATGCACTTGTTGCAACAATTTTTATTGTTTTAATCTTATGCATTTTGCTGTTGGAGCTGGCTGGAGTACACTGAATTTTATAGAACAACAACATACAGAGGTTGTTATTTGAAAATAAACCTTTTGAACTTACACATAGACTCTGTGGTATTTGGTGTGGTGGTGGTGGTGGACTTACACGAGTGAGTGAGCGAAAGGGTGTTATGTTCTGGGTTGTGGAATCATAATCATTGGGTATCTTCGGGTGGGGGTTCGGGGACCTAATGAGACACTAGCTAGTCGTTCAGGGGATTGTGGGTTCACTTCTGACTGAGGTGTGAGGAACGTCCAAGTTCCAAACTCGCATCACCAACATCCTATTTCATTGTGCATAGTTCTGCATGGGGCTGTGCAGAATCCAAGTAGTATGTACTATATCCTATCAAAAATAGTCAAATATCTGGTTGTGCATTTTGTTTGTGGTAATTGTCAAAGCCTCAAGATTAAGAAGCCTAGAAGAGGACAACCGAAAGGACTGGACTCAGTGGCTAGAGCTATTAGTATTGGTCAATCTGAGTTTTATTCAAAACCGTACAATAAAGAGTGGCAATGCAAACTGGGCAAGCTTAGCGACAGACTAATAGTAGTAGTACAGAGTACAGACATTCATAGCAGAGGCAGTTAGAACTTAGAGGCAGGGATAACCAGAATTTAGAAACAGATAGTCAAGTCAAGATCAAAGAATCTTTTGTAAAAAATATAATTAGGGAGTGGAGCCAGAATTAATAGTTCTGAAAAAATAAGGTCCAGTAAAAGTTAGGGCAATATAATTGTTAATATAACCACTGGAGGACTTACTGGGACCAGCAGCAGGGCCCTCGGTAGAGGAGCGGTCCTCTGGTGGTTGTCCCGCCGACTCGGACCCCGTCTTCTTGCCCCTGGGTGCTGCAGATCAGTGATCATGTAAGATATAATAAAGAAAAAGAAAGACACAAACATTAATGATTGCTGTGAAACAAATAAATTATCTAAAAAAACGCTCAAAAAACGTTTTAGGAAACAAAAATTGCAATAAAATTGACCTATCTAATCCGATCGACTACTGGCTTGCGGGATTCACGGACAGTCTACTTATTTGGGAACACTAATTCAGTGTTCCATTCTGATTGATTCAAATAAAATCCAGAACACTAACTAAGCCTAAGTACCACCTGACCTAGCCCACCTATTCCAGGCGGGCCAATTGTTCATTAAGCCTGCATTTCCATTTTTTTTTTCCATCAAAAATGCATAGATGAGAAGGAGGACACATGCATAAAGTCAGTGCATAATGCATACACCAAATTGTTGGTTGGTTGCGTCTGATGTTCTGCAGCTGACTGACACTGCTAAGCTAAGCTTACCAGTACCACTCACTAAACAAACTACAAAAGGTTCTACTAAGGACTGGGGTAAGCAGCACTCAGTGACAGAGGATGCGTCACGCAGACCGCTCAAAAATTATCAACTAATAGTAACTAAACCTAGTATCAAATCCATCCACCACTATTTGACAGGAGGACAAAGGAAGGACTACAGTCTCTCTAGCAATAGCATTACCTAACTGAAGTTCTCTAAAGTAAACTCTTACATAATAATGACAAGCGAGCGCAAAGTTGCAAAAAAGTAAGAGTACCGCCCAGCACCTGTGTCCTACAATCACAGAAGATTTTGAAACGTAATTTACCTGCAATGTAAGCAGCATTATTCTTGTTATTTGTAAAAAATGTATACACAAATCACAATACTTATACTACTATATATATTGGCTACTCACCAAGCCCCACGACCTCGACACCTAGCAGGTCCAACAGGTCCTGCTCCCGGTCAAGAATGTCTGACCACCGGTGGGCCAGCTGGTTATGGGTGCGCCGGACCGCGGAGCAGCGAAACACTGCCCGACGCACCTTCGCCCACCGGCGGTGACGCTCCTGGGTCGGGTAACCGGAGCCTGGCCTGCCGCCTGCTGCCAAGGTCAAGGGGAGGTGGCGCTGAATAAAAAAAACAAGGGCGGCCACCTCCTCCTCCGTAAACAGCTGGCGGGCTTGCACCCCTGCAGGGCGCAGTCTGCCGCAAGGCAGGCGGCGATTGGGCGCACGCGCCTTGCCCTTTGAGCCGCTGCTGCTACCCTTCGCCATGGTTCTGGGGTGGGAGGAGGTGAAAAAGAAAAGTTAGAAGGGAAAAATAAAGTTAGGGGAAGAAGTAGGAGCTTAAAGAAGAAAGTTATATAAAACAGTTGAAAAGTAAAAAAAACACAGTAAAAAGTAGAAAAAAATGCAAAATATAGACTTAGGCAGAGAGAGAGATAGGTAAGAAATAAAGAAAAATTGAAAAACAGTGTAAAAAACTAAGGATTGCAAAGATTGAGGGAGGATAGAAAAGCAGGCCCAGAACCATAGCATAGCATGGTAAAACAAGATGGCCGCGCCCATCGCGACCGCATGGGTAAGTTCGCGCGATATTTCTCCCCGAGCACGCAAAAAACGTCGCAAACAGGTGGAACGCGTTCCCGAACATGGAATGCGCATCGCGAGCACGCTATACGGTACCCGGAACAGGAAATAAGGGATCGCGAACGGGCGGGACAAGTGAAAAACAAAATGGCCGCGCCCATAGGCGACCGCATGGGTAAGTTCGCGCACCCGAGCACGCAAACAGCGTCCCGAACACGAACAACGCGTTCCCGAGCAAGAAAAACGCATCTCGAACGGGCGCGCCAAGCAGCTACGCATGCTCGCGAAGCTACGCGTAGCTCGCGTAGCGCTCCGACGTCTTCGCGTAGCTTCGCGTAGCGCGACTACGCGAACTACGCCCAGGGTTAATCTCATCTCAGAGTTAGGATGGCCTAATCTCTCCTTGGTTCGATGGCTTCCTGCATCTTTCTCACACCGAATGCCCGTCTCCACATGCACCCTCTCCAACAATGTTTAGAGGACCAGTAGGATCAGCTAACTGGCAATTGGTACGACAGGATCCAACTGTCCCTCCGTGCAAAGCATTCCCTCAAATGGTGGTGCTTCCCTACCAATCTGCTTCAAGGAATGCCTTTTCATTAACAGGTTCCTTCTCAGAACACAGTGACTGATGCATCACTTCAAGGGTGGGGATCATATACAAATCCAAAGCATGTGGTCCCCAAAAGAGATGTTGTATCACATCAACTTCCTCGAACTTCGAGCGCTCCATCTAGCCCTCAAGGCCTTCCATCCATCATTCAAGTCACAGACCCTGCTTGTTCAAATGGACAGTGCCACCACAATATACTACCTCAACAAGCAGGGGGGACGAGGTCCAGGCCATTGTCACTGGAAGCCCAATCAATATGGAATTGGTTGATTGCTCGAAACCTACGAATCACAGTGACTCGCTTTCCAAGCGTACAGAATGCACAGATGGATGCCCCCAGACGTGTTCTGCAGGAAAATCCCGAATGGGTCATGCACGACAATGTCATTCAATACGTCTTCGGGCTATGGGGCACGCCTACCATAGATTTGTTCGCCACCCCCCAAAACAAAAAATGCCACAACTTCGCCTCAAGGTACTACCAGCCAGGGACACTGGGGAATGCTCTATGGATCGACTGGTCTGGCAAATTACTTTATGCCTTTCCACCAATTCCCTATATCCCGGCGATTCTAATAAAGCTGTTCCACTCCAATGCCAAGATGATACTCATAGCACCAGAGTGGCCATGTCAATGGTGGGTCACAGACCTGATTCACCGGTCAGAGCATCCACATCTAAGGCTCCCATGCAGACCCGACCTTCTGACAAAATTCAGAGGCCAGATGGTACACCCCAATCTCTCCTCCTTGAATTTGGCTGCATGGCTAGTACAGTATGGACATTTGAACCTGCCACAAGACTGCATGGGGATCCTGAAAGAGGCCAAGAGACCGTCCACCCGGACAGCATATGCCTTAAAGTGGAAGAGATTTTGCATCTTGTGTTCCTCCAAAAGTGTGGATCCTACAACTTGCCAGGAAGATGTTATTCTTCCATACTTATTACATCTTGCAAAATCTGGCCTCCAATTCTCTTCCATAAAAGTTCACTTGGCAGCTCTTACTGCATACAGGAAATGTCCTTCACAAACCTCTTTTTTCAAACCCCCCCCGTCATCAAGGATTTCCTAGAGGGTTTGAAGAAGGTGTTCCCTCCCATTAGGTGTCCTTCCCCTCCAAGGGAGCTTATTGTAGTCCTTTCCCGCCTTATGCAGGACCAATTTGAGCCCATACACAAGGCATCTCCCCAACACCTCTCTTGGAAAACAGCTTTCCTTTTAGCAATCACATCAGCAGACAGGGTTAGCGAAATCCAAGCTTTATGTTCTCACAAACCATACACTGTCTTCCATTCTTCCAAGGTGGTTATGATAACTCACCCAAAATTCTTCCCTAAGGTGGTTTCAGATTTCCATGTTAATCAAAATATTTCATTACCCACATTCTTTCAGAACCCATCTACACTAGCCGAGAAAACACTTCATTCTCTAGATGTACGGAGGGTGTTAAAGTTTTATCTTGATAAAACACTCAAACTCCGTAGGTCAGACCAATTGTTTGTTAATTATGGTCCGGTCCAGACTGGTCTAGCCACTTCCAAGCAATCCAGTTCAAGATGGATTGTTTCTTGCATCTTGTTATGTTATCAGAAAGCTAATAAAACACTTGATGGCAAACCTAAAGCACATTCCACTAGGGATAAAGCAGTCATTGCTGCCTTAATGCGGAATATCCCCATTACAGAGATTTGCAAGGCAGCTACATGGAGGTCTATTCACACATTCACCAAACATTACTGCCTTGATTCTGATGCTAAGGCAGATGCCGAAGTAGGGCTGACCTTCCTCAAAAATCTATTTACTTAAAGGGCTTCTGTGGTTCACTCTCCGTCTTCTCCACCTCTTTAAGTAGGGATGGGCTTGCTATTCTATTCAGTGCTTATGACTATACATGGAAATCCCCTACGAGAGTAGGAATAGTTTCTTACCTGTAACTCCAGTTCTCTTGTAGGGGAATTTCCATGATAAGTCATAAGTGACTCTCCCTCCTCCCCGGTGAAATAGACAGAAGTTCTCATGGGTCTTATACATATCATTATTTCTCGCCTCAAAAAGAACTGAGGTAAATTCCTCTAGACAAGCATTATGGGATCCTGGAGGGCCCTGGGGCCTTAAAGGCACCACGTCTATTTTCAGCTCCTATAATGGCAGTCTATGAGGCTACACTATCCTATGCTCCTTCATTTCTATACTCTATTTAAAAAGGGTTTGTGAAAGACATTTGTATTTTACAAAAGCATTGTGCATTTATATGCATAGACAGCTCTCCTGACACCTTTTTATCTACAAAATGAAGAATTTGGCCATTGTAACCTTCTCCTACAGGCTGCATAATATTTTCTTTCTTAAGTGACTCTGCAGGCCTTCCCGAAGAAAGGCAAACATCTACACTTAAGAAAATATATTGGATAAAGTGCTCCGGGTCACCGCATGTGGGCGGGACTATTCAGTGCTTATGACTCATCATGGAAATTCCCCTATGAGAGAACTGGAGTTACAAGTAAGAAACTATTCCTTCTTCCTGTATGGACATGAGCATCTTGCTTTCTGATGTGTTTGTGATATTTTCAGATGGGCACTGAGACTGAGACACTGACAATGGGACAGAAACATAGCCCAGTGAAAACACAGGGAAACATAGGATACAGACAGGCACTCAATCTCACAGGAGGACCATGAGGACACAAAAAGAAATGGAAAATTGAAACAATATGTAAATTAAATTTTTATTATTCAAATTTACGACAGAAAAACAATAAAAGATAGTAGGTCAGTGATGGTTGTGATGTGCTATGAGGGGAGCTGCGGTGCTCTCACTTGATGCTGATTTTTCTATTTGCCCCCCCAAATAATATAGATCTTGGGTTGGATCCCCCAGCGTCATCTGTAGAGGGCTGGTGTCACAAAGGGCATCAGAAGGGCAATGAGAAGGGCAGGTGGTGCCCGCAGAGAGTCAGAGAGATGAGCATGTGGAGGCGAAGCAGAATAGCAACCCATGTGCACTTTGGGGTCAGGCCAGGAGCAGACCTCACACTAGGAAACAGCTGGTCACAGGACAGGGAATTCTCAGATTCCCGCATTGCCCATGACCACCCCCAGACTACGTGACATTTATTGAAAGGCGAGGAAGGGTCCAAGTCAGAGAGCCTCAGGGATGATCTGAGAGGGCTGGTGTATAAAAACTACTAAAGGCCAGAGAGGAATACTTATGATCGAGGAGTATGATGGCAGAGAAAAGGGAAGATGTAAAGGCCACACCCAGCCTTGGCCTAAACCAAGGTGTAGTATGCTTCCTCCATAGGTAATCAATACGAGGCAGACGATACAGTGCAACAAAAGTACTTTAATGCACAAGCTCCGTACATACAGAAAACAGGTCTGCTTTGTTCCTCTGTCACTGCAACTCCTCACATGGAATGCAGAACGAACGCTACCCATGTCATCCCTGTCACCTTCCCATTCCACCTGCTACATACCCAAGTATACAAATCACAACACATCGCCCCATAAATAAAACAACTATGCAGAACAACATAACCCCCCCCCCCTTTATACCCTACAACCATCGCAACCCCATCTATGGGGAGGAAAGAGAAAAACAAGGAACAGAACCCAAAAATAAATAGCTATAATTACCAAAAGCAATATAATCTATAAATACTTCACAGAATTAACTTGCAGGAGAATTTCTTTTCTCCTTTTGCGTGGAGGTACACACTAACCCACAACATAATCTTCCAACCATCCAGGTAGTACCCTTCTCCTCTTGGCACCATCAAACTCATCCGAGTTTCCCACATTCACTTTCAACCCTTGTATGGCAACTCATGTATGACCTCAGCTTCCCCAACCCTACTCTCCAACCCTTCCCCAGACACACATTGGGTATTCACAACTCCATCTCCAATAGATGTAAATTGTTCGCTACCAGATTCAACCACCTCTCCCCACAAAAAGGAACTCTTATCTCCATTCTTCACTTCCTCACCACAGTCCTCTCTATGTTCCTCCACACTCAAAACCATACGGTTAAGGTTCCACACTTTGCCACTCTTCAATCGAACTGCATTCAGTAAACTTTCCAAAACTTCTTCAGGAGCAAAACATTGGTTCTCCCCTTTCAGTACTTTAATGGGTTTCCTCACTTGCACCCAATCCCCAACTTTCACGTGAACAGGTTTGACTCCATGAGTCTTGTCATAATAAGACTTACTCTTTACATGTGTCTCCTTCAATTTTGATCTAACCCCCCCTGGCAACCAATGCTCCACTTCACTGTCACACAACCACATAGGAGTGTATTTACACCCAGGCTTTCTTCCTCTTATCACAAACGGGCATAAGCCAGCCAAATCATTTATAGTCACTCTATACGCCCAAACTGCTTTCATCACCGCAAGCCGTCAATCATCCTGTTTACTAACCGCACCCTGAATAGCCCCTTTAACCACGTGGTTAATTCTTTCCACAGTGCCAATACCACTGAGATTATAAAGTAAAGTGGTCTTGTGCTTTACACCTACTCTCTCAAAATAGCTTTGGGTTTCATTAGAAAGAAATTTCACCCCATTATCACTTAACAGTATGGCTGGAATCCCTTCAGACCAAAAAGTTCTATCCAAAATTTCCAAAACAGTTGCAGTATCCACCATCTCCACAATGTCACCCAACGGCCATTTGGAGAAAAGGTCCATCAACACAATTACATATTCCTGCAAGTCCCCCACAGGGCCCAACACGTCCACTGCGACACACCACCCATTGTCTGTTAGGAATCAGACACTTCCTCATCGGTGATCGTAACATATGCAGCGACTTATCAGCGGAAGAACACAGTCCACATGTTCAAACAAATCTCTCCACAGCCTTATCAGCTCCAGGCCACCAAAACACTTCCTTGACCACCGATTTGGTCCTTACAACCCAAAAATGCCCTTCATGACACAACTGCAAGATCCTATTATGCAACCCACAATGGGGTACGATTCTACAACCCTTCAAGATCACTTCCTTATCCACTGACAACTCTGATCGAACTTTCCAAAAATGTCTCACTTCCTCCTGAATCTGTTCCTTCTTTTGCCAGCCCCCATACATGTACTCCACAACTTTCTGGAAAATCTCATCCTTCCTCTGTTCTATCTCCCACTCCTCCTTTTTAATGGCAGTGTACCAGAACCATGCACCAACGCAACTTTAAAGTCATTCCATGGGTCATCTTCACACTTCTCCAACAGACAAGGCATCCTAGAAAGTCAATAAGCCGCCAAATTATTCCTGCCCGGCACCTATACTATGTGGTACACATGGTCCTTCATTCTCATTGATAACCTTGCGATCCTGGCAGAGACAGATACACTCCCTTCAGTAGTGAGCAATTTAATCAATGGCTTATGATCACACCTAATGGTCATCTGCTTGCCTCAGACAAAAGCAAGAAAACGCTCTAAAGCCCACACACAGGCTTGTGCTTCCTTTTCTATAATAGGGTACTTTTCCTGGGCGGGTGACAATGATCTGGATGCAAACAAAATAACTCTTTCACTCCACTTAGAATCCATCTGTGATAGGACAGCCCCCCAGCCCTTAGTTGCTACCATCAACTGTAAGGCAACACTCCAATCCTGGATCAAAACTACTTAAAGCTGGCACTTTTCTCATATCCTTCTTGATCCTGCCAAACTCTGCCCCACACAGAGAGTCCTACACAAACTTTGCATTCTTTTTGAGTAACTGACTGATATTAAACACCTTGCCAGCAAAATTGGGAATGGATCTGGCACAGTATTCCGCCATTCCCAAAAAACGATCTTATTTCATCCTTGTTGACAGGAGCTGGGGCTCCAGTAATAGCATTTACTAAGAAAGGTTTCGGTTTGACCCCCTCCTCACTAATCATGTGTCCTACGTACGTTACACTTCTCTTAGCAAACTTGCATTTACTCAGTTCAACAGTCAGCACCTCACTCTCCAACACACTTAAAACATTCTGCCATCTCTCATCATGCTTCTCCCTATTCTCCCCAAAGACGAGAATATCATCCTGGAAAAACATTACTCCACATTCCTTCCCAAACAGTCAATGCATTAAAAGCTGGAAAATGGCAGTTGCAGATGCCAGGCTGAACGGCATTCGCTTAAACTGGAAACACCCAAAGGGTGTGATAAACGCCATGAGTTTCCTTGATTCCTGTGTAAGGGAAATCTGATGGTATGCAGCTGACAGGTCTATCATGGAAAACCTCGTAGCACTTTTCAAGGATAAAACCATTTCAGTGATTTTAGGAAGGGGAAAATGATCGATGACAATGTTGTTGTTCAGGTGGTGCATGTCCACACAGAGGCAAATCTTACCATTACTTTTGCAAGCCACCACAACTGGAGAAATCCATTCCGAAGTTTCTATCGGTTTGATTACCTCCATTTCGACCAGTTTATCCACTTCCTTCAAAAACTCCTCTCTTATTAAAATAGGAACATTCTCATTTTATGTACTTTCGGAGTGGCGCTACTCTTTAGCACAATATTATGCTCAAAACCCCTCAACATACCCAAGTGGTTGCTGAATACCTTACGAAACTTGTGAGCCATAACCTTGCCCACTAAGGTCATTTCATCCACCACTAACACCTTTTCAACACTATTAGAATCCAGTATAATGTGCAGGTTCCCTTTATCACGCCAACCTAGGACAGATGGCCCTTTCCTCGCTACATATAGTTTCTCCCTCTTGTGCCTATCCTTAAAAGAGAATTTCAACCACCTGAACCCAAAAATGTCGATCATTTTACCTGTATAACTCTCTGGATCAATGTCAGATGGTAACAAGTGCAAACCAATTCTCTCAATGAATTTATCTTTCCACACATCATCACAAACCATGGTAAAGGGCGAACCAGAATCTGCATAAATTTTGATAGGGACTCCACCTATTACCATGTCACACACCGGCTAGCCCTTAATACTACTCTCATTGATATTAAGAACAAATTTATCCTGTACATTCTTAACATCGTTCAACTTTATTATCCTCCTCCTCTGCATCACTCTCACTCGGGCTGTTTCCTTCATAAATACATTTAATGCTGTTCTTTTTTTCTTATACACTCTCGCAAATTGGCCAACTATGCCACAGTTGCTGCACTTTTGCTTTAAAGCACGGCAACTTTTGCTATATGCAAGATGGACTCTACTATCTCACTGGTAACATTTTCTGTCGTTACTTAATCGCTTTGTCTTGATACCACCCTTCAGCTCCTTCCCGGCACTTTGCAGGGTGCCACTTTATAGACTTCATCCAAGTCCTTAACAGACTGTTTCAACTCAGTGACACATCGTCCTGAAGTTTCTGTTTTGGCGATGATTGCAAGAACCTCCTCAAGCAGCAAATCTCCATTAACCCATGAATGCTCTTGGATGGCAGCATTACTAGTGTGCATGACCAGCTGATCCCTTATCAGGTCATCATGTAAATTCCCGAATTTGCAGTCAATTGCTAATTTGTTTAACTCTGCCACGTAATCATCCGCCGCCACTCCTTTGTTATGTTTACGTTGGAAAAATGTATACCTCATAATGCTGATACATAGTTTAGGTGCAAAGTAATTGTCTAAATCCTGTAAAGCTGCGAAAAAAACATCGACATCTCCACTCATCATTGCTTTTGGCATGCGACTATACGTATTCAGACCAACAGGACCTAAGGAATGCAAGAGAATCCTTTTCTTCTAATCCGCTGACATTTTATTCTTCTCATCAATAGACCCAATATAGTTCACGAAATAGTCCTTCCACTCTACCCATTTCAAAGCTGGTTCTGTGCCAGACACCCAAAATGCATGTGGAGGACTAATTGTAAAATTCTGTTGAGCCATGGTGCAAGTGTCCACAAAATACTACCAGAGTCTGAGAAAAGAACAAGGAACTCCAGTAGTACTTGAGTACTTGACAGTAAAATGAGGCTTAAATCAAACACCCCCAGCAAGTTTCAAAAACGAAATATACAAATTATAATCCATTTTAAATAAAGCAAAGGGTCGATACCTCACTTGTTTCCTGTATGTTGATGAATCCATGTGAACAGCCCGTAGACCAGAAATCTTCAATCTGTGGGGCGCGACCCCCAGGGGGCCCGTGGAATCCTGGGAAGGGGGTTGTGCATTCCCCAGCTTCACTTGTACCTGGAATTAAAAACGTTTATTTTCGTTTTGGAAAAGAGAGCCGTCCTGGGACGGCTGATTTTGATTGTTAAAATGCTTCAGCTGAAGTTTCCTTAATTGAGTCTCCTGTGCTGTGAAAAGCCTTCGTGCCAGGGTGCCTGCTTGCCTGAATGAAATGCAAATTTGCGCTACTAGTTAATCTGCAAGTGTAAAGGGTGCCTGGGACCCGGTTCTGCCTTTAATTGATAGAATCACTCGAAGCTTTGTGATGACAAAGATTTGGGTTATTTGAGTGGTAGTGCAAAGAGTTAACAACTGGGCTGTGAAGTGCTTGCTTTTAATCATAACTGTATTTACACAGCCCTTAGTACCCCTTAAGGAGGTGTTGAAGGGACAGTTATGTCAAATAAAATTGCTTTACATTACATACGCTCTGGTATTACTAAAATCTACATTTTGGAAGCACTGTTGATCAAAAAACTATTTGCACATTTTGTATTGGTCTATCTTACACTGTGTGTAATGTAAGTATGAAATAATGGGGGCGCTAGAGGGCGCACGGCAAGATGGCTGCACCGTAGTGTAGCTCTGCCGGCCGCCAGCACAATCCTTCAAATATCCTGCTTCCTACTAGCCATCTGAGCCGGTAAATATACTGTGGCTCATTATTTACAGCTGGGCGTCATTTTGAGAGTTTTACGACGGCAATTGACAGTCCCGAAAGCCGAGCACGGAGGAGGCTAGCGAAGTGCAGCGGGAACAACATGGCGACCGCGTGTGTCAAAGTGGACTGTTGAGGACACACTATCGGAGGCTGCGGCTGGTGCTACTGACGCCGGCGGGTGGCTACCTGTCTCTACACCCTTGCTGAGGATCGCCGTGAGCTGCGGAGGGTCGGCGGTGCTGCGGGTGCAGGTACACGCGTGTGGCAGAAATCGGCCCGCGGTGCCCGCCCGCGGCCTGTGTGGACTGAAAACTGGAAGTGACGGCCGTAACTTGGGGATACATTGCCTGCGGAGCCTGGACCCCGGCCGGCACCGGGAGAGAGTCGTGGGCCGGCGTGGCGTGCCGAGACACCACTGCTGTCCAGTAGCTGAGGCCGTGGTGGGGGTTGCATCGGAGGGAGCGCGCTACGCAGTCACGGCGCCTTCTGCTCGGGCGGCCTACCGGACGGCAGCATACCGTAGAAGACATTGCCTGCGGTGGGTCCCACTGGAGCGTATATTATTGCACTGAGGTAGCGGTCTGTTTGGCGTGTCGGCTGGAGCACTAAACTGAGGCCTCTAGACTGCCCTGACTTGCGGTGAGTTATTGAAGCGTGTTATCGCGGGGGTCTGTGGCACGCTGAAATCGATTCATTACTCGTGGCTGGGCTGGGCCTGGAGGGCTAAATCGCGGCCTGGGTGAAATCGCACTGCCACTGCTGGGACACCGAGCAACTCCCCCACTGGCTTTAGGTACGTGGGCCGGTTGTACAGTTAGTACAAGAATTCTGACTGACTGCTGCGTAGTGCCCACTTCCACTGCCCACTCTATTTTACAGGCTGTGCCGATCCTCTGGGCTGAGACACGATGTGAGCTCATTGGACTGGCTGCGTGAGGCGGAGCTGTGTGATTGGGCCCAGTTGGGGAGGCCTGTTCACGCCTTCGGGCAGACTTCGTCGCTATCCTGCATTTGAGGACTGGCACCCTGACTACAACATCGGCCCTTGTAGCTACTCCTTAGACGTCATAGGCTGGCACCACATAATCAGATAATTGACGGGGCAGTGGCGACTACGCAGCTAATTGTCATGGGCGCTCTGTCCCGGCCCCCTGCAGCCCAGTTGTGCTGTGAGCTCGCCGAAGAGACCGTGTAACTGAAGGGCCTAAACATTTTTGCTATCATGGGCAAGCCGGATAAAAATCAACCACGCCTCAATTTTGACCTGCGCAAGTCGGGGAAGGAACAGCAAACTGCCTCTTCTGACTCAGAACTGGATAACACGGTCGAATCCCCGACTGCACTGGAAAAGACACTTGCTGCTATCCAGGCCAGCCTGCAGTCTATTGACGGAAAAATAGAGGCTCTCAATGGTCGCATGGACCACATATCTACTAAGCTCGACAAACAGACAGTAGGATAACTGAGGCGGAGCAACGCATTTCGAATGTGGAGGATACCTTACAGCAGGTCACGACAAAAACAAATGACATGGAAAAGATATTGGCGATCATCCAGGTTAAAAATGAGGACCTTGAAGCGCGCTCACGGCGCAATAATGTTCGCATTTTGGGCCTGCCAGAATCTACAAATGTAGGCAAGCTGGAAACATATGTGGAAAATATGCTCCGAGATATTTGCGGTGCTGACAACCTTTCACCTCTGCTAATCGTGGAGCGGGCTCATCGATCCCTGGCAGCCCGTCCGCCTCCGGGCGCGCCGCCTCGACCAATCATCGCCCGCTTGCTGAACTTTCGGGATCGGGATGCGGTGCTCCGCATCTCCCGACAGAAGGGCAACATCACATATCAGGGCAACACCCTGTCATTTGATCCCGACTTCACGGCAACAGTCCAGGCGACACGAAAGGAGTTCCAACAGGTGAAGAAGATTCTCATTACTGAAAACATTCAATATGCCATGCTTTATCCGGCCCGCCTCCGGATAGGTTCTGATGATAAAGCCAGAATTTTCACTAGCCCTAAGCAAGCTATGGATTGTGCCAAAACTCTTCGGCGCAAGAAACAAACTCCTCTGGATACATCCGATATTGATGATTGACGCACCAAATTCATCACTTTGCTTTTGGACTCACTGACGGCCAGTGGCCGGGGGCTACCGGGAACTCTGCGCTCAGGACCCAGCTGTTCACTGAGACATAGCGCCTGTAGCCAGCTGGTTTCCGATAACTGTGCTGCTGTGGTATATTGATACTACGGGCTGCATGCGTGCGGCAATATCCTTTTATGTATCCCACCTCTGGTGCTGTATTGCGGGTAAAGATGCATTATGTTGTAAAGTGGGTAATGTCGTATTGTGATATTGGCGCAGAACTCATGTTTCAGGGAGCACAAGATTACTGATGCGGCCACCTCCCTTGTACACTCGGGAGTTGGATGTGCCGCTGCGTCCCCCAATGGGTGTACCCCACAACACTGTTGGTATATGTTTTCACTTGTTGGGGCTTGTCTTGTTTCATGGGAATGGCTTTGGCAAATTGGGGCTGCTAAAGTGGGTGGGGGTGGGGGGTTCTAATGTTAGTGCTCTGGGGATTGTTCAATGTGATTGCACTGCTACGCTAGACATGACATATACTCTTTGCCTGCTATTCTCGCCGCCATTTGGATGCTCTGCTGTTGGTCCTTGTCTTTACAATGCTGATGGGTGACAGATGCCACTGTTTGACGTGGAATATCCGAGGGCTTAACTCCCCCCAAAAAATCAGACAGGTATTTGCCTGTCTGGATCGGCACGGGATTCAGATCGCCCTCCTACAGGAGACGCATTTGACCAAGGTATCAGAAGCCAAAATCGCTGTTAAATGGGCTGGGTACAAATTAGCCTCATCGTACTCTTCTTATGGCAGGGGGGTTGTTATCTTGTTCAAACGAGGTATCCCATTTACACCTATCAAAACCTATGTCGATAATGAGGGTCGCTGTGCTGTGGTTCATGGAAAATTGGGGATATCCCTGATTACTGTTATTAATGTTTACGGGCCCATTGTGGATGAACCAGAGGTTTTCGCACGAATCTATGATGTATTGAGAAGGTGGCCTGAAGCAGAGGTCCTCTGGGGAGGAGATCTGAATACCTAGTTGGATCCCAATATGGATAAGTCCAGCCAGCAGGGCATCCGCACCCCTAAAGTGGCCCAAAGTATTACAAATGTGATGCATGAATTTGGATTGGTAGATGCCTGGAGGCTTCGTAATCATGCAGCGCGGGAGGGCACACACGCTACACCGGCACACCACAGTTGGTCCCGCTTGGACTACTGGCTACTAAGCGAGGGGGCAAATGAGTGGGTCATCGATATCGCTGCGCTTCCACGCACACTTTCTGATCACAATCCTGTGCGGCTTATTCTCACACTACCAACCAATATCCGTCGCCCATTTACATGGAGGTTCCGCTCAGAGGCCCTCCTGGATCCCATATATAATGACGCCATTAGAAAAGCAGTAGAACAATATTTTGAGATTAATGTGGGCACTGTGGAGAGTGCTTCCACGTTATGGGAGGCCTTTAAGGTGACCATAAGAGGAGTTTGCATTGGCACCACAGCGGGCATTCTAAAAGATCTTAGGGGACAACTTAGAAAAATAGAAGTTACTCTGGCAGGCCTCGAGCGCGATTACACTGTCAAACCATGTGCCCCCACACTTTCTCGCATACATGAATTAGTGCTAGAATATGATGCCATGGCGGAGACTGAGATACGCTAACTGTCGCGTAGACATGTAGCCCGGGCATATGGGGAGGGCGGGCGACCGGGCCGCAATTTAGCCGCCAAACTCAAATTACATGCCGAACATCATCACATAGATAAAATATTGGACGCGAAGGGTGGGGAACACTACACTCCTCAGACGATAGTGGACCAATTTCGGGCCTTTTATGCCAACATATACACGACACTGGGCTCACATCTGCCGTGGACATTGCGGAATATTTGTCTGATATCGCCTGCGCGTGGTTGTCGGATGGTCATCGCGAGTACTTAAGTCAACCAATCGATGAATTGGATATCAAAGCAGCGATCCGTGCCTTACCCAATAAAAAAGCGCCGGGACCTGACGGCCTCACGGCCAAATTTTACAAAGAATACATTGATTTGCTCACGCCCCACTTACTGGAAATGTACGTGGAGGCACATGAAACGGGTATATTGCCGCCGTCCCTTCGTCAAGCATTGATCATTACTTTACTAAAAAAAGACAAAGCACCCGAACATTGCGAATCGTATCGGCCCTTATCCCTGATCAACATCGACGCAAAAATTCTCGCTAAAATTCTAGCAACTTGGCTTCAGCCTCTGATGCCTTGTCTGGTCCTCCCGGACCAATCTGGATTTATTCCAGAGAGATCCACGTCCCACAATTTACGAACTATATTCGCGATGTTTCACGTCCTTGACCCAGAGTTACAAGCAGCTGCGGTAATGTTAGACGCGGCGAAGGCGTTTGATTCTATAGAGTGGAGTTACATGTTCCACATCCTTCGGCGCATGGGGTTTCCCTCAATATTTATTGGATGGGTGACGCTGTTGTACTCTGACCCTTCAGCGAGGGTACGTGTGGGGGGTCTGACATCAGAGCTGTTCCGATTACCAGAGGCACCCGACAGGGTTGCCCCCTGTAGCCGCTGCTATTTGCCATCGTGTTAGAACCCCTGGCATGTGTGATCCGGCAGCGTCACAGAGACACGACGCTCAATTTTATACACCGCCCTGTCGGCATATCCCTCTATGCCGATGATATGGTGCTTTTTATTAGGGAGCCCCAGCGTTGCCTATCCAGGGTGCTTAGAGAATACATCAGATTTGGATTGTTATCTGGGCTCACTATTAATTGGGACAAATCGGTAGTAGTACCATTGACACCTGGCACAGATCCACCAAGTATGGATTATCCTCTGGTGTGGACTGCAGAACCTGTTAAATATCTGGGTGTCTGGGTTCATCTGGATCCAGAAGTCGCAGTTGAGGAAAATTATGGCAGAGCGTGTTTCTCTTTAGAGCAACAAGTTGATAGGTGGATTGCAGTGCCACTATCCCTGGCAGATCGCATTGCGGTTATCAAAATGGTCATTCTTCCACGCTTTCTATACCTATTCTGCAATATTCCTATCAAACTAACGCAGCAATTTGTTAGCTCTATACGGACCGCTCTGCTCAGGTTGATCTGGGGTGGTAAGCAGGCTAGAGTAAGCTGGGCCACACTTACGCTGGACTATGCCAAGGGAGGATTTAGCGTTCCTGATCTGTACATATACTACCTTTGTGCGCAGGCACAGTATGCATACTATTGGTTCCGCCCACATGCGTTTACCCCTCTTGTGGCGGTAGAAAGTGGCAATGCCAGTCCGGTTCCATTACCCGGTATTATCACACATGCACATCGAGGTACCCCAAAACACGAAATCAACACGGTAGACGTGACTATTGCGGCCTGGCAAGCTATAGGTAAACTCCCAAATAAGCTCCCTATATATGCCCCTGCATTGCCACTGACACATCACGCTGCGCTTTCAGTGACACGGGAGGAGGGCCCACTGCGCTCGCTGAGGGAGGCGGGTATGGATACCATGCAGGACCTTCACCCTGATGGGAGGTTCATCACCCCTGAGGGGCTCCAATATATCACTAACCCTACGCCATTATTTCAGTTCACTGTGCATAGGCTCAGGCAGGCTATTCGAACACATTACACTACTTATCCAGCTGAACCGCAAACATTACATGCTCTACAATTAGTGTTGATTGCGCCCACACGGAAAAAATTGGTCACTAAACTTTACAGGACCGTGCGAGATGAGAAAACTGCGGTCGTGGACGGAGGCCTCGCTCGGTGGAACGATAGAATGGTACCCCCCCTGACCTCCACTGAGTGGGAACACATATGCAACCTCACTGGTACCCTCACTCCAAACGGTAACCTGCGTATCATACCTTACAAATATATCCATCAGGTCTACCACACGCCCTTAAGATTGCACAGATGCGGTCTACGGGACACTAGCAATTGTAAACGATGTGGCCAAGGGGATGCTGACTTTTGGCACCTAGCTTGGGAATGTGGGCCGGTGTTCCGCTTCTGGGAGAGGGGGGGGTGCAACAGATACAGGACATGGCCGGGATTGAGCTGCAATGTACTCCACTAGTCTGTCTACTAAGTTATGTTCCTCATCTGAAAGGTACTTTGGGTAGATTTGCGCGAATAGCATTGTTAATGGCCAAGCGCCGGGTGGCTCTGACTTGGGAGAATTCACTCGCCCCGAAAATTGTACACTGGGTGAGAAACATGGTGTATTGCAAAGAGAACCTTGAACTGTATGGGGAAGAGCTTCCATCAACATCTAAACCAAAAGACATCTGGGAACCACTACGCCAATACCTTCAACAGCAAGCGCATACTAGCTCCCAATCCACGGCAGACTGATGTATGTATGTATAAGTAACTTCTACAAGGCGGACTCTATGAATATGAATGCTCATATGTCTAGCGTTGCTGACACATGGTAACGGTCGATCACATGTTGTTGTTCTGTTTACTTCATGTTTGAGCTGCCTTGCATGCCAGTACTGCTGCATATATACCTTGAAATGTCAATAAAAAGAGTTAAAAAAAAAAAAATGAAATAATGACTTACATATTCACAGTACTTTCTGTCACAGGCTTGACCTCGTAGCACTAAAAATACACAAGGTGCCCCTTCCTGCACAAAAACAATCCTGCCTATGTTGGTGCTAGGCAGCAATTTGTGCGCCAACGCATGGGGAAAGGACAGGAATGCACCGTATTTCAAAATTCCTCATAAATGAGGCCCTTTGTTTTTAGCTACACCTTTGACCACGTCCCCACGCTGACTGACCTTTGGTTTGCTAAACACTGTTTAATATTATTTCCGCAACGCAAAAATTATTTGCTGTGGGAATTGGGGGCGTTTATGGTTGTTGATAGTTGTCAATGATGACATTTTTGTCAGGAGGGGGTCCTTATGCCTAAAGAATTTTGTCAAGGGGGTCTCAGCATCAAAAAGTTTGAAGACCTCTGACGTAGATGCTTGTTGCGGCACTCGCTCCTACCACAACTCGTAACGTTATACAGCTGTCTGTACCAGGAATGCAATATGGCCCCCACATAAGGTCACGTTTCATGAACCAACACACCATGGCGTCTGCACGTAGTGTAGCATGTGCACAGTGAACGCGCAGAGACATTGCGCAACACCACAACGCCCGCGTGCACCGCAAGCCGCTGTTCAGAATCCTCCGGCACTGCTACCCCAACAAAGAATGCGGTGTCGGAAGGGAATCCCACCGTCACTTGAATTATGCGGCCGAACGCTGACAGTTGATGCCCCAAAACTGCTGCTGCCAAAAATTGCAGTCACCAAAGGTAATGCCACACTTCCTTACCGTGGGGTCAGGCTTTCCCCACAAGTGCTTTGAAAGCTTTAAGTCAAATTCACCTCCCGTCCACCTCCTGGTTGTCCATCCACGATCCAGAAACACTCAAATTGTCCGTTAGTAGCCACCCTAAAAAAGATTCTTTCAAAAGGGTGAAACGCTCAGCTCGTCGCCATTTTGTAGTGTGCTTCCTCCGTAGGTAATCAATAGAAGGCAGACGATACAGTGCAATGAAAGTACTTTAATGCACAAGCTCCATACATACAGAAAACAGGTCTGCTCTGTTCCTCTGTCACTACAACTCCTCACACGAATGCAGAACATAGAACACTACTCATGTCATCCCTGTCTCCTTCCCATTCCACCCACTACATACCAAAGTATGCAAACCACAAAACAAGGGCCTCCATTGCCCAGGACACCCAGTGTGCAGACAGTCCAAATTAATCCCTCCAAACCCCATGCAGAGACACCCACAAGTTGTTCCCCAGACCTTCCAGTCTTCCCATCAGACATTCTTTGGTCCTAGGGTGTCCACTATATACATTTTGAACTCCGCCAGAAAGTCTTCTTTACCTCTGCAGGCCCAAGGAGCTCCCACGTGATCAGAAGTAGGCTTCCCCGTTGAGAATGGCACAGCTATAATCGGTTCTAGTCCATTTGGCCCCACTTGCCTTTGTTGACACAGACTAGGAGGTACACGTCTGAACATCTGCAAACTCAAGGAACTGTCAGATCAGACACAAAAATAGGACTAGCCATTTAGAAACAGCCACGTGGAGGAAAAGGAAGACAATGAGTAATTGAAAATATAAAAGCCCTCAGGAATCGGGCCCCTTAAAAAGATGGAAAATGAAAGCAATAAGCAATTTTTATATGTAAATTATTTTTTTATTGTTCAAACCTGCAACAGAAAAACAATAAATAAAAGGAGAATGATGACAGCTGTAGCCTCAACCTCCTGCCATTTCATCAGGCATTCCCTGGTCCTGAGGAGACCACGTACAAGTTCTTGAGCCCCACCAGCCATTCCACTGAGGTGTTCCCTTTCTTAGTTTTGTTCCCAAGGAACTCCCATGAGATAAGAAGCAGGCTTACCTATTGGTATGGTACAACTGTATAAGTTGCTCCAGCTGACCTTTGTTAACACTTACCAGGAAGTATATTGTTTTCAGCAGCTACAGCTCTTCATACTTCCCCGACTCCAGTGGTTCATTCCCAGGCCCCCGTGGACACATTGGGAACTGAAACAAGAGGTTCATTCTTGACCCAGTTCCCCATGGGAACAGTCTAGCCCAAACTGCCAGGCCAGGTTCTCCCTGAACTGGAAAACAAGCATCCTAGGACCGGTTTCGGTGTTTCACCCCTCATCAGCCAGGCTAGCTTGACTCCAGTGGCATGGAGAGCACGGGACCCACGTCTGGGCATACCCGTCCCACTCAGGGTGACAAATGCAAAGAGAACAGATGATGGATGGAATGCTGAATAAATCAAACATTCACCCCCAGTCACAGATCTGAGTTAAATCCATCGTTTTTTGGTCCACCACGCCATTCCAGTATAGACCCAGCCATATGCAAATCAGTCTTGATGCGGCCATGTTCACCATACACCTGCCATGATTGAAACAAACGCAAAACCTTATTAACATCCCAAAAAGAGGAGTATCTGGGCTCAGGGGGAAGCGAAAGACGGATACCTCGCAACAGTTTGAATACCAGAGGATGTTCCCCCACCGGAGCTCCCTTGACCGGAAGATGCCCAGCTGAGATTGCCGACCTATAAGAATTGACGGTGCGATATGCCAGGCCTTGCGTTGCCAGCAAGGCTAAGAAGTTCATGATAAACACCACCTCGCACCCCAAGGGATCGTGACCGCCCCGAACACAGTGTGGATCGCCCTGGGGATTTTTCAGGAGAAAAGGATCTTGGGGTAGAAGGATTGGAGACCCCAAGAAAGTTCCAGAAGAACTGGAAACCACACTTGAGACCTCCAATATGGGGTGATTAAGACCAGTTTCGCCCGTTGCCTCCGAATTTGGGTCGTCAGCCGCATTATCATGACAAATGGGGGAAAGGCATACCCCTCCTCCTTGGACCAATCCTGGAGGAAAGCATCCGTCGCTGCTGCAAGGGGGTCTGGCTTCCAGCTGAAGAAATGCGGAAGCTGAAGGTCCAACCGGGATACAAAGAGGTCCACTGAAAAGGGACCCCCACAGGTTGTGGAGACGTTGAAAAGTCGGAGTATGCAACTGCCAGAGGCTCATGTCCGACCAACTCCTGGAGTACCAATCCGCTATGACATTGGACTACCCTGGGAGATATTCCGCCGTCACGGAGACGTTGTGGGACAAGCAGAAGGTCCAAAAGTCCTTGGCTAGGTCCGCCAAAGCATTGGACTTTGTTCCCCCTAGATGGTTGATATATCGGACGGCCGATACGTTGTCCATTTTCAGGAGCCCACTGCAGGATGCCCTGTCCTTCGTCCAACATTGGATTGCGAAGGACCCCGCCATCAGCTCTAGGCAGTTGATGTGGAGTTGACCTTCGTCTGCGGACCACTTTCCTCCTGTAAAGCGAGCCCCCCAGCCCGACTTGCTGGCATCGGACTCTATTACCAAGTCCGGCTCGCAACCGAAAATGGCCCTTCCATTCCAGGCCTCCATGTGGTTGAGCCACCAAGTCATCTCCGCCCGAACTTCGTCGGTCAGTGGAACCTGATCTGAGTATTGGAGGCCTTTGCGAAGGTGTGAAGCTTTCAGACGTTGCAACGCTCTGTAGTGGAGCGGACCCGGGAAGATCGCCTGAATTGAGGAACTCAACAGTCCCACTAGGCGCGCCACTTGGCGGAGCGAGGTGGATTGTCGTGCCAACATTCGATGGAGCTCCCTGCGGATCTTGGAGATCTTGCGAGCTGGCAGGCTCAAGGAGCGCGATACCGAGTCCACTACAAACCCCAGGAAAATCAACTGCTTGGACGGGGTCAGAACCGACTTCTTGGTGTTGATGATAAACCCCAAGCGCTGGAGAAGGTCTACCTCGTCCTGCAACTGTTGCGAGAGCTTGACTGGACACTGTCCCAGAAGGAGAAGGTCGTCCAGGTAAATGATAAGGCGAAAACCCCTGGCGCATAGTGTTTCCACCACTGGTTTTAGAACCTTGGTAAAGCACCATGGGGCCGACGACAGTCCGAAGGGGAGCAAGGCAAACTCGAACACCTGGCCTTTCCACATAAACTGCAGGAAGCGACGGTGAGGGTGAAAAATGGGTACTACCAAGTACGCATCTTTTAAGTCTAGCCGGACCATCCAATCGTGTGGTTGAAGAAGGTCCTGTAGCAGATGGATGCCCTCCATCTTGAAATGCCGGTACACCAACCACTGGTTGAACTCTTTAGGTTGATTACGGGACGCTGCCCCCCATCTGTCTTGTCGACTATAAAGATGTTGCTCAGGAAACCTCTGGGGTGGAGGTGTGTTGGGATCACCGCTCCTTTCTGCAGCAGATCGGTCACCTCTTGGTCTATGAGAGGAACCTGATCGCCTGCAAAAACCAACGGAAAAACCAACGGACAAGGACGGACGTAAAATTCTATGTGGAACCCCTGGACGGTTTGTAATACCCAAGCGTCTGAGGTAATAACTTTTCCAGTTGTCTACGAAATGTGCCACCCTGCCGCCCACTAGGAGAGGGGATAGAGAAGGGGATAGAGAAGGAAGTCTCACCTGAATTAGGAACGTTGTGGCCTCTACCTGCTCCTCTTCCACCGCGGCCTCTGGAGCCCCGACGAGACTGGAAGAACTCCTGTCTGCCTGCATCTTGCTGCTTCCTGCCGTTGCCTCGTTGAGGGCCTTGTGTGAAGAAGTGGCCGGTCGAGCGCCCCCTGCCACGGCCGGCCCCAACGAAAACCTTAGGGTGAAACACCCGCTTAATTGACGATTGCGCTTTGTCAAGCGACATAAAGGTGGTCACGAACTTGGTCAATTCCTTTACAAACAGCTCCCCGAAGAGACCGCCTAGTGCCACCGCTCCCGCCTCTGAAGTGGCGAGGTCACCCAATTTCGGATCTACTTTTATCAAAAAAGAGCGTCTCCTCTCTGTCGAAAGGGCGCAGTTTGCGTTGCCCAGAAAGACGATAGCGCGCTGAGCCCAGCTGGAGATTCTGTCTGCTGAGAGAGGGGTACCAGACGCTTTGGCTTCCTCCGCTAGCTCTAGGACCTTGGTCAGGGGACCTGCAATGTCTAGGAGCTTATCCTGACACGAACGCCAGGAGCGGTCAATCCCCTTCTTGGGGTCGCGGATATATTTCTGCAAGAAGGTGGCCATCCTAGGGTCCACCTCTGGGGTCAAGGCTACTTTGCAGGGCAGGGCGCGGGCACTCAGCTTTGAGGCAAGCCCTCACCTCTTTTTCGAGGGGTTTGCGTAGGCGTCCCGCCACAAACGCTGATACTTTAGTGGAGGGAGTCCATTCCGATGAACGTGGATGGACGAGATCTTCGGGAACCAGCATGTCGGATTGTTCCTCACCCTCCGGAACGTCTGTGGCTAAGGGCTCTGCAGGACTATCTAAGGAATCCTCGTCGTCAACTTGCAAGGAGGGAAGTTCTGATATTAGTGGGGGGCTGGGACAGGAATCGCCGTCAGATCTGGCTAAAAGCCTTTTTGAGGCAGTCGAAGGCGCCCAAGTCAACATTTGACGTGCTTTTACGTTTTGGTGGACGTTGTGCTTCAAACGCAAATGCGTATTGCATGATACGTCTTTCAAAAGGCCCCATGGCCGCGTTAACTGCCTGGTGGATGTAGGCATCCACGGCATCGCAAAAGTCGTCATCCAGGGGGATGACCTGGAGGGATTCCTCCTCAGTGTAGTCCTCCATAACGTAGTAGGTTAAGGCTATGAAGAGAGACAACACTAAAATAGAAGTAACCACTGAGGAGAGAGCAACCCCAACGCTCTAAGCGCTAGTAGATGAAGTACCTGGCAGGGGTGCAATTTAGGCGTGACAAGTCACTAATTTGTGGGGCACACCAAGTGTGCACTGGGTTGAAACCCGCAGGGGCGACTCACCCTAAATTGTTTAGAGGGTATCAAGCTTCTGGGCCCGCCCCAAGAATCTCCCCGCAAGCGCTGCTAAGTGCGCTGAATCTGTCACAGGGCTCACTAGGCGTCAATAACGACCCGCGATTCTGGCGTAGGGGAGACTCGACTTTTAATACCGACCTGCAAATGCAGGCGTAAGGGCTTGCAGAGCTCTAAGGGCCTTGTAGCGCGGGCGAATGGTCGGCGCACTCTGATCCCGATGCGCCTAGCGCGCCCGGGATCAGCGAGACGCAGACACACGCCCCCTGTCACTGCTGCGCAACACCGCACCCTGCTGATGGGCCGCGAGTGGAGCGATGAAGGCTCCCGTGGCCCCGAACCTGCGAAAGGAATCAAAAAGATAGCACAACAGCGCTCGCATGCATAAAACACCTGAGCAGGAAAGAAAGAGGAAGGGTATTGGCAGCAGCACGCCCTCGTGGACCATAAGCACCACTGATTGGAGGACTGGGAGTGTAGTTTTTTGTTGCTAAAGTTGAAGTGCTGAGTTATGGAAATAAAAGAAAGTACAGCATAATCCTCGCCTCCGGTCCTGACATAGAATTTTATGGATTCCATATAAACATAAAGTTAACTCTTCAGTTTAATTTCCTCCAATTTCAAAGTATCGCATTTACACGCAGAAGGTATCTTGTTCCCAGTGGCTGGTAGACACTGTGCCATATTTATAACTAAAAAAGACAGCAATTTTTTTAAATAGAAAAAATACAAAGAACCTTTTTCTGCACTTTACATTTCTCACATTTAAAAAATGGTTGTATGTTTGTGTTATACATGTAATAGTGCCACATTTGGTTAAAGGTATGGCCTGTGTCACAAGTACGTATGAGACAGGCTCTCAGTCACCCATACACATATATCCCATTCATAGACACCCATGTTCATGCATTCCCCAGGCCACACTCTCACTGACTCACTAGGCAGCCCTGTCAAAGTGCCCCTAGTCAAAGTATTTTTGTAAAAATGTGCGAGTTGCTTGGCCTTCAGTAGCTCATAATGGTTTTCACTGAAGTAGCTCTCACTACAGAAAAGGTTGGAGACCCCTGGTTTAGATCTTCGAGGGTTCAGATAACAGGAGTTGTTTAAAAAAAGAATTAAAAGGAGATTAGAAGATCTCCTTTTGATGATTTGCCACCCAGAGGTTAAAGATAATACCTCTTTTCCCATGTTCACAAATCCTGCACTGAAATGGAGGATATACTCACTACCATCACTCCATTCTCGAGTCTAGAGGACTTTGAATTAAGGAGTATGACTGTGTCAGACCATATGCCAGTTGTCAGAACAATTGATTTGGGTTTGTGAAGGAGAACATAAAGTATATGACACTCCATTTGCAAGGAAACTCGGCCTGTTAAAATAAATAAGGGACATTCTTGAGCTCAGAATGTGTAGAAGGTAACAACAAAGGAAATGTGGGGTGCATTAAATGCTGTAGTGAGGGGGAAGTCGTAGCTTAATGTCAGAATAGACTAAGCAGTGTTACAAGGGAAACTTGGAAAATAGTTAACAAAATTGTCAAACAGCTTTAAGAGGCAGACCCTATTAAAGTGTGTCGCACATTGAAGGTGGTCAGAATGTTGCTGCCTCATCTAACAAACAAGGCCAAGCAAGCCCTATTGAGGGTGAAACTGATATTTTATTAAAAGAGCAATAAGACTGGTAGGGTATTGGTATCGAAGCTCAAGGCGAATAACGATTCTCCTTTATAGGCAATGGAGGAAAGACCTTTCAGTAGAACAAAAGTAAGCCGTATTACAGCATTTTTACAATATTCTCTATATCGATGAACCCATCTAGAAAGCAGAATGATTTGAATACCTGAGCTGTTCTCCACAGCAGGACACATTTGAAAGACCATTCACAATGGCAGACATCCAAGACAGTTAAACCATGAAGATAAGCAAGGTGAAACTGCTATTGCTTGGCCAATTAGAAAATCTGTACAATGCCTTTTTAAAACTAGCAAGGCAAAGCTAAATAGGTCTGGCTTCATGTGCTAGCACACGCAGCAACATCCATATGTATGTTCTCAGACTTTTAGTGTTGTATCTTTGTGCAATCTACCTCTTTCTGTTTCTCCAATATCTCTGCCCTATTCCTTTCTCCATGCTTGCAGTACTGCATGGCACCAGCATAGCAAGCTTGGGAATAAAAAGCAACAGCACAACAAGCCTGGAGAATGAAAAACTGGGCACAAATATAGGCGCTGAATCTTTTCACTGGCAGGTTCCACAGAGAGACTGCACACTAGTTTTTGCACATTTGTGCATGCATGTGTTTGCATTCTTGAGCACATTAAAGCCAAACCTATTGACCGCGCCTATCTTTGTTGTCAGTGTTTTTGAGGGCTCTAAATTTTACTATGTCCGGCTCTTGGTTATTCTGGGAAGAGCGCATTATGATCAGGACTTTGAAAGGGAACATAGTCCTCGTAAGGCGGTAGATCAGGAAGCAGGACTTGCCTTTGGACGCTGTGCTCAAAACCTACCTGAGCCATGGTTACTTCAGTTAAGGAAAGGCCACATTACATGGAGAGTGTTGGCCGCCAGGCAGAAGGCTACACTCTTCTGAAGAGCATGCTATGAGATTGCGTCTCATCCATGTTCTACGAATCCCTGAACTAACACATAGTGGCAGATGGCAGCAATCATCTTGGCTTACTGGGTATATAATTCTTCATGTTTCACTGCATCCTTAGTAGGCAGTCAACTTGCTATGTTGCTGTAGCCTGGACCATTGTTTCATGCATTTATGATTCATGTTTGAGGAACTGGAAGTCAGTTTGATTGAGAAAACGATCTTTGAACTAAGTTTTTGGGGGGAATCAACTTATTGAACTGTTCTGGATTAGATATTTAAAGCCAAAGACTTTGGATAAATTTATAGTCTTTGGAATTGGAATTATTTTTGTAACAAACAGATGGAACTCTATTGCCGAGGCACCATTGATATTGTTATGTATATGTTATGTGTAATAAGCTATCAGTGGTGTTTAGTAAGTGATGTAGGTGCCATCAGGATAAGGATTTAAGGATCATTAACACATATAATTACTTTAGAGTTGTGTCTAGCTTGATCTGGAAAACAATCTTCTAATTTCAGAAGGCACACGTGTATCAAGAAGCAGTTATGTACTCTGGGCCTGATTCACAAAAGTAAACTTAGACCAAAAGTCTAAGTTTAGACCTGAAAGTCTAAGTTTAGACCAAAAGTCTAACTTTACTACTACTAAAGTTAGACTTTTGGTCTAAGTTTAGACCAAAAGCCTAACTTAGACCAAAAGTCTAACTTTACTAGTAGTAAAGTTAGACTTTAGGTCTAAACTTAGACTTCAGGTCTAAACTTAGACTTTTGGTCTAAGTTTACTTTTGTGAATCAGGCCCTCTGTTTTTACTCTTATCCTTAAACTTTCACAAATAATTGTGTGTGTTATGTTGGCTTACGAACTGAACAACACTACATGAATCAAATTATGTTAAGATAACACATTCTGGAAAATACATATCACCTTTTCATAGTATTTGATACAATGGATTGTGGGTAATATAGTCCAATCGAGCTTATAAAAACATTCCCATACCAAATATACATCAGCAATTCTAGGTGTGTTTCCTACCAGAAAACATCATTGTTGATGTACAAGGGTAAAATATCTGTAAAGAAAAACAAAAATTGTAATTAATGATACTTTACAAAATACAATAACATCACTGTGAAAAACAAATACGTTTATTTTATTTGAAGTTGCTACAGATCAACCTGCTAATAATAACCAACAAAAAATCAGGATGTGGGTGAAACATCCTGTCTAATTGAAGCAGAACAGCCAGAAACTGTCATTAACATTCACACTGACACAGAAAGAGGAACAGGGAGGGATTTCAACACAACAACTAAAGTAGAATACACTACCACTCATGCCAACCATTCATGCCACTTCAGCTCACAATGAAGAGCAAAACATGCCATCAGTACCTATAGTGCATAGAGGACAAAGGCCTGTAAGACAGACTGTGAGGTCTAGGAGTGGAGACCTCTATGAGACATCACCTTCTCCTGTGCAGTTTCATGGATTGGAGCAATCCGTGCTGAAAATACAATGTAAGTAGCACAGAGCAACATCAGAATGAAGTAGAAGGGTAGATCCATTAAAGAAGACAATGATGTAACCAGAGAAGGCTTTGAGGAATTAACTGTGGCAATAAAAGAGATGGCTAATCAAATGGCAAAAACAATTTTCCTCACATGGGCATCAACAGAGACACACCAATCATCTAAAATCATTTGGACGTTCTGTGGAAGGATTGGCTACAGATAAATCAGCAATGTGTATGAGAACAGTAAATATGCAGTTTGGGTTAGTACATCTCCATAGTGACGTTTCAAATAGCCTTGGACAAATAACCAACACCTTTGAAGGAATGCAAACTGCTAATGTTAGAAATAGGCCACCAAGGTCCATTGGTGAAACTAAGGAGAATTCAAATGTGAGCAGTAAGTCAGTGGGTGAGCCTGCTACATCTATAAGCACTAGAAGCCAGACTGTTGAAGAGCAAGGAAGAAACAGCTAGCTGTCTCTACAAAGGCCAATTAGTGGACGTCAAAGGCGTAAATAGTAAACTTTGCTAAGACTTATAGTGTGCAAAATAATAATTGTTTTATTTTACTTTCCAACAAAAGGACATTTTGTTTTGGCACAGAAAAATTGAGTGGATATTTTGTTCATCTTCTGAATAATCTGTGAATAATTAGAATAATGCTTGTTTACTATGAATCACATTTTGAGTTATGTTTTTATGTACAATTTAAAAAACAAAAACAGTTTCTGTACCTTAAAAATAGTGATTATTCAAATCATCTCTACATGCACGTCTTTCTGCTGCTCTTGCTGCATCCGGTCTTGGAGGTGGGAAATGAGGGGGAATGTTTTCATTCTCCTCTTCTGAATCATTACTTGGTGATTCTATGGGTAGACACCTAGGCACAGCTAAGCGTAGCATTGCGCATAGCTATGGTCTTCCAGGACATTCTAGGGTCATACTCCGGGGCTCCTCACTTTTATGCAGACATCAAAATCTGCCTATAAGTAGGCCAAAGGTTCTGTCTGCCATGCTTCTTGTTTGTCTTTGACACAAACAGCAAATACCTTAATTCACTATAGATTAGAACCTATTTAAAAAAAGACATGCAGACTTTTTTCGTCATGACCCCACTTACTCACTTCAAAAATATTAAATCAACTTTTAAAAAGAACAATTGAAACAATTTTGAAAGGAATTCTACAGGGAAACAAAATATTTGGGCTCATACGGATGACAAATGACAAAAGAAAATAATAAAATTTAAAAAACTACTTAAGGCATGCAGCTGGCCGCGTCGCGCTCTTCTGCTCCTCTCCTCTGCAGGCACAGGCTCCCAGACTCCACTGCGGCCTATCCTAACGCTGCTCTTACGCTGCTGGAAGCAGCGTCAGGATCGGCCTGAGCACTCTGAATTTGCACTCCCAGTGAGACTGGGAGCCTGTGCCTGCTGTCTCCAACACGGCAACGCAGCTCCGGTTGGAGACAGCTTCAGTGCGCATGATGGTTTGGCCGGCCTGAGACGGCCGGTCAAACCACCTTGCGCACTGATCACAGTGCACTTACCACTCCTCCTGCAGCCTGTCATCCCCATGGCCCCGCCCCAAAATACTCGGTAGGAAAGAAAAAATAAAACTATAATAAAATGTGTTTGTTATTGTTTTATTTTTCCTTTCCTGCCGTTTTGAGGCAGCTGGCAGGGGGTGGGGGGGCGAAGCTCCTCCGTCATAGCGGAAAAGCCGCTGCTGGTTCTGAAGAGGCTTACTTTCAAAGTAACTCCACTGCGACTTGAAGCATCATGGGAAATGAAGTCTCATATACGTGTTGCAGACAAACCCCAAACTATTTGCACACGTTCATTGTTTCCATCTGACTTCCTTGCAGGTGAACTTGGGGCAACATGGGAAATGAAGGGGTTTTTTTGCCCACGATTCCTTGTCTCCATCTGATGTCCTTGCAAATGAACATGGGGTGTCAAGAGAAATGACTTTTTTTCAGATACTTCAAATAAAATCAGTTACAAAGAACTCATTGAAGACTGACGTGATCAAGTGTTATTTTTAGTCAGAATAAAATGCCCTGACATAAAAGTTAACATTGGGATAGTTTATAATATTCTTCGCTGATTATTTTGTTAATTCTATCCATAGTAGACACTGTCCTACCGTATAATCTCCATATGACAACACGAATTATTAGATTTCAAATATTGTTGATCTCATTTAGGCGGGTCTCAACAGTGCATAGTTTCAGAATCATTCTTGGTTCAGCTCTCAGTAATGCCGTCTCCACAGCACTGCTTCTGTTTGAGAACACTCCACAACAACATCTCATTCTCAGTATGATCTTGATATATATAATGTTGCACTAACGGAGAATTTAATCGTTTTTTACGGATCCTAGATTTATGTTGGATAATGTTTTTTTTATTTCTTGTGTAGTCTTCACAATGTATGCCTTATTACATGGACATTTAATTATGTAAGCCACATTTTTTGTATTACAATTCGGAAACTCCAAATGAAAAGTTTTTGCTCATTATATACCATTTTGTTCCTTCAATAGTTAATTAGCACACAGAGCAGTTGCAACATTTGTGGTGCTTCTTAATGGGTGGCAAGCCAAGCATAGTATGTAGCGTAGTTGGTTCCCTTGTTATTTCTGTGTTGGAGTGTACAATCATGTCCCGAATATTTTTGTTGCATTTGAGAGCAAATAGAGGATCATCTATTGTAGGACATTTATTTTGTATCAGGTGGCAATTCTTTTTTGATGAACTTTCTAATTTGATTCGTATGAAAGTTATACTTCGTTACGCACACCAGCCTTTTATTTTGAGCGGGTAGGGTAGTCCCAGACCTCAGTCCCCTGCTCACTATTCCACTGGTTTCAAGGTAGCTTGGCTGATGAGGGATGATACGTCTCAGGATGCTCGTTTTCCGGTCCAGGGAGGACCTGGCCTGGCAGTTCGGGCTGGACTGTTCCCATGGGGAGCAGGGTCAAGACTGATTTGCATATGGCTGGGTCAAAACTGGGGTGGCATAGTGAGAAAAAAACTGTGGATTTAACCAAGATCTGTGACTGGGAGTGAATGTTTGACAATGTTCAGCATTCCGTCCATCATTTTATCGTGTTGTTATAGTCGCCCTAAATGGGAAGGGTATGCCGAGACGTGGGTCCTGTGCTCGCTATGCCACTGGATTCAAGCTAGCCTGGATGATGAGGGGTGATACCCCAAAAACAGTCCCAGGATGCTTGTTTTCTGGTCCACAAAGGACCTGGCCTGGCAGTTCGGGCTTAACTGTTCCCATGGGGAGCAGGGTCAAGACTGGGGTGACATAGAGAGCAAAACCCAGATCTGTGACTGGGGTGAAGGTTTTACAATGTTCACCATTCCGTCCATCATCTTTTTGTGTTTTAAAGACCTTGGATCGCCGGGGCGTGAAACTGGAGCACTGACTGGCTTCTTGGGAGCACCAAGAAAGAAGCCGAGCTGCTCAGGAAACTAATAAAAGTGAGGAGGATTCAGGTGTGCGGATGGAAGCTGTGCCGCTCGGAGCATAGGATAAATCTAAGAATAAGATACTCACGTACGACGGAAAAGGTATTAACATTTCTCAGCCTTATAAGAGATTTGGTAGTAAATCCACATATAAACTTGTGTAAATGGCCACTCCTCGACCTCTTCTCTTGTCTTGTCTTTTTTCCACAGCGAATATTGACCCACCGATTAAGTGAGTTTTTTTTAATGGAATCATTGGGTGCTTTTTGGTGCTGGGACATTTATATTTTTTTAATACAATACCTTATTGATTGATTTAAGGTTTGTTTGTTATGTTCACAGTATAAACAACCATTGGCACATGCGTAAAATCTACACGCATGGTAAAGAGGCTAACACTGGTCCACTGATTCATATTTTGCAGTTGATGCAAAGAGGAAGTGGCATATGTGTCTGTTTTGCATGAGAATAATACTAGCCCAATGACTCGGCAAGAGTTTCTCCGGCTTCCACAGGCCTCACCAAGTGAAGATATAACACTTACTTCACATTTTAGCGTAAGTGAGACCATTGAAGATATCGCTGCCGTTAAAATAGGGAAGGCACCGGGACCCGACAAAATACCTGGGGATCGTCTGAAGCACAAGGTAGTGGTCTGGGCACCATACGTAAATCTGCTATGTAATGTAGTGGCTTAAGGAGCACCAGTACCAAATACATGGAAGAGGGCTGAAATTGTGCCCGTATATAAAAAGGGTAACGAGCAAGATCTGGCCAAATATAGGCCTATAAGCCTAATAGATACCTTGCAAAAAATGTAGGCAAAGCAGATCTTAAGTAAACTCAGTTATTGAATTGATGAGTACAATATCCTTTCTCCATGTCAGGCGGGGTTTAGAACAAAAGTGAGCACAGTCGATCAGGTGTTCAGGCTCCTGTGTATAGTATGGAAATATGTTAAACCGAAGGTGGGGCATTTGTATGTAGCTATTGTAGATTTAAAAGCTGCTGTTGATTTGGTGCCAAGGGAATCATTTTGGGAAAAATTCAGATGACAAGGAGTACCTGATGACATTTTGACCCAGATAATTAGGCTCCACCAAGATAATTATGCCGAAGTTTGTTGTGGCCCTGGCGGCGAACTCACTGATGCTATCCCTATCAATCGGGATGTGAGACAGGGGTGCGTATTGGTGCCTACCTTCTTCTCACTATATGTTAATGACTTTGTCCAACACCTACAGAAATGTAACAATGATCCACCAAAGCTAGGTGTGGTCCCTATATCTGCCCTAATGTGTCCTGGCGATACTATCCTGCTGTCGCAGACACCGAGTGGGCTACAAAGCTTACTAGACAGCTTCAGCAATTACTGCATGGTAAAGGGCCTTGAAATAAACACCAGAAAGACAAAATACATGGACATTATACCGCACAAGGGCTTCAAAGAAAATATTTCCGTTAACCAAACTTTATTGGAATATGTGTCAAATTTTAACTACCTTGGAATTACAATTAATTTTAAGCTCTCACGGAAGCCTCACATCAACAAAGCAAAGGTAGCACTGCTTCAAAATTCCATGGCAATTGTAAAAAAGCATCAGGCTACCTATTCTAAGGCAATCTCTCCAACATTGGTGGTCTACAGATGTAGGGCCCAAGTAGCAGCCCTTTATGGAGCTGAATTGTGGGGAGGGGAAAATGTAAGCTCCCTCGTGGTAGGAGGGAATAACATAATATGGATGCTGCTGTGCCTCCCCAAAAACACACCCCTGATTCCATTATTTTACAATATTGGCATGAAGAGAATAGAACATATAGCTGTTCTGAGACTTTTATTATTTTGGATAAGGCTCTAGGTCACAGACAAACTCAGTTCCTACAAGAAAGGATTGAGGGAGCTCCTGGAACTTGACGGTCGGCACACTTTCCCATGGTTTCGCCACGTGCAAACCTGGTTTAGCACGCTGGGCTTGAATAGTTTTTGGAATAATCCTAGCTCATTGACATCAGGTGCTAAGAATGAGTTGAAATGCGCCTATTGGGAATATATACTAAATAGCGTGTATCTCAACCATAGAATAGAATTTCCTCCCAATTTATATCATTTAAACCACTATGAAGCTTTGAGCTTTGCCTGGATGTTATACAACCCAACTAGCAAAAACACTTTTTATGAAATTCCGTTTTGAGACCCCTCAGATTAATTTGATTACGGCCAAATGGTCTCCTGATCCAACAGTAGAAGGGAAAACCGACTGCACTCTAAATGCTGAAGAAAATATTGCACATGTCCTATTCTTTTGCTCGGCATATGCTGCTATGAGAACAAAATGGATCAAACCAATATGCCGAAGCTTGGGGATTAGGAAATATTTAGAGACTTTAAGAATTGTAAAAACTGATCCATCACAGATGATAGTACTTGGGGTCAGTAGATACTTGTTTGCTGTGAGTCATGTATGCAGGAAGAATGGTCTCAAGTTTTAAAATGACAGAATGAACAATGGATTTTTTTAAACTCTTTAGTAGTTTTAATTGTATTGATGTATAAACAATGCAAACCATATATGAGCTATTGCATTGAATTTGTTGCATCTTATGTTTTGTGTAAATTTTACATATTTGTTGTATTGTATGTTACTGTGCTTTTTATGGTTATTTTCACCGAAATAAAAGCTATTTGATGATGATGACTAGCCCGATGAAGATCTTGGAAAATATTTGATTTCCCCATGGAGATTGAAATGCGTTGGCTTGCCCAAAAGAGTGCTTCAGTGCCTTATTAGGACAAGAGTGAACTCTTTTTGTTTATGGACACTATGGGGCCGATTCCGATCTCGGCCGGTAGGGCTCCGAATCGGATTCGGCTTAACCGGATCCGATTCGGAGCCCTATTTCCCGACCGATTCGTACGCGCGTCCGGACGAGCGAGTACGACGCGAAATCGCCGACCGACTCGGCCGGGCGTCCCGACCGCTCCGACCGACTCGTACCCGGGTCTAACCGCACCGACCGACTCGCTCGGACTCGACTCGCATCGCGCAATGGAGACGTTCCCCGGCCGGGTAAGTACGATGCGCGCCGCGAGAAGTCCGACCGAGCCGCGCACTCTGGCTCGAAAGAGCAGTCGGAGCCGTACTTTGGGGGTCCGTGTCGGACCCCCCTGTACGCGTAGCCGCGCGAGTCGCACACAGGGGGGACCCATGGGTCCCCCCTACCTGTGCGTGTACGGCGCGAGTCGCTTCGCCGCGTACACGCTGTAGGGGGCGCCCTTGTCCGCCTCACACCCATTGAGTCAATGGGAGCCCGCGTACGCGTTGTACGACAGGCTCCCATTGACTTCAATGGGAGTCCGACCGAATCGAGTCCGATGGCATGCGTGCGCATCGTACTCGTTCGGTCGGGCTGCACGGGTCCGATTCGGTCGGAAATCTCTCCGGGTCCGGCTCGGTCGGAGAGATTTCCGGCCCGAATCGGAATCGGCCCCTATATGGCACCAGGGCAGGGGATTTCGCATTATTTATTGCAAAATATGTGATGTTGCCATTTTCTCACTGTCAAAAAAGGATTTGTTAGTAATAATTGAATGTGTGAGAAATACAGCCTTTTCCATGTTAACGTATAATGATATTTTGTGTTACTGTTGTAATTAATGATAAAAAATGTTTGAAAAGATTTGTTAGCGGAATTTGAACAAATTGTTATCGGAATGTGAATTTATAGCTTGTGTATGAAAAAGTAAATCATGGTTGCTCATATAACATGCTGATATGAGTCCAAATATTTTGTTTCACTGTTGAATTTCTTTAAAAATTGTTTCAATTTTTCCTTTTAAAAGCTGATTTAAATGTTTTTGAAGTGATTAAGTGGGGACATGACATGAAAAAAGTCTGCATGTCTTTTTTGAAATAGGCTCTAATATATGGTGAATGAGGGTATTTGCTGTTTGTGTCAATTTTAAAGTACCCCAACCCTCATTCTCCCTAATGGGTCCAAACCCAGCTTGTGTATACACTTGTTTGTCCTTGGGCAGCATTATATTTCCTTTGTCTAGGGGTTCTAGCGTGTAAATATGGAGTAATAATCCAAGGCCTTTAGGAGTATGCACTGTCACTTAAAAAGTAAGACACCTTATTTGGTATTTCTAACATTAAAAATGTGTATAATGGTTCACTGATAGAATATCGATGCTAAAAACATCGATGTTCTAAATATCGAAAAAAATATATAGACTGCAAAAATATCGACTCCCTATACTTAAACAGGTAAATACAAAAATATTGAATCAAAAATAGCGAAGTTAAAAATATAGATGTAACAAATATCGATATAAAAATATAAATTAAATAAAATAATATATGTTAAATATATAAAATATTAATATAATCTTTAACAAAATTATTTACATTTAATATATATTTTAACTAAATATAAAAAATAAACTTAATTAAAAAATATATAAACACACAAACATAATAATTTATACATATACATATATTTACTTTAAAATAATTTATTAACTATTATCTTTATTTAATTTTTAAACTTTTAAATTATATACAAAATAAAATATATACATATATCAATAATTTAAAATAAAAAAATAACCATTCTATAATTAATTAAAAATTTAACTATTAAAAAAAATTAAAACGTACATTTTGCAATACAATAAATAGAATAGTATGGAAAATGTTGGATAGCAGAATAATTAAATTTACTATTTCAACTCTAGTGAATGCAACAGTAGGGAAAGTGTTGGATAGCGAAGGGGTAAAAATTACTATTCCCACTCCAGTGAGTGCAACAGTAGGGAAAGTATTGGATAGCGGAGGGGTAAAAATTACTATTCCCACTCCAGTGAGTGCAACAGTAGGGAAAGTGCTGAATAGCAGAGGAGAAAAAATTACTATTCCCACCCCAGTGAGTGCAACAGTAGAGAAAGTGCTGGATAGCGGAGGGGTAAAAATTACTATTCCAACTCCAGTGAGTGCAACAGTAGGGAAAGTGCTGGATAGCGGAGAGGTAAAAATTACTATTCCCACTCCAGTGAGTGCAACAGTAGGGAAAGTGCTGGATAGCGGAGGAGTAAAAATTACTATTCCCACTCCATTGAGTGCAACAGTAGGGAAAGTATTGGATAGCGGAGGGGTATAAATTACTATTCCCACTCCAGTGAGTGCAACAGTAGGGAATGTATTGGATAGTGGAGAGGTAAAAATTACTATTCCCACTCCAGTGAGTGCAACAGTAGTGAAAATGCTGGATAGCAGAGGGGTGAAAATTTATATTCCCACTCCAGTGAGTGCAACAGTAGGGAAAATGTTGGATAGCAGAGAAACAAAAATTACTAATAACATTTAAACAATTGAAAAAATTTAAATAATCTTAAAAATAAATAAACAATATTTGAAAAAATATCCTATTAAATATATTAAACATTAACATTACATATATTAATTACATATAACAAAAAGGTACAAATATTATCTAAAATAAATTAATAAATACATTTATAAACAATATTTATTTAAAAGAAGCAAATATTAACAAACAAAAAACATATTTAAAACATAAATGTATTTATTTTATTTCCTACCCTATAACACCACACCAATATAAAAAACGTTAACATTTTTATTTACATTTATTTCCATAATTAACATAGTTAATAATGAATCTAAAAATATTATTAATAAAAAAATAATAAACATTCATTGAATACACATTCTTTAACACTTTAATATACATAACACACACCTAAAATGAATTACACAATTACCATCATTAATTACTAATTAATTAATTAAAATTAGTTAACAACTAATTATTAATTCATCAATTAAAAATAAATTACTTCCCACTCTTCCCACCATTTTCACCTATAAACACCACAATACACACCTAAAATTAATTACACAATTAACATAATTAATTGCCAATTAATTAGCAACTAATTATTAAATTATTAATAATAAATCAATTTACACATTTAATACTATAACATCTCAATTCAACAAATATTAATTAATAAAAATTACTCAATAAATTTAATATAATTAAATTACTTCCCACCCTATTCCCCTATAAACCGCAACCCGCTACGGAACTAAAAACGCAAAATTCAAATACAAAATTAAATAATAACTACTAAAAAGTAATACATACATTTTATATAATTAAATTACTTCCCACCCTATTCCCCTATAAACCCCCAACCTGCTACGGAACTAAAAACGCAAAATTCCAATTAAAAAAATTAATAACTACTAAAATTCTAACACATATAATAAAAATACAAACAATTCTTATACAAAAATACATACATCACACACATATAAAATATATACTAAAATACATAACATTAATAAAAATTCAATATTTTTAACATCTATATTTTTGCAAACGATATTAAACACTTTGATATTTTTTAATTCAATATTACTTACCTAAAATCGATATTCTTGACCACGATAATTTGTCTGTCGATATTCTTGACCCACAATATTTTTGACACAATATTTGTGCAATTTGATATTTTTGAATCGATACTTTGTCTCTGCACCGTGTATAATTAGGTAATCTTCTTGTTCAAAATTACCTAATGGCCTGATACCTCTAAACTCTCCAGTGGATAGCCGCTCATACTACAGTCCACAGTGTCTAAATATATAGGAGTCATGAGTGCTCCCAGGGCATTATGCAACAAGGCCATAATCAGACTGCTTGCATTGCATACTACTTGTATGTATAATGAATGCTGACTTTTACATTTACTATGCAAATACTCTGTTTCAGAGGGTGGACAAATTAAAATATGAGTACCATCTACACAACCAAGAGGCCCATTAGGATGGCGGGCGGACTTCCGTCCGCCCGCCACCCTAGCGGTGCTGGGACCGGCCGCCAGTGGTGCGGCGGTCCCGCACCGGCGCTTAGGATGCCACCGCCACCGTGGCGGTGGCATCCTCCATTCCCAGCATTGTGGCGGGCGGTGCTCACAGCACCGCCCGCCACAATGCTGGGAATGCACTGCGTGCATTGTCATGCACAAGGTGACAGGCACCGCGAGGTGCCTGCCACCATGTCCATGACAATGCAGGGGGGTACCATAGGTACCCCCCATGTGCACCCTCCAACCCCCAATACCCTGAGGGCCCGCAACGGGCCCCCGGAAGAGAATTCCGCATGTCTTTCCGTGGCGGCAACGCCGCCACGGAAAGGCAGGTTTCCGACCCCATGCTAATATGGATGGCGGTGTCTAGCAGACACCGCCACCATGTTAAACCCTTTTCCGCCCGGTCGACTTGACGACCAGGCGTAAAAGCGGCGGACGGTCTTCCCGTCCGCCGCGGTACCCCCGCCATACTAATATGGCGGGGGGTAAATGGGTGGTGGGCGGGGAAGGATGTAGGGCGGATCGCCTCCGCCATGCGGGCTGTGGCAATCCGCCCTCCATCCTAATGGGCCCCCAAGTACTTAAGAAAAAATTTACTACTCCTCTGCAGGTGTGTTGGGGAAAGGAATGTGGGCATTCATTTTAGACAGCATTGCCTCAAGAAAATTGCAGAAAACACTACATAACCTATTTTAGGAAATCACCCTTGCTTCTTGTCTCTAATTGACAAGAGTAATATCGTTAAAATGATGTTTTTGCCCAAAGTGCTTAAGTTGAAGCTGAAGTTGGAGTTTAGTCAGAAGGATTTTTTTAAATATCTGCAAGTCAGGGATTTTCTAATCAAAAAGGGGGGGACCACTGGGCTTTAGCAGAATAGAGCTTATAGATCTTTTAGTGAGAGGGACACCCTTCACGATTGGTCGGGTCTATGGGGTTTTGAACCCTCTCTCGAAAGATGATTTGGAGAAACAGTGTTTGAAATGGCAAATAAAATTGGGAGGTTCTGATAACTCGTTTTTAGAGTCACTCATACGTCACTCTATGTTGCTGTCCACTAATTTACTGGCTCAACACTATAAAACCATTTTCAACTATACTACACCCCCAGGACGATCGCTAAAAGGGGGGGCTTTACACATATTAGTTGCCCTAAATGCCAGTGTTTGGGGGCAGATCTGGTACATGTTTAGGACCTAACCTGTGTTAGATGAGATTAAAGCGGAGATAGGTAAATTCCTTGAGAAAAATCTGAAAATCGAAATATCCCTTACCCCCCCCAACTTATTTTGTTGGGCATACATAAGGAAGAGGTCCCTTATCCAGCTCAACTGTTTATGTTTGTCTCCATGGCGGTGTACCGATTATGTATAGCATCTGCATGGCCCGATCAATCCCCTCTCCCTTTACAGCAATGGCTTGCCCGACTCCTGGCAATTTACAACCTTGAGATATCATTATATTCTCGCAAGGGGAGGAACGCTAGGAAAAGAGGAAAATGGATATGGGCTCCACTTATAGAGTGGACTACGGGACAGTACATTTAAAAAAGCCTTCAATTACATGTTGGAATATTTATGTATAAGTGATATATACCTGTCATTATAATGTCTCAATTGTGCTACGAAGGATGTGCCTCTAGGCTTTGTTTGACTATTGTAGTCTTGTTTTTTGCTTTCAGTGTATGCAGGTGGGGGGGATAAAAGGGGGAAACACGTTTTCTGAACTAAAAAAAATATTTAAATAAAAAGAGAAATCCTGCTTACAACTGCCACATTGCATTGGTAGCTACCAGAAGCTAGTAAATGTAAACTACGTAGTACCTGAATATGTGTAGGTATTGCTACACTGCCATTGAGGTCAATTAAGGGTCGCCACTGCGACCCCAGACTTGCCCCTCGCAACCACTGATACTGTCTTTGCAACCCCTGTCCTCAGGGGAGGCAAAGTCAGTGCCAAGAACACAGGGTTGATTCCACACTCTTTATTTTCTGTCCATTTTTAGTTCTATCAATAGTGAATAATATTGCATTATTCACTATTAGTTGAATAAAAAATGGAGCACTGTTAGCTGTATTGGGACCTTTGGTGGCAGCTAAGGTGAGTAAAAAAATGGGTGAGAGTATATTTATCTGAGAAGGTGTGTGTATGTGTGAGAAAGTATGGATGTATGTGTAAATGTGTGTGTGAGAGAGATAAAGTGACAGATAGTAACTGAGAATGCATGAGATTGAGTGTCAGTAAGTCTGAGTGAGTCATAATGACTGAAAATAAGTGACTTCAATTGAGTGAGTGAGAATGAATTTGAATCAATGTAAGGGAGTTTTAGAGAGTGAGTTAGAATGAATGAATGACTTAGGGGCCGATTCCGATTCGGGCCGGAAATTTCTCCGACCGAGCCGGACCCGGAGAGATTTCCGACCGAATCGGACCCGTGCAGTCCGACCGAACGAGTACGATGCGTCCGTATGTTATCGGACTCGAAGTCGGTCGGACTCCCATTGAAGTCAATGGGAGCCGGTCGTACAACGCGTACGCGGGCTCCCATTGCCTCAATGGGTGCGAGTCGGACAAGGGCGCCCCTACAGCGGGTACGCGGCGAGCGATTCGCGCCGTACACGCACATGTAGGGGGACCCATTGGTCCCCCTGTGTGCGACTCGCGCAGCTACGCGTACAGGGGGTCCGACACGGACCCCGAAGTACGGCTCCGACTGCTCTTTCGAGCCGGACGGCGCGGCTCGGTCGGACTGCTCGCGCGCGCGCATCGTACTTACCCGGCCGGGAAACGTCTCCATTGCGCGGTGCGAGTCGAGTCCGAGCGAGTCGGTCGGAGCGGTCGGGACGCCCGGACGAGTCGGTCGGCGATTTCGCATCGTACTCGCTCGGCCGGACCCGCGTACGGTTCGGTCGGGAAACAGGGCTCCGAATCGGATCCGGTAAAGCCGAATCCGATTCGGAGCCCTACCGGCCGAGATCGGAATCGGCCCCTTAGTGTGAGTTAGTGAATGTAAGTGAGTCTGAGTGACAATCTGCTGTTATGCTTGCAAGTCTGTCGCTGGCCCTGGCCTATTGAAGGCAATTCTTATCTTATAGAGACACTCATGGTAAAATACTGGTGCTGGCATTCTTTCTTTAAACAAACATGTTTATTAGCTTTTTTGAGCAGAAAACGTAACAAAGTCAATCATCCCTGCTGAGCAGCAGTGCTGGCATTTGTGATGCATTTCTTAGCATGACAGACACCTGTGACAAAATATTGACACACTAAAGGTAATTCTTGACATAATGGACACTCATGGGGGCGTGACTTGACGCCGATGTAGGGAGAAGCGGACTTCGGAGCTCCTCCGTGGCCTCCCTCCGTTGCAACTGATCCTGATATACTAAGGGGGCCCCTAATCGCCCATTCTACGTCGGAACACCTGGTGCCCCTGTGGGAGATCCGACGACGGCCCAGGAGGCTGTAGCACGGAGCAAAAAGCGATTCCTTGCTCTGCTCGTACTGCAACTGCGGCGACCCAAGATGGCAGCCGCGTCTGGACGAGGGGGTCTCCATGGGCCGCACCGACCCGAGTTCTGCAGACTACATCTGCGCGACAGCGAGGTGATCTGAATCTGACCTCGAGACGGAGGTCAGCGGACGCTCAAGTGTGGGGCGGTGCACAGAGGAGACGAAGCGCCACGACCTAGCACCGAGTACCGATCCCAAGGTGGCGGCCCCGAGGACTGGCTGAGAAGCCTGATGAGAGTGCGGGCGGTAAGCGATCGCAACGATGTGCTGATGATCACTGTCCCTGAAGTGGCGAGCTAGCGACTATATGGTGCTCCCTAGAACTGGTGAGATCTCGCAGACGGCGTGGTGAGATCGACGCCAGCGGCGACGCATTGAAATCGGCTCCGGCTGGTTACCTAAAGACCCGTGAGCGGCCTTGAACACGGAGTCGTAGAGCTCAGGCAGGACGGTGCTTGAGAAACAGGCAATACCTGAAATTTACCTGAGCCGCTGAGACGCTGGCTGCTGAATGCAGAGGGCCAGACCTACAAGATTCATCCCTGCATTGGAGGTGTGACACGGAAGCTTCGGTGAACTGGAGGACCTCGGTGAGTGCGCACTGGGCTACTTGAGAGCGGGACGTCCGCCCTGTCTCCCTCCCGAGTTGGTGCGACTGGACGGCGCTTTCTCCCCGCTGTGCTGCCCAGGGAGAGCGAGACACTGTGCGGGAGTGCTCTCTCCGACCTTTCCTGGTTGCTGAGGTGGTAACGGAGCCCGACAAGACCCCTGGACTAACTGCCCTCGCGGCGGGGCACCATTGCTCTGGACGCACACCCTTGGCTGGGGCCCACCCCTACTATGGGTGGCCTGATTGAAGAGCGAGGCCGTTCCGGTGAGTCGGTGATACTGGTGCTCGTGAGATCACGACTTTGGTGGGGTACTGCACGGCCTTCCGTGGCCCGCTGGGATGGGGCGAGTATCCAGAAAAAAGGGTTTCGCTGCCCTCCAGGTGGAAGGAGCGGGGCAGCAGACTGACGACAAGAATGATGTGGGGGAGCGCCCCAGTACCGGTGTCCCGGGAGGCCCTACGTTGGCGGACATCATGCAGGCCATCACCTCGTCACGAGAGGCCCTCGAGACAAAAATTGACGCCATTGGAGTGGACCTCACTCTGCTCAAGGATGACCACAGGAAACTAAAGGAGCGGGTGAAGGTGACCAAGAAAACACTGGAGGGGGTCCCGGACGCAGTGGCCAACTTCCAGCGCTCATTGAGACAGGTGGAGGACAAAGTCCGAGTCTTGGAGATGAGAGCGGAGGATAGCGAAGGGCGTTTCCGCAGGAATAACCTCCGCATAGTGGGGGTACCAGAACGGGCGGAAGGGGACGACGCTGTTCGATATTTGGAAGAGTGGCTCAAGTCAGAGGTTGCCCCGGAGGGACTGTCTCCGTTCTTTGCCCTTGAGAGAGCCCACAGGGTCCCGGCCAGACCTCCCAAACCGGGCGCACCCCCGCGGCCGATGGTGGCGAGACTATTGCACTACCGCGACAGAGTCCACCTCTTGCAGCAGGCCCGGGGAATACAACAGCTACAAATTGGGAACTCCAAGGTTATGCTCTTTCCGGACTATACTAGGGAGGTTCAGAGGCAGCGCGCCTCCTTCATTGCCCTTAAACGGAAATTGCGCCAACTTCACATCTCATACGCCATGCTCTTCCCGGCGCGCTTACGAGTGGTGGACAGCACCGGAACACTCTTCTTCACCACCCCGCAGGATGCATGGCAGTGGCTGGAGATGCGCCAGACGAGGACCAGGCGGAGTTCTGTAGCGAGCAACGTGGAGAGGGGATCCCCTGAACATATGAGCCCGCCGAGGACCCTCTCGTCACCGGATCACCGCCTCGAGCGGGATAGAGCAGTGCAGGCGGTTGCAGAGATCAGTCGGGGTGAGGCCAGCCTGTCTTCTGCTTCCACTGGCCGGGTGCTGGGAGGATCTGAGACCTCTCCGGCTGGAAGCACGAATGGAGAATCTGATACTGAGCTGCCGGTCGTCACTTCGCAGACGGTGGACCTGCTTGGCTGAACTGAAAGTTGGCGGCAGGGCGAGACAGACTTGCAACACTGTTCAGGATTGTCCGCTGAAGGGTCTATGATTTGCGGAAAGAGGGAAGGGGGGCACCAATTGACCAGTATTGCTGGGAACCCCCATACCAGTGCAGAATAGGGGGAGAGCCGGGAGGGGCTTTGGGTCCCAATGGGTCGGCACACGTCTCACTACCTCATTGTGTACAGTTGATGGTTATATCAGTTTGGATGGGAACTAGTTTAAGGGAACCTGTCCTGGGGAGTGGGAGTTGGGGAGTTTGGGGCGAGGGAGTTCTTGGGACCAAGCATGCCGCCGGGGGAGATACGGAGGATAGCACACATACAACCACACCATGGGAACCGCCGTAGGTATTAAGTGCTTGTCCTGGAACATTAGGGGGATGCACACTATGACGCGGCGCCACAAGATCCATGCCTATCTTAGAAGGAGATGGGTGCAGATTGCACTACTGCAGGAGACACACTTATCTAAACAAGAGGGGTTGGCTTTGCAGCGGAGGTGGCGGGGACAGGTGTTCTGCACAACATACTCGGCTTTTGCACGGGGCGCACTGATTTGGATCAGGGCAGGGGTGCCGTTCCAGAGTACTGGGCAGCTGATTGACCCTGAAGGCAGATATGTTGTGGTGACGGGGCGCTTAAATGGGAAGGACATTGTCCTAGGGAGTATATATGCCCCTAACACCGATCAAGCCTCATTTTTTGCACATCTTTCGGGGAAGTTAGCACCTCTGTTGACAGGGTCCGTGCTCCTGGGGGGCGACTTCAACTGCATCACTGACGTCTCCCTTGACCGCTCCCATCCTCCCCTTGTAGATGCCCCGGTACACAGACTGGCTGCAGTGCGGCGGGCTTGGCAGCAACAGTGGGGACTGACTGATACATGGAGGGCACATCATCCCACTGACAGGGACTACTCTTACTTCTCGTCATTACACGACCTACATGTTCGGTTAGATTCAGTCCTTTGCTCTCCAGGCGTACATGGGGGGATGGTACATAGTGAATACTTAGCTAGAACATCATCTGATCATAACCCACTGCTGGTGATACTACATTGGTTACGGGATCGACCTGCCATTCCCACCTGGCGACTCAGACCAGATACATTAGAGGATCCAGTGTTCCGAGATACTATAGGATCGGCCATTGAAGAATATTTCAGGGTTAATGTTACCACAGCGTCTTCTCTGCTGGTTGAGTGGGATGCTTTTAAGTCGGTGATTAGGGGACGCTGCATAGGGGAAGTGGTGGGAGTGCGTAAAGTGCTGCTACAAGATGTGCTAAAGGCGGAACAGAAGCTACGCGACTCGGAGAAGGAGCGCCCGGAACGCCCGGACAGGCATGCTGTGCTTCTTGAGGCCCGGGAGGAGCTAGCGGTTCAATTAGAGAGATTACGCTGTTTCGATTATAAGGCCTACACGAATAAGGCACACGCGGAGCACGACAAGTCTGGTGCACTGCTAGCCTGGCTGGCCAATCCAGCGCGTAGAGGGACGTGATCTTAGAACTGAGAGGTCAGGGAGATGAGGTGTTCTACACCCAACGAGGTATCAATGACCAATTCTTACAGTATTACACCGCGCTATATCGGAGTAGGCTGGGCCCTGGACTCCCTGGCGACGAGGGGTTTCTGCCGGGAGCAGATCTTCCTAAAATTGAAGCCGAGGAGGCCGAAGCCCTTGGTAGGGACATTGAGGCGGGTGAAGTCCGCAGTGCTATAAAGCACATGGCCAGGAACAAAACGCCGGGCACAGATGGGCTACCAGTGGAATTTTACGCGGTCTATGCCGATGCTCTGGTTCCCTGCCTGGTGACACTGTATAATCGAGCACATCATGAGGGCGTCCTCCCTGCTTCCACGCGCGAAGCCATCATAGTTCACCTTCTCAAGCCGGGCAAACCCGCCTGGGGTCGCTCCTCGTACAGGCCCCTCGCGATGCTTAACCTGGACTATAAGATCTTAAGTCGGGTACTGGCTAGTCGTCTGATGCCCCATATGACGACGCTGGTTCACAGGGATCAAGCCGGATTTATACCATCGCGGAATACTGCGATGAATGTTCGCAGACTCATGCGTATCTTGGGATCCGACACCTATGATAAGGAGGAGGCCTGCATTTTTGCGGTGTATATTGAAAAGGCCTTCGATAGCCTGGAATGGCCCTACCTTTTTAATGTTTTGCGGGAATTTGGCTTAGGAGAGCACTTTATACGGTGGACGGCGCTGTTGTACAGTGCTTCCACTGCCAGAGTCAGGACAGGGGGCTTGATCTCTGCTGCCTGTGAGGTTGCCCGGGGGACGAGACAAGGGTGCCCGTTATCCCCTCTATTGTTTGCTCTGGCGATGGAGCACATGGCAGCTCACGCCAGGACGGGGAGATACTATTCCGGGCTATTGGTAGAGGGACAAATACAGCATACAGCGCTGTATGCGGACGATCTGCTCATGTTCCTGCTAGACTCCGGGGATGCGTTTAGAGGAGCGAAGGACCTGCTGGAGACCTTGGGGAGAATAGCGGGGCTACGTGTGAACTGGGCCAAGTCGTGTTTGTTCCCCACCAAGTCAGGCGGGGGGACCAACAGAGCACAGCGGGAGTCCCCTGGGAATCCAGTTGCTTGTCTTACCTGGGGACCCAGATTTATCACGCTCATGACGACCTTTTGGAAGACAATGTGGGACGAGCGTTGCGCAGTGCCAAAACCTGTTTCGACTTTTGGGGAACTCTTCCGTTGCGGGTAGGATTGCTTTGGTGAAGATGGTCACTCTACCCAGGTTCCTCTATTACTTTGGGACGCTCCCCATTTGGATCCCGAGTAAGTTTTTTGCCCAGCTTAATACTTCGATTACAGGATTCCTGTGGGGGACTGGGAGAAGAAGGGTTGCCCTGATTACCATGCAACGGCCCAGGGCGGAGGGAGGCCTTGCGTTGCCGGACCTTGAGGCATATTACCATGCCGCGCAACTCCAATGGTTTACGAAATGGGTAGCGGGTCACATCAGGCATCCGGAGGACACGGGGGGGTCGGATCCGAGTTGGCGTCTTTTGTCCTGTGTTCTGCTGCGAGTACCATTAAGGGATGGGTTGGTCCCGCCAGATTTACGTGTGGTGCGACAGTGCAGGGCACGCATGGTCAGGAGGGCGCGCGTCAAGACCCCGTACGCGCCTGAGATCCCGTTGGGGATGTGTGAGGTGCTGCCCCATGGGGGTGACTGGAGTAAGCTGCAGTCCTGGGAAGTGGCAGGAGTCATCACATTAGGTGACCTGTACGAGGATGGCAACCTCCTCCCTTTCAATGATCTCCGGGAGCGCCATGACTTACCGCGAGCGGATTTTCTTTTTCATGCTGCCCTGACAGCAGCTATCAGAAGGCACTGGCAGAGGGGTCTGGCGGAGCCTGACACGTTTCTCGCCTGTCAGTATGTAGTGATGGCAGCGGGAACTTTTAAAGCGGTGACTTGTCTCTATCGGCGGATTACCCAGGACTTGCGCCAACCCTTAACAGCGTTGCGACTCAAATGGGAGGCGGACTTGGGGGAGCCCATTGAGGAAAAGCCTTAGGGGGCGGTTGTTGAGAGGGCGTGGAAAAGCTCTCGGAATGCGCGCTTTCAGCTGATCCAATTCTATGTTTTACATAGGGCGTACCTAACACCAGGCAAAGTCAATGACTATTTTGGGGCCTCCTCCGCTTGTCCTCGTTGTACTCTGGAAGGGGCGAGGTTTCTACACATGTTCTGGGACTGCCCACAGTTGGGGGATTACTGGCGAGGGGTGACGACTGATTTGGCAACTGTGACGGAGAGGGAGATAGCCATGACACCACGGGTTTGCTTATTGCACTGGTTTCCGCACACTGCTAAGAACAAAATCACCAGCAAGTTAATTGATTTGGGGTTAGTCCTGGCAAAAAGAGAACTTACTACCCACTGGAAGACGAGACAAGGGCCTACTCTAGCACGCTGGCGTAGGGAACTCGTGAAGTGGGCAGAGAGTGAAGGGAACTACAGACTATGCATGGCCAGGCGTAATGGGAGCGAGAAGACAATGGAAATGGCTCGGGCGTGGGTGGCGCTCGTGGAACTGGTTAAGCACCCAGCTGAAGATGACGAGAATATACTTGATGGGGAGGAGGGCACTCAGGCTGATTGCGCGGCCGCCACCTGATGAAGGAGGGGCACGGTGAGACCAATAGGGGCCCGACAGGGACTTTCCCCCGGTGTTCCCGGACTGCCCTGGATTGAGGCCTGCGAGGCAGGGATTCTGATGGGTGGTACAGGAGATCTGGCCAACTCCCTGAGTATTTTATGGTTAGCGGCATGCTTGGAGGGGTGGACGGGGTGGGGGGGCCTTGTTAGGGTGTTTAAGGACCGGGAGGGTGGGATGGGTATGGGGAGTTTTCTATTTGAATCTACATTATTGGACTGTAACATACATGGAGACGAATCGAACTGTATGCTGGACTACCTCTGGGGAGATGGCAGGGAATTGGTGAGGCACTCCTGGAGGCCCCTTGAAGAAATTCTTGGCTTGCAGCCAGCTCTGGGATGACCGCAAGACTACTAATGTATATAATTGTAATACATGTCTCCTTCCCAGCTATATCTTTATGATGCCCAGGGGGCTGTCTGTATGGCTTTTTCAGAAAACCAATAAAGATCTGTTAACAAAAAAAATAAAATAATGGACACTCATGGTAAAATACAGGTAATGGCATACTAGAAGTAATTCTTGGCATCGAGCAGTATTTGACCACATACTTTTCAAAAATTCCGAAGAGGATAGAAACTCCCTAGTGCGTCCTGGCTTTCTCACTTCACAATTCGGAGCAAGTGTTACGTCCCAGAACTTTCAAAGATCAAGTCAGCAGAATAATATAGGTGGTATCTAAAATAGACCTTAGTGTGTGTTGTTATAATGATCATGCAGTTATATTGGAGTTTCAGCGATGTCAATTAGTGTGACGTCATCAGGGTTAAGGTCATGTGACATGACTTCCTGGCAAACATCAGGGTCAAGTGTCACCTGAGGTCACTTCATGTGATGTCATTAAGGTTAAAGGGTACCTGATGTTACTTAAGCTACCCCTGGCATTTTGGTGAATTGTGCTGGGTAGGTGTACCTAATTAAACTAAGAGTAAACTCTTTGGTAAACCTATGTCTTGTAAACACCTTCTCATCAGTTTGATCAAACTAAGTCACCCTCTGTCTGAATATACGTTATCTCCTCCTCCTTTGCTGAGCACCCAGAATTTACACCCTCCTCACTACAGCATAGAATGCAGCCATTTTGAAAGATTGCAGGGCAGTTTGCCCCCCCCTTTTATACTTTGCACCTTTTACCTCCTGATTCCAAAACGCAGTGTTTAAAATAAATTCCAGTTGAGAATGTTTTGTAAATAAAAATAGCGACTCGCTATTTAGAAATTGCTTTTGGCGATTTGTTAATTTCTGTCACAGAAATAGGAACTCTGTATTTATTCAATGAGGTGTGCAAATTTAGGAAATACTAATCTAGATACTTTTCGTACATCCAGAGCTCTTTATTTGACAGTCGCTAACTAGGTTCCGACTGGTTACCGATTTACAGGCCCAGTGTATCATGTTTGTGAAACTTAAAGGGGGTTCAGATTGTATACGGCTCAGAGATCCATAGCGACCATCTACAAGCCCATTCTCTTCTCTTTGGTTTTGTGTTAACCAGACATTCCTTTAGTAAATGATCATTTCGTTCATAATACAGGCCTTGCCTATTATGTTGCCTACTGTCCCATTCTTTTTTGGCAAGGGTCCCTGTGGTGCAACAGCTTCCTTCGGCTCCGTGGATGTCACACTATTGTTTTTTTTTTGTCCTGAACATGGTTCATCTTTATTGGTAGTCTAAACTTGTGCAATTTTGTTCCACCTTTTTGCCAGCTAACTAATGGTCAAAGCGAAGTGTATGATTTATGAAGGCTGCACAGAGAGTATAAAGCGTGGACCAAAACATGCTTGAGCATGTCCTACAGGCATTGAGCATATTTTCCCCACCATTTCCTTGGGCTAGTTCATTTCCACATCTAGCCTGTGTAAAAACATAGGGTCCCATTACGATGGCGGAGTGTCCGCCACCGCCAGCCGTGCGGTGGCGGGCCCTCCGCCATTAAATTGCTATTTTCCCCCCGCCATATTACGATGGCGGGGGAGTCGATGGGGAAGCGTGGTGGTCGCAAAGACCGCCCGCCACGGTCCGCAAGGCGGTCCCTTTTCCGACCGCCTTGCGGAACGATAACATAGGCCAACTTTGCGGCGGTGCCTTGTAGGGATTACGATATCCCTACGATATCCTTTTCGTGGTGGGCCTTACAGGCGGGCGGTCCCAGTCCCCGCTACGATGGCGGGCGGACTCAAGTCCACCCGCCATCGTAATGAGGCCCATAATCTTGTATTCCTTGTTTTAACATTGTTTCCCTGCACCTATATATGACACTTTGCACATTTATAGGTTATAATCAAATGTGGAAGTTGTTTTCTTATGAATTAGAAGTGCCCTTTAGCCTCAATGTGCTTGCTAATTTTCATGACGCTTGCAGGCCTAGAAGCCATTTTATTTGAGGTAGTACTTATGTGCTTTTCCTGAATATTGCAATAATGTATATCCTCTATTTAGATATTGGCAACTAGAATTGTGATTTGAAGAAATTAATGTAGTCAGCAGTATGTTCATGTATTGTATCTCGGTTTCAAGAACTTCTTACATTTTCTCTGTGAAAAGATCCACCCAACCTGCTCATTAGAAATGTTTTGCTGATAGCAACACGTTTCTGTCACGTTTTGACTGCATAGACATGTTTTGAGGGATAAAATGTATAAAAAGTGTTAAAATATGCATGCTTTTTAGCATTTCATGCTTCAACTGGCCTTTTTGGGATGAAGTTTTGGCTTCCCGACGTGTTGGGTTTTATTTTAACACTACTGTCGGACCCTTCACTTTGCTTTTGACCATAACTCATATCTCGCCATACAAACCATAACATGCACCCCAAAAGCACTGCTCATGATCTTACAATAGTTATACTTATAGAAAATAGGACTTAAAAAAATATCACTAAGTGACTACACATAGCCAAAGACATAATATCACTAAGTGACTACACATAGCCAAAGACATGATACTGTAGTCATAGTAATGTCATTGATAATTTTAAGGTAAGTTATGCTTTGCTCAGCTAACCAATTTTAGCCGAGCCGGCGGTGGCGATCCGCACGCCATCCTAATGACCCCCTTAGTTGGTAAATCATATTGACGGAGATGGCACAGTCGCGCAGTATGAAATTACTATGAATTATTTATTATTGATCATAGCAAACCACTGGAGGCAAGAAAGCGAATTACAGAAACCACACGTGTCAACACTTTATGCAAATACTCTTACTCTGAGCGATGATGTTGAAGTAATAAAGAATCTACATTTCCAGTTTGTTTATGCCGAATCAAATATGCTGTCATGCACTTGCAATGCTTTTCTCCATTTTCATGTTGTACAGTAACATTGCTTTGTTTCCAGTCATTAAATCCTGATGTAGCAAAGGGAGATTCTGTTTTGGAAAATAGTTGACATACAAAGCAGTATAAACAACCTTGGGATGGTGAATAGAGCAGCCATTCACACGTTACGCTCTCGCCATTCCGCAGTTCACGTTTGAACACATTTTTGATAAATACCTTGTTTGAGTATTCTCTCCTCCATCTTCTTTATACTCTCTGCGTGAGTTTGAAAGGTTACTGTCATGATTCTGACATGATTTCGACCCACTTCAAATCCAGTAATCCACTGTGTTAGTATTGCTAATGTCCCATAACCCCGGATCTGTGTTTTGGATTGCAAACTCCTTTACTGTTTTTCATTTGGGCATTTCCTCTTGTGGAATGTCCTCAGCTGCAGGAATAGGTAATGATACCATTGGTATGTCTGTGGGAACTGGATGATTGGGTGCAGGAGTGGATGCAGATGTGGATGATATAGTTACGGAGCAGTACTAGTGGCTGACATTGCACTTGGATTGAACCAAGATGTTTACTTTGGAAATTTGCTCATTTTCTCTTTCTCCTCTGCAGCTCTTTTCCTCTTCTGTGCTCCACTCAAAACATTACGTTTCATTTCTGCTCAAAGGGTTATTTACGAATTTCACTAACACGTGACAAGTCTACAGTTTCTTTTCCTCACTTCACCTTCTTACACTTCTTCTAACCCTTCACCACCAAGGCTGGACTGGCCGTAGCGGGCACCGGGCGTTTCCCCGGTGGGCCGCCAGGGTGGGGGCCAGTTCTGGGCCCCTGGGGGCCGTTTTCGTTACCGGGGGCTGGCAATATCGGCCCCCTGTAACAAAATCGGCCGAAACCGGCCTTTGCAAACAGCTCGGCCGCACCCCCCATACCCCTCCCCCCAGGGGGGCCAGCCGAGCAGTTTGCCAGGGCCGGTTTCGGTTCCCAGTCCGGCCCTGTTCACCACACAAAAATAATTCTTGGACCACAAAGGGGAGGCTCTGCTTCCGATAATGGAAATGTACACTGTCATCAATTGTTGTCCCCAGCCATTAATTACCTCCTGGAAATCCATTACAATATTCTGCTTCCATAACAATGCAAGCAATAAAAACGGCAAAATTTCTCTCGCGTATGCAGACATGCCAACTCTCCGCTACAAGTCATAATTTTTCTTCTTCTACCGAGTTAGCGGGAGATTTGAATGTTGAGGCGGGTAATCGGAAAATTTGGGTTAAACAGTCGACACTGATTTAGAGTGGTAGGGCGGGTGGTTTTGGTATTAGGGAAGTGCTCGGGGGAGGTTAATAATTAAAAAAACGTACCTGGTGCTGCTGGCCTCCTCGTGCTCCTCTGCGTTCACTTCCTGGTCCCAGCAGTCCCTGTGCCAGCATCACGAACTCCCCATCTAATCCCCGTGATGCTCTTACGCATGAGAGCAGCGTGGGGATTTGGCCTGAGTGGGCAAGATCAACGCTCGCTCAGGCACAGGGAGCCTGTGCTGTTTCTCCAACCCAGCTGAGAAACCTAAGTGCGCATGTCAGTTTGGCTGGCATGAGATGGTCAGCCAAACTGATGTGCATTTAAGTGCATATCTGCCACTCCTCCCAACTCCCATGGCCCCTGGTTAAATTCTTTTCTATGCATAGATTATCATGGGGCCCCTATGCTTTTGGGGCCCCCGGGCAACTGCCCAACGTGCCCATGCGTTAAGACAGCACTGCATATATCCGAGCTAAAGCATAAAACTCTGGTGTGACTATGAGGGCTAAAACACAATATCTGTCGATATGTGCACCGCATAAGTAAAGGTTTTTTATATCTACTCCCCTACCCGTTATTAATGACTAAAGTGGAAGGACCCCTAACTTTAATTAGGAAAATAAAGGTGTAAGATATGCTTCCACCATATCCTATTAACCTGCTGCAAGTAGATATGTTTATCTTATGAAAAAACTTTTTTAATTAAAAAAGTCATGATTCAATAAGTATTATTCGGCCAAAGCACCATTCACGTGGCAAGCCAAACAAAAGAGAAATTTGTCTTTACATTTCTGAAACCAAACACTCTGCTACAAATCAAATTAATACAGGTTTTATTCAGAAGTGCAAAGTGAATAGATAATAACTCTTTACTTCAGTTCGTAAATTATACCGACTTACAGGCAGGAGCATAGCTGCCAAGGTTTCAGATTGCTTATGTGTGACATTGTCATAATTTCAATGTAATTATGAGTGACATTCAAAGGCAATGAGTGACACTTTTGCGCGAGCAAAATCAAGCAATGAAGAGGAGGGAAACATATAAATAGCAGAAATTACACCTATTTTAACAAGGAGAAACTATAATATCATCTTAAAACTGCGCTTAGTACCAGAAATGGAAGAGCACTGTGAGGCCTGACTGTCCCAAACAGGATGTGAGAGGCCCCAGCGCGCATTATCTCCATTGCCTGCAAATAAATTATCATAATTACTCAGTCTTGCTTTCAATCTGCAGCTGCCTGGTGTTCTGGGGGGCACCAGAAAATTCTGCACATGGAAGCCTCTTCACTCAACTCTGGAAGAAAAGTGAAGGAGTGTCCTGATTAAGTGCACCCCCAGCAGCCCTGATTGAATGCACCCCTAGCAGTTTCAGCATCCAGTGCTGTGTTATCAACATAGTGAGGTCAGCACGAGGCTGTGCCTGCTGCACCGATCACGCATGAGCCAAGCAGTTCACGGCTCCTACTGGCCTGTTCTATTATCTTGTGATTGCTGAAGTGCTTAATAGACGGACTTGGAAGCACTCAGCAATCACAAGAAAATAGAACGGGCTACAAGGTTGTTGATACAAACCAGCAGGAGTGTGAACTGCTTGGCTCATGCGTTCACACTAGATACAATAATATAATTAAATCTAAGATTATTTAAACTCACCTGACCTCGATGGACCGAGTCTTCCGGGGCCAGGCTTTCTTCCTGTCCCAGCTAATCCACGTGGATGTGGCTGGCATCCTGCTGTGAGCACACTCCTTTGAAGGGTGGCCGACTGTCTGTTTGGCAGCGTGGTTGCTGGCCCTTTGTATTTCACCAGCGCTGTGCGTGTGTGTCCTCAGAACCGTCAGTTTTATTTGCCTTTGCAGCATAATAGTAGCAGCTGCAGCGGTCCAGGGGCAGGAGACCCTCGGTCTCCAGAGTGACAGAGACCCACAGCCTCGACGAGGAGCCTCTAAGCAGCCTCGTCCGGTCAGTCACAGCATGGCATCAATCATGAGAGAGGCACAGGCGGCGGTGCGAGCAGTGGGGGCTTCAAACACGAAACTTTCAAACATAACTTCCGCCCGCTCGCACCGCCCCGTTAATGACTTAATTTTCCGTATGGGGCGGCAAATGAACAATGTTGCAAACGCTGCCATGGTGCTGCAGCCCCATTGAGAGAACAGCTGAGCCAGCCTGACCGGCGCGACGGGAACGGCAGATTAAAATGTAAATTATAATTAAACACCAGGGCAGTGACTGCGCCACTTGTAGTGCAGTCTGTAACACACTATGGGCTACCAGAGCTGCGCACAGTCATGCATTCTTCAATGAGCGCTAATAGCAGCGCTCCGGTCTCCTCTGTCAGAAACTTCAGGAGGCGCTATAAATGCGTGACTTCGCATTTTGGTGCGGTGATGCGGACCACCACACCAAAATGCGTTAGTCTAAAGCCTGATGCGTGGTACTTGGCAGGACTGCAGGAGTGGTTTGAAACAAGTGGGGGAGTAGAAAGAGGATACGTGAAGCTCTTGACTTGCACTTAGTTTCAACGCTAAAAAGTTTGAACATTAGAGGCAAACACTAATGCAGTTTGTAATCAGGAAACCTTTGGTTGTGTTAATTAACAACTGTCTTTATTTTTTTATAGGATTTAGGTTTGGTTCCACCAAACCTTGCTGATGCTTTTGGAATTTTAGTACACTGCAACGAATCATCTACCCTATATCCGATTATTCCTCTCGTTCATCACACTTTGAGCAAAGCCCTCATCCCTGTTGGGCCTCCCAGTGAAGCTGCTCTGCAGCTCACATCACAGGATTTTGAGAAGGTAAATGCCAGACCGAAAAATTACCAACTGAATTTTAAAGCTAATGGTAGAAATTATGAGTTTCATTGTGCAGTGTTCTAAAAATATGCATTTGTTTGACCCATTTGAGAAGTATTCAATTTTATTATAAATAAAGTAATACTAAGGTGGAATTCTAGAATTTTTTCACTTTTTTGAGTGTACATCAAGTGGGTATTAAAGAGGTACGTATTGGCTGCTCTGATTTTAGCCAGTTTTCTCTCAAACTGATTCAAAACAGATCACCTTACTGAAATCTTGGGACATATTAAGCAGGCTGATTGATGCCAGTTCATTATAAAATGTAATACATTTTATTGAATTTACCAAACGGTGAAATAATTTATTTCTGAGGTGTTCTTGAGGGTATCAATTTATATTTTTCTTTATGTAAACAAGCTTGCATCCTCTCACACTTTGCCTTCCCTTACTCTGCGGACGCCCTGCAGAATCAAGACCGAGGCTGAGAAGCCTTCTTGCTCCTTATTTCTCCGCGCTGGGGCCGCCGGCGACCTAGGCCCACAGCGCGATCACGAGGCACAAGTGCAGACTTCTGGGGGCCATGTGACAAATATACTTACTAGAAGCCTGCTAAAAATTTCTGGGCAGCTTATTTATTTTGCCTGCCTTGCGGGTGTGATCTGCCAGCAAATTTCACCAGCAGCAGATCCTGGGGGGTGTGGGGTTATGGGGTGGTGTTTAGGACTGCACCCTATGGCATCCTCACGTAATAAGCTCCCAAGGTTCTCCTCGATTAAAGACATGCTATCTGCCGCAAAAAAAGCTAAAAGCAGTGGTTCCGCAGAGGCCACAGATGAGGCTACCTGGGGGACAGCGCATCCCTGCCTGACTTATCTTTGGCTGCGACAAAGGGTACATCCAATCCCTCGTACAGGAAATGAAGAAAGACATCGCAGCCATTACTGCAAACTTTACCAAAGTGCTCACAGAACTCAACCAGTCAGTGAAGGGAGTTGAGTCCTGCCTGGATCTGGTAGAGGCGACAGTGCCCCAAGACCAAATACAGGATGACCTTGTTGAGAGGGTATCAGCCTTGGAAAACCAACAACAAATCTTGAGCGATGCCTTGAAGGACTATAGGAACTGATCCCGCCGCAATAATATATAGATCAGAGGTGTGAGCGCCACCATTCCCAGTGCCGACTGGAAAACTCTATTTTTCCCACATCCTCCAAGATTCTGATGGCAGGGACCTCACCCTCGACCGCACCCATCGTGTCTTCTCATCTGACCAGCAACGGAACCATCTTGCACATGACGTACTTACCAGAGTCAATTTCTACCAGGTCAAGGAAGACCTCTTGAAAGCATCCCGGAAATTGGATTTTATCACTTTCAGGGGTGACACCTTTACACTCTGTAGTAATGAAGGTCCACGCAAGTAGGATGTAGATTATGAAGATTTATTGAAGTAGGTTACATGTAGATATGTTCCTGTGAAGCAGCCCCACCAGGAGCAGCCTGCCTGCTGCTCAGCCCATTCTCAACTGTCAGACTTCACCTCACAGGCACCCAACATTCCAATACGCATCATCACTCCAACATTCCATGCAGCACATTCACACTGACTGAGCAGGAGGTGAAAATGACAGAACATTAACATAAGCAGGATACTACACACTCTTTCAAGACATATAATTCTAGATCTTGGCCAACTGCCGCAACTTCGAAGAGGTGTTTTCCTTTCTGCATGAAAAGAAAATCCTGTTCCGCCGGGGCTTCCTGCTGCGCCTAATCTTTACAGCTGACAACAAGCAGTTTGCAGCGCGAATGCTAGATGAAGGCCGAATTCTGCTGCGACCCAGGCTCTCCAGAAATGGACACATGGCAATGAACATCCTTGAGGACGATTCACAGGGTCACCAACTCATGGACCTGCCTGTATTGGATAATGACTCACTACTCTATAGACACTTGCCTCCTTTGAACTCTGCGATTGCCTTCCGAGGCTTGGCGTTGCGGGACTCAGTGCGAGAGTCTCCAAAGCATTGCTTTAAGGAAAATGACACCAGAGAGGTGCCTTTTGGTACCTTGTGGGATGCCGCTAAGGCAGTGCTGAGAGGTGAACTAATAAAACATACAACCACCTTTGGTAAATTAGTGAAAGCCAAGAAGGGAGGACCTAGAGATATGCCTTTCCTGGCTCAACATAGATAACTATAAGATAAACCTAATTTCTCTTGGAAATCACGACACACAGAGAAGTCTCATTCATTCACTGATTACGCTCAAAATCATTCATATCCCACACGGGACTTAAAACATATACAAGGTTTTTCTATAATAAACCCAAAATCTGATGTAGCGTTATCACAATTTTATTACATGTAATTCATAAAAAACAGATAAATTTCATATTAAAAAATATACATAAAAATATTAATTTGGTACATACAAAACAATTATACTTCATTTCTAAAAATACCAAAATGCCTATGTTAAAAAAATCCCTGTGAAACACTCTAAAAGTAAAAGTAAAAACCCAGAGAGGCACAATGACTTACACTGTTGCTAACATTGATCCAACACTATATTAACAAACAGAAGAACTGGTGAGAATCTTAATCTTATCCAAGTAGATCTGGTTTGTTGGATTCTCAGAAAAGACTAGCGTCTACGCGTTTCGGTGGTATAACAAATCCTATATAAAACCACCTTCTTCAGGACTCAACATTAATATGGGTTTGTTCTTGTGGGAAGTTGATTACTATCTGCATAGATGAAAAGAGAAGATATGTATTGCATCAATATTTCCCTCTCTATAAATTCATATAGTTTTCATCGTATTTTAACATGTATCACACATACTATATATATGTTTATTTCAATCATCCTGTACCTTATTAAACTAATCATATTGGCATATTATAAACATACCTATATAGGTGCTACATCTCGATTTTGTTTTTATCCCAAAAAGAACCATGGTTTGTTTATACATGGGGCAATACACAGTCGGGCACTAACAAGCATACATGTCTCTTTTTCTCCAACCACGCACTCTGAAAGCTCACCTTAGCCAAGATCTTGTTGTTTCCACACGTAATATGGAAAGTGTAGAGAATACTGCTTCGTTTGTTAAAAAACTGCCGATACTCAGCGTCATGGGCGTGTATTCGGACTCAGGACCGTTTGGCTATTACTGTATGCCAAAAAGAAGGAAACGAGAAAGGCAAAATAAGGTGGGGATTACTTGTCATTGCTGCATTGTTATAAATTGTTTCTAAAGGGAGATAAATCTATCTGCCATAGTTGCCTCCCCAAACCAAGTTCCCTCTTTACCTTGCATGTTATAATGATCTTGGCTCCACTTCTTATACTTCACCGAATTTGGTGGTGTTCTTCCAATATTCAATGCAGTGACTAATTCTCATAAACCTTAATAAATAATTTATCTTAATTAGTTTCGGTTATCCTATTTTATACTAATTTTACTCAGAGTTTGTCTTTCATTTTGAAAGCATCTTAGCTTACCTAACTTTATAGAGGATTTCCTCACAAACATCGGAAAAAAACGGTTCTTTGTGCGGGGGGCTCACGACTCTTATAAATCTGTCCTCCACCAGGCCGTATATCTTTATCGCCTACTTTTTCAAGCCGCCATGTATAGTCGGCTGGTAGTTAATCCTATGGGATAAAAAGGTGAAACCTGCTGTACTATGTGGGTTGCTTGATCTTATGGCACAACCTAAAACGTCCCTTGCATATATTATACAAATTATTAATATCTGTGTGACGGCACTTATTGTAATTATTTCGCTTCGTATCGCCACTCATATTTAATATAATGCTAGTCCTACTTTCATTAGAACATCTCGCTTACAGAGATTTATTTGTAACTCACACCATTTTTCCCTTAGCCTTACGTTACCCTAATAGCCTCCCATTTTTAAAGCATAACCACCGGCGGATCGAATTCGCGCTTACCTTTTATTTCCGGGACCTCGGTACCTCAGTATGTCCTCGTTTTCTGTATCTATTCACCGAGTGGCCCGGACTCACTTTTATTCGCTGTTTTCACTCAGGTGGCGTGTATTCCACTGATTACCCAGCATGCCTACCTGTACGTTCTGCGCATGTCTAGGCGCCATCTTGTAGTGGCTACTAAGATCGATCTAATGAATGCTTCTGACACGAATCCATAGGGTGTCACCTTTCCTTTATATTGCGCATGACTAAGCGCCATTTTATAGTATGTGAAGAAACCTAATACATTTCAATCACAGAACTGCGGTTCTAATTATTGATGGGACCAAATCGTTTATTTAAAAAAAAAAATAATAATTTTTGTTATACTTAGATTATATATTTGTCCTTAAACCCTTATTTTTTATTTTTGGTTTAATTATGAACGGGACATAATATTTTAATTTTATAATGAGAATTACATATTACTATCTCAATATTTTACAGTCCCCCTCTTAGTGTGTAAATATCCTATTTTTACTCCTAGTTATACCCATTTACATGATGTACCATATTTCTGAAATAATTTTTTTTTTCAGATATTCTACAAACCGACCGGTAACAACTAGTGGGGGAGTGGAAAGGTGGTCTCCTTTCCACTAACCCCATTAGTCTTACTGCTCTACATGGAGATAATTCTCTCCCATTCTTCCCTACTATTAAGTCCCCTTTTCACTGTGTCAAATTTAATCATATACCACTGTTCCTGTAGTTTTCTATGTCGTTTACTGTTGCCTCCTCGCTTAGACTCTCTTATCCTTTCAAGTACCACCCACCTCAAGTCAGATTCTGTATGTTTTTTATCTATCCAGTGACTGACGAGTGGTGCATTCTCTTTTTTAGTCTTTATGGCAGATCTATGCTCGCATGCTCTTTGTCTAAGTTCTCTAGCGGTTTCCCCTATGTAGCCCATGCCACAAGGGCACAGGATCAAGTATACAATGTTTTTACTCCTACAATTGTTGAGGGTAGCTATATCATGTCTGGACCCGTTTAAGGTCACAGTGTTAGTCTTGTGGCATAGATCGCATATACTACACGTACCACAGCTGTAGTTGCCTTTAGCCTTCTCACCAAACAGGGTGTTTTGATTATCTATATGGTTCTCCCTGTAGGTGTGTACTAGGGAGTTCCGGAGATTTTTATTTTTCCTGAAAGCATATAGTGGTTTGGGTATAGTGATGCTTTCTTCGTCGTTCAAGATTTTCCAATTGTGGTTGATTATATTTTTTAGTTGGTTACTAATCTCTGAAAATTGACTTACCATCACCATTTTTTCTTGTTTCTCTTTCCTCCTTGCAGGAGGCTTTCCCTATCGTAGAACCTAGCACGCTTGAAGGAGTTATTAATGAGTTTCTTGGGATAACCTCTCTCCCTAAACTTGGTCTTTAGTCTGTTGGAGTGTGTGTAAAAATCTTGTAGAGATGTACAGTTTCTACGTAATCTGAGAAACTCTCCCAGAGGTATGTTATCCCTCTGGCTTTTCGGGTGATAACTGTTATAGTGAAGCACGGTATTTCTATCCGTTGGTTTAGAAAATAACTCCACTTCTAAATGTCCCTCTTTATGTTTTATTTTAATGTCAAGGAAATTCACACTATTATTACTATAATGGTCGATAAATTTAAGATTCCTATCGCCTAAGTTAAGCCATTCTAAGAATTCCTTAAGCTGTTCTACTGGACCATGCCATATAAAAAAGATATCGTCTATGAACCTGACCCAACTACGAATATTTTCATAAAATGGGGAAATTTCATTATGTATGTGTTTTTCCTCAAAGGCCCCCACATACATACAGGCTAGACTTGGGGCGCAAGTCGCCCCCATGCTGGTCCCTTTTTGCTGTATATATAGGTCCTCTTTAAACAGAAAGATGTTATTGAATAGGACCATCAATATGCACATGATGATGAAATCTTTATTAGCTCCTTCAATAGTTGTATTATCCAGGATTTCCTTTACTACCTTTACTGTATCACTCTGCGGAATATTCGTATATAGTGCCTCGATATCGAGGGGCACCATATATTCTGTCTCACTATTGAAATCCATACCTTCTATTTTAGTGATCATATCTGCGGTATCTTTAATAAAGGATTTCTGTTTCTGAACCAGAGGTTTAAGAAATACATCAGCGTATTTGCTTAATGGTTCTAAGAGTGAATCTATAAATGCCACAATCGGTCTAAGGGGGGGATTAAGGAAATCTTTATGGACTTTCGGAAGTCCATAAAATGCAGGGATTTTTGGTTTTTATTATTTAAAAAAAGATATTCTTCTGCATTAATCCACTCTTCATTTTTAGCGTTTTCTAATAACAGGCTTACATCAGTTTTTAATTGTTCTAATCTGGCCCAAGAGGCTCTCTGGTAATGTTCTTGATTTGATAAAAGATTTAATGCCCTTCTCTCGTAGTCATCTGTATCAAAGACAACTACCCCCCCCTTTGTCTGCTGGCTTAATTGTTATACTGCTATCCTTAGACAGAGATTCCATCGCAAGTCTTTGATCTTTTGACATATTATGTGTTCTATAGGGTTTGGTTTTTAGAAGGTTACTCACCTCCATTCTGACAACTGCCTCAAATGTTTCTACATTTTTACTAACCATCCCTAAACTTGGGGTAAAAGTGGATTTCGGGCGGAGTCCCGAATCCACAGTGGGTTCTCTTGTAGGTCTACCTTGAAAGAAGCGCCTCAATCTTACTTTCCTAAAGAAAGTTCTAAGATCTTTTTCCATCTGAAATTTATTAACCCCTGTCGTTGGAACAAAACTAAAACCTTTCTTTAAGACCTCCTCTTCTGTCCTACTTAATTGTCTTTTGGAAAGGTTAATAATAGGAGTCGTGCCTACCACCAATATCTCTGGTTTCTCGTTCTGATGTATTCTTGTGGAGGTTGGTTTCTTCCATACTCCTGAGGTGGCTGGTTCCTCGTTATCTGATTTCTCTGCGGTGTCCCTCTGCCTCTGTTTGAGTATCCCCTTTGGGGTCTCTGTGGTCTGGGGCCTAAAAAACCTCCCTCATATTCCTTAACCTGTCCTACTTTGGATCTTTCTTCTCTAATCTGCACCTCTTCATCGCCACTGCTTTCCGAAGTATCTGAAAAGTTGACGTGTTTAGGACATCTATAGTTAAAGAATCTCGTTCTTTGTGGTTTTTCCCAATTCTGCTCTTGTCTCTCTATATAGTAGTCCTTTCTCAAGTATGGGTATACATTCTCTATATTAAATCTACTCATATCTTTTTTTAATTTGAGTGTTTTTTTATTAACAAGATATTCTCGATATCCACTTATATCTAAATTTATTTCATCCAACTTTTTTTTAGCCTCTTCTAAGGCATTATTTTCAAGTAGAGCGGCTTCTAGTTCTTCTATTTCTTTCCTCTCTATAAGTATTATTTCTTGGGCTGTCTCAATGATCAGCAACATCCAGTCTCTACTACAACGATTGGAAATTAACGTCCAGGTATCTAGGAATTTTTTATTTTGTACAAATAGACCTGGTTCTGTTCTTACTTGTAGGCCTATAGGGATCGTTCTTGACCTCACATATTCTATCAGAAACTCTGCATGGAGTTCTGTTCTAATCATTTTCTTTTTTAGATTAATTCACTGGTTCCTTTTTTCACCTCCATTCGGGATAATGGTGACACTATGTCCACCTTTATTATTCGTGTTAAGGATTTTATTTAATTGTTCCTCACTAAAACCAAAGGTTTTTAGTGAATCCATATTGCACTTTAAAAAAGATACAATACCTCTCCAACCCAGGGGTTGTACAATTCAGTGTAGAAAACCAGAGAGGTGGCTCTACAGTCCAAGGGAACAGAGCACTCAATATCTATAAGATAAACCTAAATTCCCTTGGAAATCACGACACACAGAGAAGTCTCATTCATTCACTGATTACGCTCAAAATCATTCATATCCCACACGGGACTTAAAACATATACAAGGTTTTTCTATAATAAACCCAAAATCTGATGTAGCGTTATCACAATTTCATTACATGTAATTCATAAAAAACAGATAAATTTCATATTAAAAAATATACATAAAAATATTCATTTGGTACATACAAAACAATTATACTTCACGTGTAGGGATATGAATGATTTTGAGCGTAATCAGTGAATGAATGAGGCTTCTCTGTGTGTCGTGATTTCCAAGGGAAATTAGGTTTATCTTATAGATATTGAGTGCTCTGATCCCTTGGACTGTAGAGCCACCTCTCTGGTTTTCTACACTCAACATAGATAACACAAAGGAGCAACCCGATATACCCTTCTAGGTTTGGGTACTTAAAGTAGAATAGGTAAAGGTGCCAACAAGCGATTTACTTGAAGAATTATTGTATAGCTTGTTGTTACTTTCTGATGCCTATCACTTACATTTCAAATCCATTCATTTTCTTTAATTCTCCAAAAGTGGCGATCTGAGGAAATTTCAAATTTTCAACATCTATGGTTTAAACTAAATAGGATTAAGGAGTCTGAAAAGAGATATGCATTAAGATCTGGGTCATATAGGAAACTTCAAAAACTATGGCAAATATTCGTCTAGTGATCTTCTGACTTAGTTCCAGGCTAAGGTGGGCCTTTTCGTAACATTGCATAAATGAATTTGATGCTTTAATGTATTTGTTTGTTTATAAAAATCATATTCGAAGTCACTTTTTAATGTTAGAAAGGATGATAATGATGTAATTACGTTTGATTGAGCTTTTTATGTATTTATGGATTTTGTAATTGATGAACTCTCCCAATAAAAAAATAAAAAAATGCATTCATTATATTTCAGTTGCATGACACGGTTTTGACAAAAAGAAAACAATTATATCAGCAGGTGTATTTATTTTTCAAATTTATATATTATTATATATATTAAGAATAAAACTTGTGATGAAGAAAAAAGAAGAAAATCAGGGGTCCTACATCAATAATGTTTCCAAGTACATTGACAATGTCCAATACAGTATAATCGGCATCTGGTGGCTTAGTGGACTAATGTGTACACCTATGTTCGACCTCATAGTCACAGGTTCAAATCCTGGTGGGTCCACTCAGCATTTCATCTTTCGGAGGTCGATAAAATGAGTAGCATTAAGTTGGGTAACAATAAACATCTGTTCAGCGCCATTTTACCCTTCGGGGTGAACGTGCGCTTTACAAATACACGTGTTATGTTATCCACGAGACCATCTTCAGGACTCCTTTGTTTCTATGAAAACCAAGGACCCCCCTGTAGACATTAAAAGGAGACATCAGGTATAATACACTGACCATATTGGTTGGTATTTGTTAAAATAATACACCTGCAGTCCTTTTAAGAGGCAGAGCAAGAAAAATGCTCCTCATGAAGAAGAAGAAACAGAACCCTACACCGTATAGTTAGCAGATCTAAAGCCATTAATTACACAATCCATGGGTGATTCAGCCCAGCATCTCAAGAGAGTTAAAATTTAAACAAATGCAGTTCCTGTATATGACACCACTGTCCTACACAACAAGTCATCCCTTTGTCCTAATAGTTAAATGGTATCCAAAGAAGTAATAACATTTGAAAATGCCATTCGCACAGAAATAGACAATCTATTCAAAATCCCTCATTACAGCAAATACAATTTGCCCAAAGACCAGCATACAGCCCTTCGTCATTTACAATCCCTACAGGAAGTGATCATCAAACCAGCTGATAATGGCGGAGAGCTCGTTCTTATGGTCGAATCGGCATATAATAAAGAGGTCAATAAACAACTTCGGATTTCGGACCATTATAGGAAACTTCCCAGAAATGCCACAAATATCATAAGGAATCTCATTCTCTCCCCAAGTAAAAAAAAGTTTGGATGAGGGCTGGTTAAGTTCTAAACAGTCAGCGTTTCTAAATAATACAGAACCTACAGTCCCTTCAATTTATATCTTGCCAAAAATACATAAAAACCCACTTAAACCACTGGGATGTCCAATTGCTTCTGGATGCAATTCCATCCTGAAACCATTGGCACAATATGCTGATCTCTTTATAAAACTGTTTGCCATCAATTATCCTACTTATATAAAAGACATGAGAGCAGTCATCAATTCCTTAATCGATCATCCATTCAACCCAGAAGAAGAACTATCAGTGACAATGGACATTGAGAGTCTGTATACGAACATCCCTCAACAAGAAGTCCTAAACATACTGAATGATCTATTAGATACTAGGGTTCGCCCCCATTGCGTTCCGACTTCTTTCATTGTTGAATGCATTGAATTGGCTCTAAATCGCAACTTCTTTATTTTCGAAAAACAGTTCTATAAACAAATTAAAGGTGTAGCTATGGGGGTGGTTTTTGCCCCCAATATAGCGAATATCTACTTAGTCAATTTTGCATTCAAATACATAGACTCCAAAGCCAATCCCTTCATATCACAGATAATCAAATGATATATTGATGACGTGTTCCTGATATTGAGAGGGGACTCCCAGAGTTGGATTATGTTTTATGAATGGATTAATGTCCAAAATCCTAATTTGAAATTTATAATTGAATACAACAATGCAAGCATGAACTTTCTGGATATAACTATCAAAGCAGAAAACAATAGATTTTATACAACTCTTTTCACAAAGCCAACAGTCAGAAATGCACTCCTCAGATACGACAGCCACCACCCTCAAGCCCTAAAAGACAATCTTCCATTTGGGCAATTTCTAGCTGAGACTTAACTACTACAAAAAGGAAGTCTACTTTACAGAAGCCCACAAACTAATGGAAAAGCTAAGACCACGTGGCTATCCATGTAGACTTCTGAGAAAATCGCTCAAAAGAGCCTAGTACAACAACACAGAAGCTCTATTACAAATCACAGAAAGACCCAAACAATCTGAGATAGTATCTGTGTCTGTCTTAAGCACACTCTCCAACAAAATCAAGAACATAATTAACAATCACTGGCGTCTACTGTCTGAAGATTCCACGTTCAATGAGAAACCATTGTTCACATTTAAAAGAGGTTCTAACTTGAAAGACCGACTTGTCAAAGCATATGTTGAGCCTTCATCACCAACTATTGAACAGATGCTTCTCCTCTCAGGTCACAACAAGTGCAATACCTGCATAGCTTGTAGTACAACAAAAACTGTCAAGAACTTCAACATAAATGGTCTTCAATCTTCCGTTAAACATTTTCTAAATTGCAATACTTCCAACGTAATCTACTGTACTGAATGTCCGTGTGACCTTCCCTATGTAGGGAAAACAACCCAACCAGTGAGGAAACGTATTGTACAACATTACGGATAAGATGTTAAGTAGAACATGCCCCAATGTTTGACCATTGTACGCAGTTCGAACACTCAGAGAAAGATCTCACATGGTGGGTGATTGACGTTTTCAAACCTAAGATAAAATCTTCCAATATTGATCGTATTCTGACAATCAAAGAGAATCGCTGGATCTGGAAATTGGACAGTGTGATCAAACGCCTCATTGTCTCTATAGATGGCAAACACTAGCTGCATTATGAATGAACAGTCACAAATTCCAGCCATATTATGTGTACCAAGCTATATGAGATTAGGAGATTAGGCAGAGAATACATAGCTCAGATCAAACAGCCTATGTGACAATAGATGCAAAGTTCCTTCTGTATTAGGGACTAGCGAAAAATGTGTGAAACAGGGTTGTTGCACACATCTATATTTCCATTTTATAGAAGTAATTGGTTCATTGTTTTTGTGCCATGTTGGAAGTTACCGATCCATGAACAATTGTTTCTGTCTACACATTGGATTTGCTAATTGTTCTTGTGTCATGTAGGTAGTCATCGATCTATGAACAACTGTTTCTGTTTACATATTTGTTTATATGTGCACCAGTAATATGAACACAATCTGCATTTGTGTGTTATGTAAATATATTACAGATGTAATTTATTGACTTTGCTCTTGTTACGTAAGTGAGTACAATACCTATTGATTATTCCTATGACACTTGAAGAAATTGCTGATACAGATCTTTCAGTTAAAATCAGGGACACAAAATAATGATTTCTCTTTGAGATTTTTTTTCTTTTCTGCAAAGTATTATTGAAGGTATCGATGGATTTATACTCACAGAATTATATGTCTGCTCTGTGTAATGGTACTGGTGTCCCCCTCTAATTGTTAACATTGTTGCAATATGCAAAAACGATATAGATAAATGCTGTTGTGCTGTAGTTTTATTTAATTTTTTTAATGATTTTCTACAGGGGACATCAGTGAGAATAAAGGCCTCATACAGGATATCGGGCACATAGCCTAAAGTATCAAAAGGAACATTGAAAACAGTAACCTAATGCACTTAAATAACTCCTACCACATCCCAGACATCCATCGGCCAATACAGTTGCCAAAAAATAGGAAAGCATATCATCAAGGACAACCTTATTCCATAACCACACCTGTCTTATACCCCACCTTGTCTCTGACTCCCTCATTTCTCCAGCATCTCCAAGTAATAGTACTGCATCCATCCACCTCATACCTTACAAAACTTTTGGGGGCTGCCCCTGCTGATGTATGTAGCTTTTTCGGCCACCATATACATGTCTATGCTCCTTTTCCACTCTTGGAGTGTCGGGCTCTCACTCATTTTGTTTAAATATCTTTATTGGTATTTTTGGGATTTCATCATAACTGGCATCATGTATTTATACAGCATTGTCAATTGTCCATTTCGAAGTCATAATGCCCATGTGTCTTACAATAGTGCAGTTGACAACAGTAAGAAGCTAATGTTAACACATCGTTTACAGATACATACATTATTTTGGGCGCACATAAAGAAGTCCTGGTGTGCTATTGTTCGCACATGTTGCCACATCATGGTTGCTGTATTTGATGCAAGGTCATACACAGTATAATCGGGACATATCTTCGTCTGGGCCGATACCACTATACCTGATATACAGGCCACTTCAACACAGAATAATAACCTGTCGACCAGACTCGAACAACATTATAAATACAGTAGTGTAAATTGACAGTGTGTGATAAGAAGTCACGTGTGGATACCAATAAGACCTATTTTTCCAATAAATATATATTCAAAACTCAAACTTACAACACTATAAACTGCCATCTGAACTATGCAAGTCGAGTCGCTGTTACATATCTTAGCATAGCTGTGTATTATCTACACACCAATGTCTTATGGCTTGCCTAGCCAGGGGCCAAAGAAAAGCATGTGCCTGTGTGCAGCTAGGAAACCAGCAAAGGAGCACCCCCCCTCCCGGCAGCGCATGGGGTTCTGGTGATCACTAGTGATGTACCGGGGATTTCCTGGATATGTGATTGCCTTTATGGCAGGGCGTAGCAGCGCCTTGAATTCAGACCACTAGGTACTATCATGTCTGTTGTAAATAAGCGGGTTGCTCATCCTCATCGTTCACTGCGGCATCACCTTGAAGAGCCACTAGCATGATGTCCCAGCCCTGTGCCATAGGATATTTGCGAAGCCCTGCCGTCTCTTCCCTGTGTAGTGCTGTACTCTCCGCCTGTGCCCATATTACAAGTGAACGTTTCCGGCCCGCTACCTCTGGTGGATCCGCATGTTTCCATCTTTTCGTTATTAATCTTTTCGCCGTAATTAATCCTAGATCACAGAATCTCGAGGTGATCTTATTTTTTTGGGATCTGGCATAAAGTCCCAGTAGACAAATCTCCCATGTCAGTGGTAAGGGCGTGTCTGTACATGAGGCTAGTGTTGTGACTACCGCTTGCCAATATTGCTGTAGGGATGTGCACGCCCAAAGCATGTGAAGCAGATCTGCATCTAACTGCTGGCAGCGCGGGCATGTGGAGGTGGTAGTGTGGAAGTATCTATTTATCTTGTCCGGTGAAAGATATGCCCTTTGTGTGATATACGTCTGTATAAGTTTAAATCTGGAGTTCCTTGGTATGTGGCTAGAGCTTGCCAGCACAGCGTCCCATTCTCTATCTGTCCATGGCCGGCCTCTATCTATCTCCCAACTAACTCGGAGCCGTGACATTGGCTTGAGAGTGTGCGTAAGGAGCACTTCCACCAACCAATGCACCACGTGGGAACCCGCCCCCATAACATGTAGATATTGAAGGAGCAGATGTGTTGGTGGTTCCACCGTCAAGTCCCCCCAGGCGTCTGATAGAGCTTTCAGAAGGGAGGCGTGTAGGAGGAATTGGCCTACTGGTATCTCAGCGTCCGCAGCCAGTGTCGCAAATGGCATTAGCGTACCGTCACTATAAAGATCACCCAGCGAGGCTACTCCCGCGGCGTGCCAGGGCATCAGAGCTGCTTCTGATGTATCCAGTCTGCCTCGTGGCGTGCCGAGTAGTGGCAGGATAGGAGCATATGGGAGGGTCTCACGTGTAAGATATAAGCTCCTCTTATAACAGTGTAACGCCAAACCCAGGTGCAATTGTGTTGGTCTTGGAAGTTTCGCGACTGGGTGAAACAGATGACAGATCTGAGAGCGGGTCCAGGGCTGTGCCACAGTCGCCGTGTCCTCCAGACTCTGACCATCAAGCCATTTCATCGCCCATTGGAGTTGTGCAGCTAAGTAATACAGTTCCATATTAGGGACAGCTAGCCCGCCCCGATCAGTGGGAGCGTACAGTTTCCACAGAGCCACTCGCGGTCTCCCGTTGTTCCATATGAAATCCCTGAACAGCCGTTCTAACTCTCGAAAGAGCTTAGATGGAACATAGAGTGGGAGATTTCAAAAATAATACAGCAACTTAGGCAACACGATCATTTTCACCAGAGCGATACGGCTCATGACGTTTAGAGGAAGTGTCTTCCAGAATCGCATTTGAGCTCGGAGTGCCGAGATTGCTCTCGTCAAATTACCCTCAAATAGGTCGTCAGGCATCCGATATATAAATATCCCGAGGTATCTAAATGTGGTGGGATACCATGTGAGAAGTGAATCATTTAGGACCACGGCTTCCTCCGCTACGGCAGAGCTGAAGGGATAAATCCCCGACTTGGCCCAGTTAACCCGGAGTCCAGATATTTCCTCAAAGGTTCTGAGTATATTCGCAATGGACGACGGGATCGCGGTAACATCCCGAAGGTATAATAACAGGTCATCTGCGTATAGGGAAATGGCGTGTAGCCCATCCCCTAACTGTATGCCCCATGCCTCCCCATCCCTCCGGAGCATCATCGCTAACGGCTCCATTGCCAGGGAAAACAGCAACGGGGACAGGGGACAACCCTGACGCGTCCCACGTCTCACCCTAATTGGGTCTGAAATCAGTCTGCCGGTGCGGACTCGAACAGTGGGATGTTGATACAATAGGCGGACCATGTTTAAAAAGGTATCTCCCAGTTCAAATTTGCCTAAGACTGCCGCTAGATAAGGCCATTCCAGAGAGTCAAAGGCTTTCTCCAGGTCAAGAACCAGGCAGCCCGATCTAGGCCATCTATGTGTTGCATAGCGCTGTATTCTAAAAAATCTACGAATGTTAAGAGAGGTGCACCGGGCCGGAACAAAGCCGTTTTGGTCAGGATGTACCAATGTTTTCACTGCGGGAGAGAGACGCCTAGCCAGCAGTAATGCGAAAATGTTGTAGTCAGTATTGAGGAGCGCTAATGGGCGATAGGAGCCCAGGAGGTCGGGGTTCTTATCAGGCATAAGGAGGGAAACCAGTAGGGCCTCATTTTGTGTATTTGTAAGGGTAGAATCATCTAGCGCAGTTTCGTACACTTTCAGTAACTGCGGTATCAGAATGTGAGCATATGCTTTGTAAAATTCAGTAGGGAGACCATCAGGTCCTGTTGGACAGTGAAAAAATGCTGTCACGGAGTTCCTCTGAGTGGAGAGGAGCATTTAGGTCCTCGCATTGGGTGTTTATCGGCTTCGGTAGTTCTAGGTCCCCCAGGTAAGCCTGCAACTCTAGGGGAGTGGCCCGCACGAGTGATTTGTATAAGCTCTGATAATGCATGATAAATGCATCATGGATGTCACGTTGCGTATAAACAACTCCTCCGTTTGCCGTCCTCACCGATATAATCGGCGCAGATGAATCATTTTGGCGAATAAGCCACGCAAGTAATTTGCCTGCTTTATCACCCATTTGGTGCGTCCGTGCCGAGTGAGCAGTATAATTCAGACACTTTAACCGCTCCAATAAGCGCGCGTGTTCCGCCCTGTGTGCGTCCAGCTGCCCTCGAGCTCCGTCTGCGGCAGCTTGTTCACTAATGGCCAGTTGCCTCTCCAACGCGGTTAGTTCCCTCTCCAGTTGCGTACGTATGCCTGCTTGCGCCCCCAGACAGTCCTCTGACGACCACCTTAAAGGCGTCCCACTCCACCCGTGGTGGCCATTATATCATGGAAAAACGCGTCTAATAAGACATCCGGCTGAAGGCGCCACACAGGAATTGGCGGCGTCTCAGCCTCCCATCGTAGCTCAATCAGATGTGGGTTGTGATCGGAGTGTGTGCGCCCTAGGTATGAAGTGTCGGATATACATGGGAGGAGGTCTTCCGACATCATGAAACGATCTAAGCGCCCATGCAGTTTGTGGGCCCCAGAATAGTAGGAATATACCCTGTCCAGTGGGTTCCTGAACCGCCACACATCGGTGAAGTGCCATTGCTCTGCCCAATGCGTTAAAGCTTTCGCAGCTGTATGGGTGGCTGTTCCCGGCAAGGGAGGAAAGGAGCGATCTAAGGAGACATCCAGTACACAGTTATAGTCCCCGCCTAAAATCTTGGGTGTGTCGTGCCATGTGGAGAGTTTTTGCGATATCTGGTCCAGGTAGGCAGCCTGTTCAGTGTTGGGCGCATATAGTGAGGCCATTACCACTGGCCTACCATCTAACACCCCTCGAACCATGACATATCTGCCCTCCCCATCCACCATTGTGTCTGTCACCCGAAATGGAGTACCTGGTCTCACCCATATTAATGCCCCTCGTGCATAAGCAGAGTAACCAGTCGCATACAGTTGCCCTCTCCATCGTCTGTGAAGGCGGGCGACTTCTGCATGGGGTAGGTGTGTCTCCTGAAGGAGTGCAATTTGTATGTGATGTCGCTTTAAATAGGAGTATATGAGGTAGCGGCGCTCCGGACTATGGATCCCTCTCACGTTCGACGTTCCTATCCTAATAGGTGCCATATCATATATGTGTCAGAGGTACCAGTATCTCCCTCCAGCTCAAGGACGGGGGGGCGGTGGTGAATAGAAGAGACACATGCTTATACACATTATCATATGAAAATTAACTTTACAGCAATCATATCCTCGCTCAATAGTGATGGCATATAAAACATAAAAACCACTTACAATAAAGAATACCATAAGAGCAATTCTACAACAGGCAGTTGCCCAAACTTTCAATACAATAGCACACAACTAACTTCTGGGGGAGACTATAGCGCACAGCAGTATGGAGATCTACAGTGACCAATCACAGATGCTTAAATAGATCGTCACTGACAGTCAAGTCCTGCTCTGGCTAGTCACAGACATAGGCAGGGCAGTTATTCTTTAGATATACATATTATTCCCATATAAGGGGGGACCTGTAAGGGGAGCTCAACGATGAGTCCAGTCCTGCCACGGATCAACTACACCCCCCGTCTACCCCACACTAACAATACAGAGCATTAGTAGAAGACACACTTTCTTATACTTGCGTGTCCGACAGGGTCTAGTATCAAGTGGCCGATGAAGAAAAGGAAACACAGATTTGCAATCGATACATTTCTAAGCGATATCATCAGAGGTCTGTGGAGTAACATGCGGTAGCGCACAAGAGTCCTGGGACACAGGGATATTGTCCGACAGATCATCCTCACTGGGCGGCCCTTGCATGTCAGAATCTGAATTGGTGTCTTCAGCCGGTGAGCCACTAATGTTCGCTACAGCTTGCACCGCTTCCAGTTGTCCACTCAGTACCAATTCAGGTGATGGACCATTTGCCTGCGAAGTCGGGGGCTGTGATTTCCGTTGTCGTCTTCGGCGTCGTCGCAAAGGGACCTCCGCCCTCGTCTCCGTCCGCCCCGGTTGTGATGAGCCACGAGCGTCAAACCATTCTTCCACACTCTCCGGGGTGGTGAAAAAATTAGCTTTACCATTCGCGATGACTCTCAGCTTCGCAGGGAATAACAGCGAGTATTGTAGATCATTCTGTCGCAGGCGCCGCTTCACTGCAAGGTAGGAATGCCTCTGTTTCTGTACTTGAAGGGTGTAGTCCGGGAAGATCATCACTTTGTGGTTCTCTACCTGTATGCCATGTAATTTCCGGGTTTCCTGAAGCACAGCGTCTCTATCTCTGTAATTTAACAACCGAATTAGTAGTGGCCTCGGATTTGACCCTGGGGGCGGGGGTCTGGCAGGTACTCTGTGTGCTCTCTCGACAACGAAGTGCGGGGACAGGGTCTCCCCTGGCAGCAGCATTCGGATCCAATCTTCTGCGTAATGTACTGCGTTCCTCCCCTCAATTCCCTCTGGAAGGCCCACGACACTTAGGTTGTTGCGACGGGACCTGCCTTCCGCATCTTCTGCTCTGTCTTCCAAGAATTCCACTCTGTTAAGCAGATCACGGATGTGCGTCTCAGCCCTGGACACCTGTGGCGAGATCTCCGCGATGTTCCCTTCTGCTGCTGCAGTGCGGTCCGCGAGCTTTCGGTGATCAGCATGTAGCAGCGTGAGATCCAGTGCCACCTTATCTATTTTACCTTCCAGGGAGGTGCGTATTTGGTTAATTGTCTCTCCCAGTTTCTCCACTGCCGCCAGCACTGCGTCAAGTTTGCGCGACATGGGATCTGTCACTTCCGAGCACGCCATCTTGTCCACCTGCGCTCGTGTCTGAGGGTGAGGGGCCGCCGCCCCCCCGGTACCAATCTTTGTACGGCCCCCCGCGACATTGGGTGACAGGCAGTAAAGGCCGGGCCGACTGCAGCGCCTTTTTGATACCTTTGAGATAACTATCGGGGACCGCCCCCGCCAACAGCATCAATCTAGGCCCAGCGCAAACCGGACTGGGCGGACGCGGCACACCTGCCCTTTTCACTCCCAGCTCACAGCCTGCCAGACGCAGGGGCAGCCGGTCTAGTCCTTCAGGTTTCCAGTACAGCAGCTCAAACTCAAGGAGCCAGGCACGTCAAGCGTATCGCACACCAGTGTTCGTCCGCCTCAGGGTCGTGTCCTACCAGTCAACAGGTGTCGGAGCGTAGAGCACGGGACATGGAGGAGTGCTTTAAATTTGAATGCACCGGTTCGAAGTGGCACTGGTAGTCTGTTACATGAGATTGCTGTGCAAAACCATTGTTTCCCATATGACTAGTAGCGCTGCGAAGCATCCCAGGAGGCCCGGCCCCCACCACGCAGCTGGCCCCTGAGAGCACGCAACAGACTGAGCAGAGTAGGCTTCAGTGGTCGCAGCCTAGGGATCCCATATGTCCGCCCCGTGGTGCCCCAAAGCATTCAGGTATGGCAATGTAGATGAGGAGCTGCAGATCGGGCCTCTATGCGCAGGGAGCAGATTCCTCTCAGTGGCAGACAGGCTTCAATTTTCATTTCTCTCCGCGCAGTACACTCGCGCCGGCTCCTGCCAAGTCAGATCTCCGCTGTGGGCCCTGGGGCCTCCGCCAAGGGCCGCAGTTTCAAGCTACGCCTGGGTGCCCGTCTGGGCCTGGAGGGCAGGGTAGAGCCCTGGCACCGCCCGCTACTTCCCAGGCGGCGACGCAACTCCTCAGCCGCCCGCTGTGCACTCGGGGAAAGTGCTTAGGCGCGCACAGCCGTGCCAGCCTCCTACCTCCGCACCGGTCCAACCAGGTCCAATTCGGGCTTTTCTCGCCAGTCGTGCAGCAAGGAATCTTTCCGGCGCACAATGAGGCCTGAGGGGCGGGGCCAATCTTCGGCCTCGCGCCCAGCAGTGCTCCCAGCGTCCCAGAGCTTCTGTCGGCCAAAGTTCAGGCGGCAGTGCCCGTTGCTAGAACACGGGAGTGATAGTGTTCTGTCACCATGTCGGGGCTCCAAGGCCACCCCCTGGGTAGTTTCAGCAACTCGCTGCCTCCGCTGCACAGCTATGCACGGATATTTGCAGCCAGAAACAGGAGCTGAGGACGGAGCTCTACAGCAGCACGTCCGGCTCCATTGATGGCGAAGCCACGCCCCCGTCGGGCTCTCACTCATTACACAGTATCGGGCTATATCCCTCTTGGCCACCACTAGTCCCAGTCCACAGAACAGCAGTTTGGCCCTTGGCAGGTCGACATCATTCAGGATCACCAGTAGAATAAATTTGGGGTCCAGTGGGATCGTTTCTGCAAGAACTTTACTAAGCTCTCTTGTCACCGCATCCCAATATGCTTGGATCTCTGGGCAGCTCCAGACAGTATGGAAAAAGAAACCTTCCATACTGTGATATCTCAAACAGTGTGGGTCTTGTGCTTTCCCCATGGCATGCAGTCTCCGCCTATCATAATACACTCTATGTAGGACTTTAAATTGGATTTGGCGTAATCTCGATTTTATTGCTACCTCTCCTTGGTGCATAAGGGCCGCTTCCCAATCTATGTCCTCCAGGATGCCTACGTTTTCCACCCATTTTGTTCTCAGCCCACGCAGAGTATCAGGCATATTATTGTTGAGGGTTTTATAAGTTAGGGAGATTGCACCCTTACCCAGCTCTTCGGTTAGCAGTCGCCATTCCAATGGGGAAAATTCTGGTATGCCTTCCTCAGGCAGCCCCTCAGCCTGCAAGCATGTTGCACCTGAGCGTATTTCAAAAATTTATTGGCGTTCATCCGATATTTCCATTTCAGTGAGGTGAATGGCAATAAGTCCCCACCTCCCTCTACGAAGTCGCCTACCTTCAAAATTCCAAGGAGATCCCAGGCCTTGAAGCCCCGGAGCTTCTGCATCTCTGGGAGCCAGGTCCCCTCCCATAAGAGTGTTTCCCTCGAGGGTTTGCGGTGCCAACCCACTGCTCTCAACCAGACCTCTACGACCACCTGGGTGTCTGGGAGAAGGCGCTGGGAATCTCTTCCCCCATATAAATAATGTAGACAGGATTGTGTTCCCTACGGTGCCCTTTCAAACCTAAAGGTGGAGTGATCCCATGGGGCAAACAACCAGTCATTGATGTTAATCAAATGGGCTGGCCAGTAGTAGGCCTCCAGGTCTTAGAGAGCCAATCCCCCATTATAGGGATTTCTGGGGTGTTGTCTATCCCACAGGAAGGTTCTCATGTCGCCCTCCAGCCTGGTGAAGACATCTGGTGGGAACGGATAGTATGTAATCTGCAAGACATATAAAAGGTTTAGGGAGTGAGATAATTTTGAACATAGCTGCACACCCCATGAGCGTGAGGAGCATCCCTCTCCATCTCTCCATTTCCTCTTGGCATGCCCTCGCCACCTGCACCAGCATCTGCTCGAAGCAGAGGTCACTCCGCACCGTCATAAAAATTCCTAAATACTTAAAGCCGTCTTCTGCTCGGGTCAAGCGATACTTGGAAGGTATACTACTGACTTACCCCGATTTATCCAATAGCCGAAGTAACTACCATATTCCTCAAACAGGCGGAATGTCAAAGGGAGTGTTGTGGATGGCTCAGTAACATAGAGGAGGATGTCATCCGCGTAGAGTGCAATTTTCTGTTCTTTTTGCCCCCACCCCTCCAAGAGTTGGAAACAGCGGATCCCAGGGTGGTCTCGTATGACACAAGCCAGTGATTCCAATGTAAGGGCGAACAGGAGGGGAGACAGGGGCAACCCTGTCTCGTACCCCTGCAAATGGGAAAGTCAGAGGGCATCAGTCAATTAACCCGTACTACTGCCACACCCACTTCCGAAATTTGGGACCGAAGCCAAATTTCACCTAGGTTTGTTCTAGAAAGGGCCAGTGCACTGCATCGTACGCCTTCTCTGCGTCCACCCCAAGAAGGACATGTGCTTCCGCCCTCATTCAGCCCGTTATGTGGCCTCAGCAGGTTATAGTAGGTGGACCTGCCGGGCATGAAGCCAGATTGGTCTCTATGGATCGGGGGTTTGTTTTATTTGATTTTAAATCACGTTTGTCAGCATCGATTTCAATGTATTTAAAATTTAACTTTGCACTTTTTCGGTGACTAACACACGATATACGTTATTCACAAATCAGGTTTAATTATATCGAAATCTGATCGCCGATAGTAGGAGTTTTGATACCCTCAACATGGCCGACCATAATCAGCATCCCAGTTCTTTATGTGCTAATTAATTAGAATAAATCATACTGGCATCTCATCACGCTGAGCTTCAGGGCTCTTGTGCTTCCAACATGGCCAACCAGAAATAGCATTCCAGTCTCTCAGTATGTTTAAATAGCCAGTTTTTCCGCACGCTTTGCGCGTCGGTGTCGGCAAACGGGTCTTTGAACTTTGTAGAAGTCAACCTTCAAGACCAAATATGTAAGTCACATTATCCTACAATGTTTTACATCTTGAGATTTTACATCTAAAGGATTTCTGCTGCCTGATTGTTCATTATCTATTCCCAGATTTAAAATGTTCGGCTGAATATCACACACAGTCCGAAAGTAAGTTTCATTGTCAAGCTTGTATTCATGCAGATTATTTCTTGTACCTTGAAATAACCCTAGAGTTTTGACTTTTCTTGACATTATAGATTGCGGCATACTTGAAACAAAGGCCGAGAATACCTAAATAAGGGTATGACCATTTGCTTTAATAAAAATGAGCTGCGGTGCCCAGTATAAATACATGGGACCTGCGCGTGGAGTAAGTTCATCAATTACATGTATTGATCTCAGGTCCTGCAATGAAAGCTGTAACATTTAATGCAGTTTTTCAACTTTCTACAGTCGAATGTTACCGCACCTGTAGAAATCAATATGTACTAACTTCTGCAGAGACGATTATATGGCATATATGATCATTAAAAGAGTCTACCCGTTTCTTAATATAGTTTGAGTAAGTTATTTGATCACA